>CM060686.1:21568500-22168500 GCA_030686995.1 Artemisia argyi
AAAGCTGTTAAGTGACATTCAATAGGAGAAAATAACCTTAACCTATGCTATAAATACCATGATTCATGGGCTAAGTTTTTGGACCTAAATTAAACAATTCCTTAAACTATTTTTACACTTCACTCTTTTTAGGTAGCTTTATTTCTATTTGTATCAATGGCTATGTCCATGTTACATACATTTACCACGGCCCTCCCTTATTCTAGTGAATGCTCAAAAATCCAACGTCAAAAATCATCTTCAGTCATATGCTCTAGTCGTCGAGACTATATACCAAATCATATTCAAGATCCTAACTATGTTCGCATATTTGATACCACTTTACGCGATGGTGAACAGTCTCCTAGGGCTACCATGACCCCTAAACAAAAGCTCAACATTGCACGTAAACTTGCTGAACTAGGCGTTGATATTATTGAAGTAGGGTTTCCTGCATCCAACAAAGCTGATCTATAAACTGTTAAGTCGATTGCATGTGAGGTTGGAAATGAAACAATAGATGAAAATGCCCACGTCCCGGTCATGTGTGCATTGGCTAGGTGTACCAAGGAGGATATTGATAAGGCGTGGGAGTGCTTGAAAGATGCTAAGTTTCCGAGATTACATGTGTTTCTAGCAACGAGTGATATTCATATGGAATATAAGCTAAGGATGTCGAAAGAAGAAGTGATTGAAAAAGCAAGGACTATGGTGGCGTATGCTCGGAGTTTGGGTTTTACTGACATTCAGTGTTGCGCAGAAGATGCTGGAAGGTACGGCTTTATCAAACCGAGTTGTTATTTGTGGTTTTATTTTGCCATATTATCAAAATACAATAAGTTGTTTTGGGTATGACAATGGCTTATGGTTTAACAAGTACTAAAAGCTATTTCATATAGAAGTTATGATTGATAAGCTTATCTAAAAGATTGAAGATATTATTAATTCTGGCTTTACATTTCAAAACTGGAGTACAATACACTAGTTTAGAACTCCTTTCATCCCAAAAATGAAATATGTAAATCGGGTCGAGTGTTACAACATTGCTAATCAAATGAAAATTTTACGAACACCAATTTCGAAAAAGATGATATGACTTGTTTCTTATAACCAGTTAACAGATTGCAGACAGAATTTCTTAATTACTAAAATGATCCTCACAAGTCAGAGCTGAAGGTTTATATTATGTTTAATTTGTTAACAGATCGGAGAAAGAGTTTCTATACGAGTTCCTGGGTGAAGTTATTAAAGCGGGTGCAACGACCCTTAACATTCCTGATACCGTTGGCTTTAACTTGCCTCGTGGGTTTGGCCAACTCATTGCAGACGTAAGAGCCAACACCCCTGGCATTGAGGATGTCATCATTTCTGTCCACTGTCATAATGATCTTGGACTTGCTACTGCCAATACTTTAGAGGTAATCGCATACAATTGTTATGAACTTCGTTTATGTGTTTACTTGGATGCTAAAGTATGCTGATTCTAGGGGGCGTATGCGGGTGCAAGGCAGATGGAAGTAACTATAAACGGAATTGGGGAGAGAGCTGGTAATGCATCTTTGGAAGAGGTCAGTGAAGGTTTCTTGTTTGTGATAGTTTACAATAATCCGTTCCTGTGAAAAGTATTTTTTTTTTTTTGTTTGTGTCGAACGTAGGCTGTAATGACTATTAAAAGCAAACGGGAATTATTGGGAGGTCTTTACACCGGCATCAATACAAGACATATTTTCGAGACTAGCAAGATGGTATATAGCAAAGTTTATTTCCTTACAATTTGTTAAAACATTTGGTTAGCGCTTGATTCACTTTGCACGACATACTTGTGTTATTTAGGTGGAGGAGTACACTGGAATGCAGGTGCAGCCACACAAGGCAATCATTGGTGCTAATGCTTTTGCTCATGAAAGTGGAATCCATCAAGATGGACTCCTTAAAAACCGAAGCACATATGAAATCATGTCACCGGAAGATATTGGACTTTATCGGGCCAATAAATCCGGACTTATACTTGGAAAACTTAGGTATATTAACTTAATTCCAGTTTGTTATTTTTCAATAACCGCTTCTTTATGTACTCAAATATTGATCTACGGTACTTCTTTTGTTTGGCAGTGGACGCCATGCTTTGAAAGCTAAACTTTCAGAGGTAGCATGCTTTTTTTAACCCATTGATTTGCTATATTAACACTTAGCTGTTCTGAATTGGACAAATATCCTATTTTTATCTTCAGATTGGTTACAATATCAACAAAATGGAACTAGATGATCTCTTTTGGCGCTTTAAATCCTTAGCTGAAACAAAAAAGGTAGCCAAAATCATCCATTCTTTTCACGCTATACTTGCGTTATGCCAATGAAGGAACTCTGAACATCTGCGCTTATTCTCCTTGTTTATGTCTCAGGTTATCACTGATGATGATCTCATAGCTTTGGTGTCACATCGAGTTATATAGTTCACTCTGGAGGCAATGCCCCGGCCATATATTCTTGTTTGTATCCCTAGAAGTGGTAAAAAAAATGAATCAAGGAGCGTCTAATTAAAAGAGCTAACCAGAAACAATACGCGCAAAACAGTAGCAAGTTTCGTGCAGTGTATTTAAAGCATATACTATTACAAGCTCCAAATCGGTTTATCAGAATAAATTTGAGTTTCAGCATATAAAATTTGAACAATATTTGCATGTCAATTAAACCCTAACCGTTTTGACATGGATAGATTAAAATAACTCGTTGTAGCAAAATAACGCTCCGGCTCCTTGAATGTATTTTCCAAAGCAAAACGAAGACATCATATCTCTTAACGCTGGTAAATAGCATAACAAAATAGCTGGTATTTCAATCCAGTTTAACCCAACAACAGGCTAGGTATGAACAAATTTGGTTTCTAGCCTATACATACAATAATGATGTATGTCATACATAATTTTTACCTCCCCTTCCTATTATGATATACGTAATTTGAGAAAAATATCATCATTAATGTTTACTTTTAGCATAATATAGTTTTGGAGATATCTTAGCTACAATTAAAATAGTGCTACATTCCCCCACCAAAATTACACAAGAAATTAAGGATTCAGAAACCCAAAAAAAAAATGACTCAAGGACCACAAATTGCAGCACAAAAGTTTAGAGTTGGCTACCAAAAATTGTACCTAATATATTCCTTATGGTTTTAACCTTAATTAATTAATTAATTAATTAATTAACTTTAAGTTTGTTAACAGTGTAATAAATTTAAAAGATGGTAGTAGGGTAAATTTGACCAAACTTGTCTATTGATATTCAGTATAGACAACTACGTTAGGAAATACATTGATGTATGAAATCTCGTTTTACATTTATACTTAGCTTTTAACAAGAAATACCAACACTCTTGGCATTGTAATCGTTCGTGTATAGTATAGACTTAGTAAGACCAGATCATTTGCATGATCGAACGGAATTGTTTGAAAGTAAAATAACATTAATTTAAATCGGAGGTTTCGTGTAATTATTTGTCATTTATCTATACTTAGATCATGGTCTTAAAGTAATTAAATAACAAAACTAGTAAATAAATGACAAATAATTAAGATAGAGATTAAATCAATAGGAGAGAAGTAATGTTCACATAGTTATTCCTCTAAATAAGGTAATTAACGACATGATATATAAGAGTATTGTCTAACTACTTGATTGGCGACTCACATGTAGTATAAACCTTGTATTGGGTGCAATGGTGGACCTAGCCGAATTACTAAGATGGTTCCCTTACTTGGTAAGGGTGTTGGCAACCCATCTCTCACCCAAAATCCCATCACTCACTTCTAACCAATCCTCTTATATCACATTATTTACCTACTTTTTCCATCACCTACCCATTTTTTTGTTGGCAACACCATCACTCACTACATCCCATCACTCACTACAAAAAACAAATGCCCAACAGTCAAAAAGTAACCTCCAACGTTCGGATTTTTTCTCTTCCCGTGTGTGAAACTTTCACTCAAATCTCATCACGTGTGGCATCACGCAGGCAAGGCAGCGGTGTTCCACCGTGCCATCACTCACCCATTGCCAATACCCCAATAAAAAAGCAACTTCTCAAAAATCAATCGATCAACCAGTTGGGTCGGATTGTTGACTTATTATTTTGTCATTTTTTTTAACAGAATTTTACATGTTAAAGATTTTACTTATTATTTTGTCATTTATCAAAGGGAAATAAACAATATAACTGAATTTTACATAGTTTTACATATACCTCGTATTTGACAATTATCATTCTTCACAAGTAAATATTACATGTTAAAGATTTTATAGGGTGTATAGTTTTCTTATGAGGTGATTTGCACACTCCAAAATTTAATTGACACACTCTACTGTAATATATGTGCAATTATTTATTGTAAGGATTGGAGCGTGACAATCAAATTTTGAAGTGTGTAAATCATTTTTTATTTTATTTTTTATTTATTATTATTTTTTTAAAGATACATTACTTGAACATACTTGGTTATAAACTCTAAAAATAACAAGGTAAAAGAAAAGGCCAGTCGGGAAGTGGAAAATAAACCTAAAAAGTACGGTTGTTTCCTTCAAGAAAATAACATTATTATCTGTTTTTAATCATCTACCCCGAACTCCTTACTCTCTCTTTCTACTTCACCATTTCATCTTCTTCTACCATTATCTTTCTTTTTCTTCATCAAACACCATTGAATCAAATAGGTTCGTATCATCATTTTTAGCTCTTCCTAGTTTAAAATGATCCTAAGGTGGTTCCTAACATGTTTCTAAGGTAGGTCCTAAAAAATTCCATACTCATCTCTATATGATTTCGGCTTCTAAGTTGGTTCCCGGAAACCACCTTGGCATAAGGTGGGACCGCCTCTGATTGGACGCTAAAACCTACACATATGTCATATAACCTTCTAACTCGTCACTAGTGGATGATGTCTTCTTATAGGTCATTCACTAAGTCCGCCAACTAACATATATGGCTTGTTTGTGATGCTTTTTTACTCACAACACTTAACTACTTTTTGAATATTCATTTACCTTCATTAATCTTAAACCTTGTAGTCTAATAATTACCTAGCTAGGATAATTGTAATAACTCAGCCACAAATTGGTATTTGCCATAAGTTATAAACCAAACTAATTACTATCAGCATGTACGCATAATAAAGACAAGCACACATTTGTTTGAATTTTGATTAAAACACATACAACAATCCTCTTCTCCCATATTGAAAATACTGGACAAATTAAACGAGCTCTTTTTTCTTTTGGTTTGTGTATCTCCATTAATCTTCTCTTCTTCATCAGGTATTATATAATTCTGAGTTACTTTTCTTCGGTTTATGTTTAGTTATTTATAGTTTTTATCATTGATTTTGTTTTCTTCATTAAAGTAACTCTAATTAGTTGGTGCTAAAGTCTAATATTAATGTAAGTTTATTACTCAAAGGTAGACAATTAAAACAGCCTTACGTTGATATTTGCTGAATTTGTTTGTGAACCTATGACAAGTGCTACTTTTTAACTAACATGTCTTGCTTCTATGTTGATGTTGTTGAAGCGTTTTAAGAAGATTGAGAAAGAGGTACTTTTGAAGAATGTTTACTACTAATATGTTTGTTATCATGTGTACAAGTGAAAACCCTGAACATTTGTTTAAAGTGACAAAACACGAGAAAGCATGCATTGAAAATCAACACGTGTTTATTCCTTTCGTGTTTGATACATTTGGTATCCTTGCACCTGAGGCGGTGGAACTACTCAACAGAGTCCAACGAGTTATGAACAGTAATGTTATAACACATAGATCCACGAATATAGTTTTCAAAAGAGTTAGCTTTGCAATCCAAAAAGGGCTAGCGGCGCAGCTTGTTGCTCGTTTGCCTTCAACCACTATGTAAATCTATTTTGATGAAATAGATATCTTAACGTTTTGTTTAATGGTAATTATTGCCTGAACAGGGGCCTTAAAGTATCACCAAAAGGAAAAAGAAAGAAAATAAATCAGAACTCTGGAAGAAGCTTGGATGGAATCCCAACAATCAACTGGTTTAACTTGTGTGCTTGACAACACAGTGCACATCAATATTGAGGTATAAAACACTTTTTTACTTAAATTTTCGTGATTCACTATCTCAATTGCATTTGCAACCAATATAAGCAGCAACCAGTTCTCTAGCCAAAGCTTCTCGTTTTGCAACTTCAAAGAGAATGGAAAGAGTACTTGAATTGGTTGAAAGTGTGGTGATGTAATTTCCCACGAGTAAGTTTCTCTACAAACAAAGCATGTATTTGAACTGTTTTATTCAAACTTAATTCTCAGATCTTCATCTCCATCTTATTCTTCAAATTTAATTTTTAAATTTGAAATCTTCATTCATGGCCTTCTTTAATTTCCAGCAATCCACTTGATTGTTATTGATTCTAAGATCCATTGATTTTTTTTTTTTTTTTTTTTTTTTTTTTTTTTTTTTTTACGTCAGGTCTTTATTTCATCTTCCCGGTCCTTCATCAGCATTTTTATAGAGCAAAATGCTTTCAAACAATCTGAAAATACGAAGGTGCATACTTTATTCTCCTATCTGGTTGTTTATTTTATTCTTGAAAAAACTTTGGGCATCAGGGTAAAAATTGATGCTAAGATGAATGCTATGTTTGTTTGATGAACTTGAGTGTTAAGTTGTATCAAATGACTAAGTAAGAATAAAGTTTCAAATGTTGAAAAAGAGATGATCTGTGTTGTTTGATTAAAAGTATGTTTTATTTCTTGAAAAATAGATCGTAGAGGCTCACATATAAGTTGACTATCGTTTTTCTTTTTGGTTCAAATTAATCATTACTTAGCCATGTGCAAGAATTGTTGGAGCTGCAAAGATATTAGGTTGACATTCTCATTACAATGAGTTCCAATATGTAACTAAAGTGAGACATTTCTATTGTGATGGCTAATTAGTTCATTATTCTGGTACCTGTTGTATATGTTATGGTTGCTGATGACCAGATTGAATTGAATAAAGCTATTAGTTTTGTGACTTCTGGAAAATGGACAAATGTACTTTGAAAGGCAGGAAAATGGATAAATGCTATTTAGTGTTTATAGCTTAGTTTTCTTCATGGACATTGTTCCGACATGGAGGAAGAATAAATTGTAGTAATCGGTACATTGACTGAGTCTTTTTTATTTTTTTTTTATTATTTTTTTTTAGCATACACGCTCTATTGCAAGAAAGTATCCATTTCTTGTTAGAAATTGGGTGTGTGTGGGTGGTAATAATCCTGAAATATTATCTGAATCGTGTTGAGATCACTTTCAGATTGAAGTATTTCGACCATATATGCATCTGGTATCACGGAATCCTCAATTGGATAATTCAGAGAACTATACTTTGTTTCTAAGGCACGAGAAATCAAAGCAACACATAGAAAGTTGTTATGTCTGTTCTGTTATGGAAAAGATCAATATATAATGAAAAACCATAACCGAAAGTTAGTTAAAATCGGTTTACGGGAAGGGTCATGACTGTTGGGGAAAAGGTGTGACTTTTGGTGGGAAAAACTGTTTGGAAATAAAAACAGATAATACCCCCAAAATAAAAACGGAAAAGCTCAGCCCCTAGACCCCGCAAGGGGGCGCGGCCCCCTTGACCCCCTCTCTTTGTTCGTGGTTGCATCAAGCTAGCTAGAACGAGTTGTGCACTCCGCACCTCCTAACTCGACTGTAAGCTGTTAGAATATAACAATCAAAGTACACATATTGCGGAAGCTATATCAAGTATAACACATAAATATTAACCAAAACATAATAGGAACGTACCGTGGTGATTCTAGCCCGAACAAGAATCAAGTATGCAAGTCTTGTACTAAAAGTAATAGATCAATGATAAACCCCTTACCGTTTTGTTTATCGATCTCTTGAAAATAACTATAATGAGTTATAACCTCGTTCTTGTACACACAAACTAATACCGAATTAAAGTGATTGCAAGATTAAACACAAGACTATTTTTCTTATGAAAAATTCGACCCACAACCTTAGGGTTGTTTAGGTTCGATCGGTAGGAAACAAAAGAGAAGGAAAGAAAAGCCTTAGGGTATTGAGTGTGCACAAAAGATGTGAATGAGATACCCTTGGGTTTGTATATATACTAGTGTAATCTTGGAGGACAAGTTTGAGTTGGGTTGGGTCTCTCCTTGCCTTGGGTTGACCGGCCATACACCCTCAATGGGTGTTCCGGAACCTTCTTGTCATCCAATTTACAATCTAGTCATTTTCCTTCTTATTTAACGATAGTTAGTCCATACATTTAATTACTAACGATCATTAGTCCTTAAACTTGTGTTATTAATAAATATACATAACTATTAATATTTATTAATCTTTAATTCTCGTTTGTAATGTGTGCAATCCCGAGTTCTCAGGTTCGATACTAGACATTTACATATTAATGTTATACGTAACATTTAACATAAGCTAAACCTGATTAAGCTCTTGATCTCAAATAAATCGCAATTACATAAAATATTAGTGATGACGCTAAAATCACCAACATTTCTTTTAGTTAATTTTGATCGACCTGGATGTCTCATGTTTCTTAACATATGTGCCTATTTTGTCGTTGTAGCTTTGTCAAACCCCTGTGGTTATAGATGCTTATTTAACTCATTCAGCCATGTACCTCTTTTTGTGTGCACCTCACCACACATCTTGTGGTAGCAACACATTATGGTGTCTGATGCAATAGGGTAGTGCATCGCATCGCATTACGCCTCAGGCGTGTCTCATGCGCGTTTTTTTAAACACAGATCTTGCGCACATTATTCTTGGTTTTCGTCTCTTGTTTTGTATTCAAATATGACGTGAGAATGAGATGATGATGATGATTATAAATGTTTGATGAACACAACATACTTGCCGGTATCGTCTATATAAATAAAATAAGCTTTCCACCATAGTTTTTTCTTATCTTTTTATAGTTACTCATAACCTGTTAATCACATAATCTAGCACGCTGAAGTGAGATGTTGCAGGTGATCCTGATTTAATATTCAATAAAGCGTTCTTGTTAGTTATGAACCGGGAAGTCTTACAAAAATTATAGTTTTGATGTAAACTGTAAAAGGCAGATTTGGTACTATTTAATTCTAACCCTGTAATATATACCGTCTCATATATTTTGATCAGTTATATTCTACGTAATACTATTTGAAATCACGTTTTGCAGGATCTAATGGAGATTGCCATTAAAATCACCCAATAGAAAGCTAATAAAAATGACATTCTACACAGGCATTACAAGTATCAGCATACTTCAAGTACATGTAAGATTATATCTTTTGTATGTTTTAGAAACTTCAATTTTAAAGGAACTATAAAAAATGAGTACTTGATGAAAAGTTGGTAGTCCTAAGTTTTAGGTTCATATTGTTCTTATAGATGCCATGATTTTATTTGGATTAATGTCTATTGGCTAATTTCAAAATGTGTGGGACAATTGATGTGTATATAGGGACTTTAATTGTTTCATGGTTATAGTTTACTTTAGAATTTCTTCCGTAGACCATAGTTCTTTTATACACGCAACACATATTTCAAGATCATTGCTACTGAATAAATCTTTAGGCATGCCATTCAACAATTTTTTGGTTAGTTTTATCTTCTTCTTGATGGGTCTTGGCGAGATGGTTTTTAGGGATGCATAGAATGAAATTGGCAAGTATTTTTCAGTAATTCTATTATTATCTGGCATACCAATGGGTGCAATGGGTCCATGTTTTTAATTGTTTCAAGGAACAGTGATAAAGGATACCAGATCCTGATTCATTAAATGGGTGTTTGGATAAGCTTATTTTTGGGGCATAGGGTTTTATTTATTTATTTATTTTTATTTTTATTTATTTATTATTATTTTTTTTTTTTGTCAAGTTGTTAAATCAAGCTTATGTTAAATAGATGTTGTAACGTCTAAACTTGATATAATTGTTATTCATTTGAAGATATATGTTTTATGGAATCGTTATTGATTTTGTAACGCCTAACCTGCATTACTTAAGATTAAGTTTGCAAACTAAAATCAAATGTTTTATGATGTCATTAAGACATGTAATCATTTTTATAAATTTGAGTAAAATGTTACTTTATAATTTGGGTCTGTTTGATTAGATAAATGTAAGGCTAAATGGTATTATTTCTGTACATTTGATTAGATACAATGTTTATATTTTTCAGTACTAAGGATGCTAAGATACATTTTTAGCTATGTTTGTTGATATTATCATAGTTAAGATATTCGCATTTTGCAATAAATTTTGAAAGCTTTGAGGAAGCCTTGCGAAATTTGAGCTGAGTTGAAGTATAGATTGTTTTCCCCTAATCTATGTCTATTATTTGATTTGTAAGATGCTTATTTGGATGTCAACTATGAACTATGTATGCTTTTTTATACCCCTTTATTCCTAGAAGAAGAAAATAGAAACCTTTGACTTTGCACTAAATTTTGGCAGTAGTGAGGATCCCCTTTAACCTAAGAACATATGCATTTACAATTATATTAGAACATGTTTTTATCTATTGGCACTTAATCAATTATTCAAATCTTCGTTTGCTATAGGACGATCGAGTGTCTTACCTTCACTATCTCCATAGCCAAGATTACGAGTTTGCTTGGTGAAAGCATATCCATCAACAGTGTTAAATGTTTATATGCAGATCCATGATGATTAATAAGTTTATTTTGGCATGAACAAATGCGTTTAGTTTTCTTTTATAATCTGGTTTAAGCTGAAATGTGTCTCTTATATATTCTCATTGTGATGCTTATGACTCAATGATAATTATGGCTTATTACAGTTAGTACAAGCTCTAAAAGTTATCCTTTTAAATGGTATGACTAAACAGATATGGCAGTGTGGAAATTGTGACAAAATGGTAGCTGAAGAGATCTTGGTTTAGTTACAAATAGGGTGTGTATTGTTTTATTTTGGGCAAAGCCATTTTTCATTCAATAGTTCAACCATGTGGTGTATTTGTTTCTATGCTCCAGTAGTATCATTTATTGTCACATGCATAATTATCACAACCTGATTGGTGTGCACAGGTTGCTATGGAACAGGAAATATAAAACTAAGAACATCACATCAACCAGATAGCTATGGATGGCAATATTATGCATGTCCTCTTTCGAAGGTGAACAATCATACATTTCTTATTTATGTAAATATACAAGTAATTGGGTTGTAGTCTCTTATAATTTTCTCATTATGTAACAGCCAAGACAAAAATATCATGGATGTGGATATTTTATGTGGAAGAGTCAATTTGATGAGCACTTAAGAGTAATCTCTTCTGCTTCAACATCTCAAGGCTCTGGATCTGTACCAACAGAGTGCTCAAATTGTAATGCCAAAGATCTTAGGATAAACATGTTGGAATCACAAAAACAGGTGCTAGAGACAAGAGTAAGGATGTTGGAGGCAATACTTGAAATGGCAAGGAATCCTGACGACCACGACCACGCATGTCAGTCGGATGCAATACTCCGTGAGCTGTTAGGTGACATGGAAAAACTTCGTATGTAGTGTTATTGTTGTTCTTGTTGTTTAATAAAATGTTATTGTTGTTTAATAAAATTTTGTTATCGAACATGGCATACACCCGTCTCTTGGTGGGTCGAACCACACCCAAGATTTTTATACATCAAAGCATCTTCTGGATCTGTAATGTAAGTCGTATGCTTTAATGTTTAAAATTTTATCGATCTGTAATGTAATTCGTATGTTTTAATGTTTGAACTTTTATCGATTTGTAATGTAATTAGTACGCTTTAATGTTAGACGTTTATCAATTTGTAATGTAATTAGTACGCTTTAATGTTAGACGTTTATCGATTTGTAATGTCGTTTGGAAAGTCAAATTTGACGAATAAAATACCAACGAAACGTTGTCAGGATTTTAGTTAACAAAAAATTTAACGCTTGTCGCTCTCGGTCAAGTGATATTTTTGGCGTTTAGTGTAATTTACCAACGACAATGTGTCGTCGGGATTTCTCTCGTCGTCGTTCTACTTTTTCTAGTAGTGTATATTAACTAAAAGTATTTAATTTGAATTATATATTAAATGAAAGTATTTAATTTTAATTATATATTAAATAAAATTATTTATTCTATAATTAATTTTAATCATTTTAAATTATTTATATTCAATTTAATTCATTTTTAAATTAATTTATAACATATTAAAAGAATTTATAATAAATTTATCATTTTTAAATTATTTATAAATAGCTAAAATCATATTTGATAAATTTATACTCCCTCCGTCTCAAATTTATTGTCCATTATTGACTTTTTTAGTCTTTCTTCTTAAACTTTGACTTTAAATATTTTGTGGGTGTTATATAATATTTGATGCAAAATATATAAATAGATTGCGTTTTAAGTGTACTTTTCAATGATATAATTTTTCATCAAGTATTATATAACCAAAATATATATATTTATAGTCAAAGTTGAACTAGTTTGACTTTGAAAATTCAAAGTGGACAATAAATTTGGGACGGAGGGAGTAACACTTAAAAAAATTATAATAGTTTAAATTATGTATAAATCTTTAGTGACAACTTTTTTCACGACAACATGTTGTCACTAAATGTTTGGCGGCAAATTTCCCCACAAAAAACCAAAGTTTTTTTACTTTGACTTGTTTTTTTGTCACAAAAACTTATTGCAACAACAAATGTTGTCGCTACAAGTTTAGGCGGCAATTCCCCCCCCCCCCCCCCCCCAAATAATTTTTCGTCACAAAGCTTCTAGTGACAACATGGTTGTCGCTAAAGATAAAAGTCAAAAGTCAAAACAAGTAAAGTTTTTAGCGACAACATTGTTGTCGCAACAAATAAAAAAGTTGTCGCAAGAAAAAATAGTCAAAAATTAGAAACCGGAATACCTCTATTTTGTCGTGTAGTAATTCTTTTGCGACAACATGTTGTCACAAAAGAAAAAAAGTTGTCACGAAAAGTTTTGGTCAAAGATTGGCCCAAAAATGCCAATTTTTTGTCGTTTAGTGGGCTTATTGCGACAACAAATGTCGTCGCGAAAAAAAAGTCGTCACTATAGCTCCAAAATGGTGTAGTGTTGTGAGGATTTTTCCAGGATCGAATTGATCATAAACAACATTCATGCCAACATCATTCGAGAATCAATGAGAAAAGGCAAACAAGAGAGATGGGGTTGAACCCTTTAATAACTGATATATAAAACTGGGTTAACCTTTATTTACATATTCCTATTCTATATATACAAGGTGAATCGGTGCTTTCATGAAGAGGCAAACCATTTCTCTAAAAGTAAACGTTGCAATGTTTCTTAAACGTTATAAACCTAAATAACCGTTTCTGCCTTAATGGGTTTGTTGGCCTATTGGCCCAAACCAGAAACTTGCAGGCTCTATTCTTCTTTTTGCGTCCAAGACATTGAATTGGTCCAACAATTGGGTGATGGAGTTTTGCAACAACAATGATCTGCATGTTTCTTCGTTGAAAGCTGCATGAGCCATTAGGAAGGGATTTGGAAACACCAACACGCTCTTCGAGGAATTGTACACACTCTTATTTTCCATGTTTGCTAAAAATGTATGTTTAAAAACAAAAATCTTTCAAAAACCTATGTTTACCGGTCGAATCCGCATTATATGCATTTAAGTCTTCTTTTGAGGCTTTGAATTCACATATGGTTATTATTGTTCATTTAGCGGTATCGTAATTGTTCTCGGTCTATAGCAACTGATGCCTAAAGTTGTATTATATGTTTATCTTTCAGTTTAGATGGTTTAGTTACCCTTAAGTTTCAAAGTAACTATAACTTTTTGTATCATACTTAAAAACACATGTTTTGGTTAGATACAGGTACATGTTGCAATTATGAGAGTTAGACTGTGTAGGAAGCTTGATGAAACTGAACTGGTATGAAAATTAATTGTACATCCTTGAACTTTTGTTCTATTTTTTTGTAATGTGTTCAAGTTATTAAACCAGGTCAAAATGACATGACTTGAAGAACTTTAAGAATTTTGGATGTTGGTCCATGTTTCTGACTTCCAAACTGCTATTTGAATTTTCTTTTCAATTTGTACAAATTATGTAGACATCCATAGGTGGGTTGGTGATTTCTTGCAAAAGAAAATCATTTTGCCATCTGGATAAGTAACTACAGTGTCATGATCTTTTCAAGAGTTTTGACATGTTTTTGCAGGTTATATGTGGAATTTATTGACTAAGAAACTTACATTGTAAAGATATTTTGTTTGTTGTATAAATAAGTACCGAACACTTACCCTATGGTGAACTTGGTTCTTTCTTGGCTAGGTCTCACATATATGCGAAGGTGTTTGAAGGATAGTTGGAGAGCACCTCTTGATTATTTCAAGATATTCAGTTAAAGACTTTAGAGTGGGTGAGCACTATTAGGCCCGATTGTTTTGGCAGTATTAACGAGTTTTTTGTTATGTTGTCGCATGAGTTTTCCAATGTAAAGCACTGTTTAGTTATGCTTTGATTTTTTATTTTTTATTTTTTATTTTCTTTTTTAATGTTCCGATTTACGTAGTAGATGTTTTTGGCTTTTTAGTTCTCTTTGGGCCTTCCATATATATCACATACCTTAGTTGTAGCTCAGCAAATTTTTTTTACAACGACTAGTTAGTAGTTAGTAATTTGAGTCGTATAGTGACATCCAAGTGGGCAGTATGCCTTCCTCGAACCTTCGCCTTTGGGGAATAAACCCTACTCATTTTTTTCCGCTTCGCCTAGGAGGAAAACCTCATTGGTAAGACTCGAACATGATCTAGACCAAGTGGTTAGCTTAGTACATTGGTTTGTATTCTTGGTGAGGTTTAGTTTGTTTATGTTTGTTGTGCTCCTTGTGAGGACATGTCTCATAGGATGTTTGGTTTGTTTGTTACTTTGTTAATTAAAGTTGCCTTTCAAAACCTCCTATGGAGTATCTGATTATCACTTTGTTAGATAGCCAACCCCGTTACACAATTTAGGGTTCTATGGGCATAGATCATGTGTCCCCAAAGTGTAGTCAAACCGTGTTATAGTTAGTTGCATAATTTAAGTAACTATTGAGTAATCATTTGATTTGGGATATTTTTTGAAGTAAAAATGAAGTATAAAGTGCATAATATTATCATATGTGTTTACTCAAACTTTTGTATCATCCTTTGTAATTTAATCCATTTCATAGTGACATAAGCATTTTGTATATATGTCAAAACTTTTGTAAAATGAAATAATTCTTTTTGCAGCCCGTGTACACAGGTTTTTAACTAGTATACTACTGTAATGATGATGTATGTCAATTGTTATCTCCTTCCTATGATTTATATAATTTAAGAAAAATATCATCATTAATGTTTATTTTTAACATAATATAGTTTTAACCTTAATTAATTAACGTTTCCTTTAAGTTTGTTAACAGTGTAATAAATTTAAATGATGGTAATAAGATAAGTTTGCTCAAACTTGTCGATTGATATTCAGTATAGACAACTACGTTAGGAAATACATTGATGTGTGATATCTTGTGTTTCATTTATACTTAGCTTTTAACAAGAAATACCAACACTCTCGGCAGTGTAACCGTTCGTGTCTAGCATAGTCTTAGTAAGACTAGGTCGTTTACATGAGCGATGAATTATTTGTAAAGTAAAATAACAATAATTTAAATTGGAGGTTTTGTGTTAGATCAAAGAGATCATGGTTTTAAAGTAATTAAATAACAAAACTAGTAAATAAATGACAAATAATTAAGATATAGATTAAATCAATAGGAGAGAAGTAATGTTCACCTAGTTATTCATCTAAATAAGGTAACGACATGATCTATAGAGTAATATCTAACTAGCTACTTGATTGGCGACGTAGATATAGTATAAACCTAGTATTGAGCGCTAAAACCTACACATATGCCATATAAGATATGACCTTCTAACTTGTCGCTAGTGGATGATATATCTTGTTATAGGTCATTCATTAAGTCTGACAACTAACATATGTGACTTGTTTATGATGGTCGGTATGCATAAGCATCATAAACTACCACAACCGCTGACACTTGTATTTTTTCGGTGAACTCCCGGTTGGTAAGATCACTTACTGGCTGTGACTTGATCTACTTCCGGTGATGAATTTTAAAAAGACATATCTCCTCCTGGTTGTGGCCCAATCTACTTCCATTATAAACAAGACGCATGATTGTTTTGCGAGGATCACGAGAGTCAAACCCCGTGGGGCTTCCGCACGAGGAGAACTCCACTTGCTGCTGATTGTTCTTTCTAGACTTATCATGATCGTTGAAATCATAGCAAGTTTATAAGCTTCATAGTTTCAGCATGCACAAAAGTCACAAATCCTAACATCCACTTTTGCTGGTGTGGGATCCGAACATCTTGATAAATAAATAAACAAGAAATAAGAAAGAAATTAAAAGATCATACTAAATGTGATGTTTATAGGGGATTGGAGTGGATTCGATTGGTGGTGGTGGTAGAATATTATTAGTGGGTGTTGACTAGAGAGAAGATGAGAAGGATGGTGGGTAGGTGGGGAAGAAATGAGAAAGAATAGAATGCAAATTTACTTATATTATCTTTTATTAAATACTAGTTTTTATCAATTACAGAAATGAGGAGTATAAAGACGATTTTACCCTCATGTGCAAAGCACATGATGGATTTAACGAAAAAAGTTAATAAAATGGACTATAAGTGTTATTCTTTGCAAAGTTAAGGACTATAACATCAAACTACCATGGACAATAGATGCAATTTAGGACAAACCACAGGGACCATTGATGAGGACATTACTGGTAGTAGGAGTAAGGGTACTTCTACATAAGTAATCCTACTCCTAAACATACTGAGGTTACTTGTGTTTGTGTCGTTCCTTCCAAGTAACCATTACTTCTCAACAAGTAGCTTTACTTCTTTTTGGGTTGTGAGTTTACTGGTTTTTCTTTTGGGTCGCGTTTTTTATTTTAGTTTATATATATTTGTTTGTTCTAGAATAATTAAGTTAGCTTGTTTTACAAGCTTAGTTTTCCTATAAATATAGGGCTTTTATCATTGTAATTGATATCTTTTGATCATTGATAATTAATAAACTTCGTGTTTTAGAGTCTTTACTCTTTTTTGGGTTTTATTCCCTTGAGGTGCGCCTCGTACATCACCCTTGGATTAGGGTTTATTTAAATTCGCTTCCGCGCGTCCTGCGTCAGTTGGCATCAAAGACGCGTTGTACCCTGATGGTAATTGGTGTAGAAGGTGATAACATCAAATCGCACCCGTATTTTAGGTGTTAATTTCTCCTATATTGCTCATCTTTTATATTAATATGTTGGATATATACTCTTATTTGTTTATATTCAGTTTTCAGGGCAAAGATGAGCAAAGGAACGAAAAGACGCGGATTTGGAAGGATTTACAAGCAAATCATTAAAGTATGCGAATTCTGCATTGACTACTGATGAGTGGGAATTGCACCAGGCTTTACCTCTCAAGGGATCTTGAGAAGCTTACAACCCCCACTAGGCAGTGTACCTGATCGATGTAGTATAGTATAATGACAAGTACCGGGGGATTGATCGTTCAGCTAGGAATAGTGTCGCTAGGATTAGAAAACCTAAAGACTAGGTCTAGAGATGAGGGATGATTCTTTTTTTATTTTTATATTTTTTTAGAAAGCAAGTAAAAATCTCGGGTTTGAAGGATTTGGGCGGAATTAGTTGCGAGTCAACTAACCCAATACTAAGATGCAATCAAAATAAAATACTAGAAATAAAAATAAACTATATTAAACTAAAGTTGTGAGCAATAAGTGGGAGAAATGTGTTTACTTAGATTTCACTACTCCCTAGATATCTTTTACACGTTAATTACTTGTTATAGTTGCGTGGATGACGGATTGTATTCCTTAATACCATTCATGGGGTGGCGTACTTACTTCCCCAATCCTATGAGTGCCTACTTCACTCTTATGTTGTGCCGGCTAAGAAGCTCCTAACATGGGATCATTAGAATTTACTCATGCATTAAATACAACCAATAAAACCTAGTACACATCGGTTCATGTTTCCTAAGACGTTCAAGCATGTTACACAATAGAGATCTGCCAGTTTTCTTAAGCCTAACATTGAAATCATTCATCCAATATAACTATAAACAAGTAATCAACACATAATTAACATCTAGGTTTCATTAGATCTAAGCAAACACAAGATAAATCTAGCCAAGCATGTTGAAATCAAGACAAGTACGAGATATAGACAACCAACACATAGACATATTGATTGAATTAAGAGAAGACTTATCTCAATAGCACATGAAAGGATTCAAGGGGTAAAAACCCTTGAATATACTGTAAAATATGAGCTAGGGTTCACAAAGTTCGGCCCTAGGGTTTCTCCACACAAGTTCCTTTCAATGAATGAAAAATAGAAAACTATATATAGATTTTAGAAGGTGACGACGTCAAGAACAAATGTCTGACGCCGTCATCTCGCCGCCAAATAGTTCCTCGGACTGCCTAGATCTGGGTCTGACGCCGTCATGTAGTCCCCTTATGCAGGCCGTCACACAATTAACTCTTGACGCCCTTCTTGTGACGCCTTCACGTTTCTTCTGGGTCGTCATGGATTTTACTCTTGACGCCGTCAGGAATTTCCTCTTGACGCCGTCATACACTGTTTCCAGCATGGAAAATTAAGTCTTTGGCGTTTTCTTCACTTTTATGCTCCAAAAATGTCCGAATTGCTTCCTTTTCCAGATTTCACTCCCAAAGTACCTAAAATCACAAAAGGAACGATATAGGGCAATATTTAATCAAATAAATTCAATTCCGGGCTTAAATGACCCCCTAAAAGTGATTCATTTTTCGCCTCATCAACTACGGCGTAGATGACCTATCTACCTACGCCGTAACTTTCATTACTAAAGACTACGGCGTAGATGATCCATCTACCTACGCCATAGACATAATTTCTGAAGACTATGCCATAGTTTGCACCACACTTACGGCGTAGCTGAACATCAAAGGGTCCTACGGAGTAACCTCTCTCCACCTACGACGTAGATCCCAAATTAAAGCAGTAAAGAAATATCAAGGCCATAGAAGAAACTATGGCGTAGTTCTCAAATAACTACGCCGTAGACACGACAGCTGAATAAACTACGACCGTAGCACACGATCCAACTACGGCGTAGATACAAATATCAAAGACTACGACGTAGCCAACCCTAGGGCTACGCCGTAGCTATGTGGGGCCTATAAATACAAGCCTAATTCCGAGTTTTACAACACACGTTCCAACACACAGAAGTCAGGAGGAATTAAGGGAGCAGGAGGACGAAGTTCCATCAGCATACTAGTCCACTCCAAGGGAGATTTCACACCACAACTATAAGTTTATTCATTCGATTCGTTTTTATTAATTCAATGTTTACATTTATTATGTTAAACCTTTGTTTTTCTGCATTTATGAACATGAGTGGCTAAACACCTCTTGGTGTTAGCCTATTTATGAAATTGTTATTTATGTGATTTAGTTTTCGCGCATCTTTATTCGTTTTATTTGTATACTTGCTTAGCTAGTCTTGGGACACTCTAGTTTTAAGGGTTTTGATATTGGGTAGTCCTTCGAGGGGAATGTATGAGGCGACCGTACCTGCATTTCATTAGAAGGTGTGACTTGGTAGTGGTTAAACATTGCCATACATGTGCGAATTGACCATAAGATCACCTACCAAATGGATTTACTTAAGAAGTTAGAGGGGATGTAAGATGTGACCGTGCCCGCATCCCGCTAGATTAGTCTAAGCTAGTAGAGGTACTTAATGACTCAACATAGTTTATCGTGGACCTCCGTCAATCACAAAGGGGTAGACCTTAGATATTGGAGTAGGATTCTATGGGAAATAGGCTAGGCGAATTTGACGAGGAGTAGTGACTTTAACCCCCAAATACAATGATATGATGCATAATTAGAGAACTTGTCACATTAATAACAAGAGTAATAATTAGGTTAACACTGCTTTCTCCTACTGATTTCCTTTCACTATTTATTTGCTTTATTGTTTTGTTATTTTATTTAATCATTTCATCATAAAAACCCCCTTTTATTTTTAGTGACATTAAAAGTTAGATATCTTCCGCCCCTTAGCTCTTGGGACGACCTCGACTTTACCATCTAGCTATACCTTACACGACCGGGTACACTGCCCGATAGTGCATTAGGTAGACCTTAGGTAGACGAGACTATTATAAATATAAAACCTGGTCGGCATCAGAAGGTTCTACGTCAATTAAACATCTAGAGCTTGTTAGTATCCTAGATGATGAACGGTGTAGAAGATTCAAAATCCCATACTATTGGTGGGGTATGGTCTGGAGAGTACATGGATCATGTTGTTACCAAATCCATGAAAGAACTTGACAGGTGTTACACTATGCTAGAAGAACTATGTTCTGTGATCGTAGGTGGGGCATTAATCCACAAGAATCGTGAGGGTAACAATTATGGAGGTTCAAGAATTCGTCCAACCATAGGCGGATCTATTGACAACTGTAGGTGCAACCAATCCCCGTTCAACAATATGAGAATAGATGAATGGGAGGAAAGAATGAAGGTGGAGGATCGATTGCCTACTACCAAGATTTTTCGTTCGAAGATTCTAATCAATAATTCAGTATGTTCTTTAACTATTGATGGTTGTAGTATAAATAATTTGGTTTCAAGAAAATTGGTAGATTTCCTAAAAATACCAATGGAGATTTGTCCAATGGAAGGTTATCAAGTTTGTAGGGTTTCGGTAACGATTGGGAAAATTATAAAAGGGAGATACTTTGTATTGTGGATGATTTTGATGATTGTGATATTTTGTTGGGAAAACCTTGGGTACATGAGGTTAAGGGCATGTATGATTTTCAAAAAAATCTTTATCTTTTCTCATGGGAAGGAAAAAGGATTGCTATGGTTCCACCCAAAGTCAAACCAAATTTTTCAAAACCCGAGGTTAAGGAAGAAGAAAAGATGGTGAAGGTTGAAGTTGTTGAAAAGCGTGTCGAGAAAACGCAAGACCTTCAAATTTGTGATACACATGTTAACAAAATCTAAACTTTGATGTTGGAAACAACAAAGGAAGATGGTGTTTTGAAGACTTGTGATGATGAAGTTGTTGGTTCTAACATTAATCAAGAGGTAAAGGATTTTGATTATGAGCCTAAATGGAATTTCGAATGCGTCAATGGCTTAAAGGTTTGTGAATTTAACAGTGGATTTATTTTAAATGTGATGATAAGAGACCCAATAAAGTTTCCAATGGCAAACAAAGAAACTATTTTTATTTCAATTGAAGACTTGGTGATCGTTGATAAGGAGTACACCAACCGATGTTTAGAGTCATGGGTTGATCATTAGGAGTGTGGTAGACGTGTAAAGAAACATAAAGAGAGTACTCTAGTTAATATGAAGCGCAAATCTACCCAAGATAAGGTTCGTCGTGAGAGGTTATTTGAGGTAGATGAAGCCTTTGACAGTGAGAACTCGAGGGCGAGTTCTTTCTAAAGTGAGGGGGAATGATGAGGACATTACTGGTAGTAGGAGTAAGGGTACTTCTACATAAGTAATCCTACTCCTAAACATACTGAGGTTACTTGTGTTTGTGTCGTTCCTTCCAAGTAACCATTACTTCTCAACAAGTAGCTTTATTTCTTTTTGGGTTGTGAGTTTACTGGTTTTTCTTTTGGGTCGTGTTTTTTATTTTAGTTTCTATATATTTGTTTGTTATAGAATAATTAAGTTAGCTTGTTTTACAAGATTAGTTTTCCTATAAATATAGGGCTTTTATCATTGTAATTGATATCTTTTGATCAGTGATAATTAATAAACTTCGTGTTTTAGAGTCTTTACTTTTTTTTCGGTTTTATTCCTTTGAGGTGCGCCTCATATATCACTCGTGGATTAGGGTTTATTTAAATTCGCTTTCGCGCGTCCTGCGTTACCATTCATGTAATTTACTCTTCTAGTTATCATTGACTCATTAGTCTATTACGTACAACAATATATGATGGGCTAGTCATAAATCTTTTAGATAAGCCATTGAATTTTGAGACGTCAAATATGACTTCTAGTACTATTATAGTATCCCTTTATACACGTAACACATGTTAAGGATATATTGTAGACCATTTTTGGTAATTTAACGTGAATAATTTAGTTCGCGATAATATTCAGTGTCCTCAAGCTAGTACACTAGAGTAGCTGTTTTTTTTTTTTTTTTTTTTTTTTTTTTTTTTTTTTTTTTCAGTATTCAGTACTTTTTTTCTTTTCACAAAAACCAAACAAACAATATTACAATATACAAAAACCCTTATTCCCAATGGTAATCTTATTGTGAGAAAAGCTTTCCGAAAAATGCTTATGGGTTAAGTCTTGTTTAATAAGTGTGAGATAAATTTGTTATAAACTGTTATAAGATAATTAGTTATCGCTTTATAGAGAAAAAAGTTACAATAGTTTTATAAATATCTCACATATGTTTAAGACGAGAAGACCAACTAACATTTGGCTATAAAGTGTCTCAACGAACCGATAGGCTCAAAGCCCTTTGGTTATAACTTAGTACTTGCAGTACACATATATAAGTTTATAAACAAAAGGATAATGATTTCTAAATGTATCCAACCTTCTATGTTTTACTGAGTTATGTATGGAACTTTTAATTTTGCTATCTTGGAGTATAAACTTACTAGTTTTTGCAAATTTGTGTACTAACGGGGTGATTAAGGCTTTTTCCGTTTTTTCTTGTCATGTTGGCATCCACGTTTGCAGCCACGCTGTCGTTAGTTTTGTCTTTTATCTCCAACGTTATAATTTTTACGCTTTTATCACAAACACCATTAAAAACACACACCCAAATCCAAAAAACACACACAAATCACACATTAGATTACTGCATAACCTTCAAATCCAAACCTAGACATACACACACAAATCATTTATTGCCGAATACGCTCCAGGAACACGAAGAGTGACACATAAGTATGTTCAACCCTACTGTGGATGTGGGCTTCCAATGACTGTGAAAACGGCTTGGACAAAGAAGAATCCTGGGAAAAGATTTATTGCTTGTCCCAAATTTGTAAGCCCTAATTGAACATGTATTTCAATTTATTTCTTCGCCCTAATTGTTTGGTTAGTAATGTTATTGATGTGTATATCTAATTTTATTTACAGGAGAAGTATAAGAAGTGTGGTTATTATGAATTTTTTGATGATGATTTACCCAGTGACTATTATAGTATAAACCAAATACATGTGCACACTTAGTATACCTCTTCACATGTTCTATCAGATCCTTGAGTGGCAGCCTAGCAATATACGCGTGCAAAATAACTCCATCTTAAAGGATCTTCCTTGAAAATACTATCATTCCATACATCTAACTCAATTCCATTGGGTCCAGGTATCATTCTGTCAAACACACAATCACAAATTAGGGTTAGAAATCAAAAAAGTTAATAACATTAAATTAGGTTTGGAATAATTGGGGAAAACACTTAATTTATTGTTGTAGTTAATTAGATTACCTTGTAAAATAATCAAATTGAAAAAACAATGGTTGAAATTAGCATGAAACGATACACATGATGAAATTATGGTTTTTTGAATTTTGGGTAACTGTATGAAATTGGGAAAGTAGAATTTGGGGAGAGAGAGTATAAAGATTCGGTTTAATATTAAAAAATTGCATGTAACGGAAAACGGGTGAATATAACAGTATTTTTATAAAAATAATGGGGTCAACAAGGTCCACCTTGTCAACTCAGCTAATCTCATTGCCATGTGAGACGAGTACACAAATTTGCAAAGATTAGTAAGTTTATACTCCAAGATAGCAAAATTAAAAGTTTCATACATAACTCAGTAAAACGTGGCAAGTTTGATACATTTAGAAATCATTATCCCTAAACAAATCGCACAAAAAAGTATCATATTTTAGGTCAATTTAGATTTTAAGCGTTCAACTTTTTTTTTTTTCTTTATTTAAGGTATGGGATTTAATTTTAGCCTAATCACTTTTAAATGTATCTTACTAGTCACCGAATCCGTTTCTAGGTAGCGAACTTTTTATTTTCCTTATCCGGAGACTAATCTTTCAAATTCGGTCTTCTTGGAGTATTTTGTAACATTTTTGCCTTTCAAATTATTAAAACTCTTATAAGTTAAGAGGGACAAAAATGTCGCAAAATACCCAAGAAGACCGAATTTGAAAGATTTTAGGCGTTCAACTTTTTTTCTTTATTTAAGGTATTGGATTTAGGCGTTCAACTTTTTTAGGTCAATTTAGATTTTAGGCGTTCAACTTTTTGTCTTTATGGGCAAATACCATAAAAAAGCATCATACTTGTCCTAAAATACATTTTTGGGTATCGAACAAATTTTTTTTCCTTATATGAGTACTGAACTTTCATTTTTTGGTCTCTTAGAGGCACTTTGTGATGTTTTTGCCCCTCAAATTATTAAAAATCAAAGGGCAAAATGTCACAAATTCAGTACCCATATGAGGAAAAAAAATTGTTCAATACCCAAAAGTGACTTTTTAGGCAAGTATAGTGCTTTAATATGGTATTTACCCTTTCTTTATTTAAGGTATTGGGTTTAATTTTAGGCTAACCACTTAGAAATGTATTTTACTAGTCACCGAATCCTTTTCTAGGTAGCGAAGTTTTTATTTTACTTATCCGGGGACTAATATTTCAAATTCGTTCTTAGAGTATTTTGTGACATTTTTGCCCTTCAAATTATTAAAACTCCTACTACGTATAACTTAAGAGGGATAAAATGTCACAAAATACCCAAGAAGACCGAATTTGAAAGATTAGTACCCCGATGAGGGGAAAAAATTTATTCGTTACATAGAAAAAGATTCGGTAATAAGTAAAATACATTTATAAGTGATTAGCCCTTTAATTTTTGCAATGTAATGTTCTTTCAACATTTCGAGAGACACTATAGGTCATTTTTTTATTGAAATAGATAATTAATGTGATGTATCATTAAACTCGAGCATTTAAAAGTCTTTTGGGCTTAAAATTATGATCGGTAACTGCTTTCTAAAAATAAAATTAAAAAAAAAAAAAAATGCACAAACTTAAATCGGGTACCTTAAACTGAAAAAAATAAAAAAAGTTGAACCTAAAATTCAAATTACTGAGTTTGAATTATATACGTTTTGCAAACTACTAATTTTTTTATACATTTTACAAACTTTTTGTAAAACTACTAAGTTTTGGCAAATGATTAGACTATAGACTTCGTTAACTTTTTACAAACACCAATATTTTTCGTTAGCTTATACTCCGTAAAAAACTAACTCCCATTAGATTACTTAATATGAACTTCCCGTAGAAAGTCAAGTTCGACGAGTACAAGTTGTTAAGTGACATTTAATAAAAGAAATAACCTTGACCTATGTAAACACTTTGATATATGGGCTTAGTTTTTGGACCTATTAAACAATTCATTAAATAACTTTGCACTTCACCCACATTTAGATAGCTCTAAGGGGGTGGCATCCTTGCGGTGAAAGTGAATCGGCAAAGGATGCCGATCGGCATGGAGGGCTGCCAGTGGATCAGCAAGCAAGAATCGGTGCCTCAAGCGGTGCAATCTACCGATTCGGTGGGGGAGACTTTCAAGGTGTATATGACCGTTTGGCATTAAATGGGTGGAGCGTGTACCACTTTCAAAAAAAAAATAATAAAAAAATAAATAAATAAAAAATAAATAAATAAAAAAATCCCTATAAATATTCACTACATAGCACATATTGTTTCATCCACAAAAATCTCACAAATCAAATCAAAAAAACAATACACAATTTATTTAACCATGTCAATTTCTTCTTCCTCATCGGACGAGATCATTATTCCCCCGGATTCGTCCGAAGAATGGTTATCCGAAAGTACGTTTGAAACCTTTTTAGCCGCAATCGAAGCTCTTGAAGACACGGCTAGCTCTACCGACACCCGTGGTTATGTCCAATGTTTTCGTGAAAAAGCATTAGAAACTCTATTGAATGATTATTTTGTTGAACAACCAAAGTTTAACGAAAGCGTTTTTCGTGATCGTTTTCGTACGAGTAAAAAATTGTTTTTAAAAATTGTTGATGATATTGAAGCCCAATTCGAATGGTTTCAACCGGGTCAAGACGCGATGGGCCAAAATAGTTTCACGCTATTACAAAAATGTACATCCGCCATTCGACAACTCGCAACGGGTGAACCTTCGGATAGATTTGATGACTATCTAAACATGGCACGAAGAACGTCAGGTTGTTATTTTAATTAAATTATTTCGTTATTAATTTTTTAAATATTTCGTTATTATTTTTATTTTTTTGTAGTTATATATTTGTTTTTCTTTAAACAAATCTAATCGAAAAAGTTATTTAAATTGTTTTCGTTATTATTTTTTTAAGTTATTTAAATTGTTTTCGTTATTATTTTTTTAAGTTATTTAAATTGTTTTCGTTATGTTTTTTTTTTATAATATTTTAGTTATTATTTTTTCATTATATATTTCGTTATTATTTTTTTTTAATTAAAATTTGTCATTTTATTTTAGGAGAATGCCTTGATAAATTTTGCGATGTGATTATAAAGTTATATGGTCGAAAGTTCTTACGTAGGCCTACAAGCCATGACGTAGCATGCTTATTCAATGTACATGAAGAAAAACATCATATTCCAGGAATGCTTGGTAGCATTGATTGTACGCATTTTGTTTGGCGAAATTGTCCTAGACACTTAAGAGGCCAATATAAGAGAGGTGATCACCAATACCCGACTATTATGCTTGAAGCGACTGCTTCATATGATTTGTGGATTTGGCATTCGTTTTTTGGTCCTCCCGGTTCAAACAACGATATCAATGTTTTGAATCAGTCTCCATTGTATGTTAATGAACGAAATAGAACAGCACCAAACAGTTCATTTTTATTGGGTGGAAGGCTTTACAAACGTGGATACTATCTTACCGATGGAATCTATCCTAAGTATTCAACATTTGTTAAAGTATATCCGTATCCAACTGACCCAATGGAAAAGAGATTCAAGAAACTACAAGAGTTTGCAAGAAAGGATATCGAACGAGCTTTTGGTCGTCTAAAAGGAAAATGGATGATTCTCAGTCGTCCTCTCCGAGCTATGTCGGTTCAAAAGATTCGCCAACTGGTTTATACGTGCATTATATTGTGCAATATGATTTTGAAAAACGATGGTATGGCAATATCACCGGTTCATATAATGGATCCGCCGGTAACGCCAGTTTATGATGATAGTGTGCTACATGAGTTACTCGACAAAGATATCCATAATCGTCTTCGATATGATCTTACGGAGCACGTAGCGGCTCAAGACTTATCATACCTCGATGACTAGTGATTTCCTATTTTTTGTTGAATTCATTTTTTTTTTTTTTTTTTTTTTTTTGTTTAATAAGTGTTATGTAATTTCGCTTTGAATTATTAATAAAATGTATTGTTTTTTTAATTAAAATAGTTGTTTTTTATTAAGTGTTTAATTAGGTTTTTTTTTATTTAAATTATATAATTATGTACTCCCTCCGTCTCATTTTTATTGTCCACAATTGACTTTTTTGGTATTTCTTCTTCAACTTTGACCTTAAATATTTTTGTGAGTGTTATATAATATTTGATGCAAAATATATAAATGGATTGAGTTTTAAGTGTACTTTTCAATGGTATAATTTTTTCATCAAGTATTATATAATAAAAATATATATGTATGGTCAAAGTTGAACCAATTTGACTTTGACAATTCAAACTGGACAATAATTTTGGGACGGAGGGAGTAACATTTAATGCTTGCCATTAGGCAAGATTGCCACTTAAAATTGAACTTTAGACAAAAAATGAGTTGGAGGGCCATGATTGGTTGTTTGCTTTAAAATATGAGGCAACCTTAGGCAAGGTTGCCACCCCCTAAGATTTCTATTGCATCAATGGCTATGTCCATGTTACATACATTTACCACAACACTCTCTTATTCAAGAAAATACTCGAAAATCCAACGTGAAAAATCATCTTCAGTCATATGCTCTAGTCGTCGAGACTATATACCAAATCATATTCAAGATCCTAACTATGTTCGCATATTTGATACCACTTTACGTGATGGTGAACAGTCTCCTGGGGCTACCATGACCCCTAAACAAAAGCTCAACATTGCACATAAACTTGCTGAACTAGGCGTTGATATTATTGAAGTAGGGTTTCCTGCATCCAACAAAGCTGATCTAGAAACTGTTAAGTCAATTGCATGTGAGGTTGGGAATGAAACAATAGATAAAGATGCCCACGTCCCGGTCATGTGTGCATTGGCTAGGTGTACCAAGGAGGATATTGATAAGGCGTGGGAGTGCTTGAAAGATGCTAAGTTTCCGAGATTACATGTGTTTTTAGCAACGAGTGATATTCATATGGAATATAAGCTAAGGATGTCGAAAGAAGAAGTGATTGAAAAAGCAAGGACTATGGTGGCTTATGCTCGGAGTTTGGGTTTTACTGACATTCAGTGTTGCGCAGAAGATGCTGGAAGGTACGACTTTATCAAACCGAGTCATTATTCATGGTTTTATTTTACCATATTATCAAAATACAATAAGTTGTTTTGAGTATGAGAATGGCTTATGGTTTAACAAGTACCAAAAGCTATTTCATATAGAAATTACGATTGATAAGCTTATCTAAAAGATTGAAGATATATATTATTAATGCTGGCTTTACATTTCAAAACTGGTATACAGTACACTAGTTTAGTACTCCTTTCGTCCCAAAAATGAAATATGTGAATCGGGTCGAGTGTTACAACAATGCTAATCAAATGAAAATTTAAGATGTACGAACCCCAATTTCGAAAATGATATATGACTTGTTTCTTATAACCAGTTAACAGATTGCAGACAGATTTCATAATTACTAAAATGATCCTCACAAGTCAGAGCTGAAGCTTTATATTATGTTTAATTTGTTAACAGATCGGAGAAAGAGTTTCTATACGAGTTCCTGGGTTAAGTTATTAAAGCAGGTGCAACGACTCTTAACATTCCTGATACCGTTGGCTTTAACTTGCCTCGTGAGTTTGGCCAACTCATTGCAGACGTAAGAGCCAACACCCCTGGCATTGAGGATGTCATTATTTCTGTCCACTGTCATAATGATCTTGGACTTGCTACTGCCAATACTTTAGAGGTAATCGTATACAATTGTTATGCACTTCGTTTATGTGTTTATTTGGATGCTAAAGTATGTTGATTCTAGGGGGCGTATGCGGGTGCAAGGCATATGGAAGTAACTATAAACGGAATTGGAGAGAGAGCCGGTAATGCATCTTTGGAAGAGGTCAGTTAAGGTTTCTTGTTCGTGATAGTTTACAATAATCCGTGCCTGTGAAAAGTATTTTTGTTGTTTGTGTCGAACGTAGGCTGTAATGACTATTAAAAGCAAACGGGAATTATTGGGAGGTCTTTACACCGGCATCAATACAAGACATATTTTCGAGACTAGCAAGATGGTATATAGCTAAGTTTATTTTCTTTCGATCTGTTACAACATTTGGTTACTGTTTGATTCACTTTGCATGACGTACTTGTGTTATTTAGGTGGAGGAGTACACTGGAATGCAGGTGCAGCCACACAAGGCAATTATTGGTGCTAATGCTTTTGCTCATGAAAGTGGAATCCATCAAGATGGACTCCTTAAAAACCGAAGCACATACGAAATCATGTCACCGGAAGATATTGGACTTTATCGGGCCAATAAATCCGGACTTTTACTTGGAAAACTTAGGTACACTACTAACTTGCAGTTAGTTATTTTCCCCTAACTGCTTCTTTATGAAGTCAAATATTTGATTTTTTTTTTTCTTTGTTTTGCAGTGGACGGCATGCTTTGAAATCCAGACTTTCAGAGGTAGCATGCAATTTTGAACTTTTTGTTTTGCAAATATATTAACGCTTAATTGTTATGTACTATACACATGTTCTGTTTTTTCTTTAGATTGGTTACAACATTAACAAAACGGAACTTGATGGTCTCTTTTGGCGCTTTCAATCCTTAGCTGAAACAAAAAAGGTATCAAAAACTGTTTAACTCCTTTAATTAATTACTGTTCTTGCAACATTATATTTCAATGAAAGAACTCTGGGCATCTGCGCTTATTTTCGTCGTTTATGTCTCAGGTTATCACTGATGAGTGATGATGATCTCATAGCTTTGATGTTAGAGCGAGTTATATAGTTCAGTCTGGCTGGAGGCAATGCCCCAGCCATTCTAGTTTGAATCCCTAGAAGTGGTCAGTTTCTATTAGTCTATATCTGAATGTATCAGGGAGCCTCTACTCAAAAGATCAAGCTAACTAGAAACAATACACGTAAAACAGTAGCAAAGTTTCGTGCAGTGTATTAAATGTATTTAAAGCATATACAATTACAACCTCCAAATCAGTTTATCAGAACAAATTTGAGTTTCAGTACATAAATTTGAAAAATATTTGCATGCCAATTAACCCCTAACCGTTTTGACATGTATAAATTAAAATATACTAGCAGGGTCCCCGCGCGGTGCAACTGCGGGCACCCTGTAATTTAATTTTTTCGATTAATAATTTATTTTATTTGTACGTTTTTTGCAATAACTTTACTGATTAGTTTTTTATGGCAAAAGTTTGATGAAATTTTGCTTTGTTTGTATTATTTTATTTATTATTTATTTTATGTTTTTGTTTAGTAGTTTGTTTGGTTTGTACAATATGTGAACATATTTTAGTTTATTATGTTCTTTTTGACAATAAATTTAGGGATATCAAAAATTTCGTTTAGCTCGTATCCGTTCGGGCTCGAGTCCGTTTGACCCGTGCCTGTTCGGGCTCGAGCCCATTTGTCCCATTCCCCGTTCGGGCTTAAAAATTTGTATAATATGCTTTATCATTTGTATTAGTGACATTTAATGCAGAAATTGTGTTTAAGTTGGTTGTACAATATACTTGATAATTTGTATTTCTTATGTAAGGGGTGTTTTAATAAGTGTATTAATTGTATTTATTGACTATTTAATTAATTGTATTTAATATACATAATGATTTATTTATTATATTTAATGTTAGTATTAATTGTATGTTAGAATTAAATATGAGGGGAATTTCTATAAGTAACATTTGTTGTTGTACTTATAGCTTTAGAAGTTGTAAGGCTTAATTTTAAGTATTCTATTAATAGTAGGCATTAATGCTTTATAATATAATATGATATGATATGATATGATAACTCGTTGTAGCAAAATAACGCTCTTGGCTCCTTGAATGGGTAAATATCATAACAATCCAACAGGCTAGGTATGAACAAAGTTGGTTTCTAGCCTAAATATAATACTACAATGAACTGAAGTTTATGTGAAAACATCATTATTAATGTTTACTTTTTGCATAATATAAGTTTACCTTAATTAATTGATTACTTAACGCTTCATTTAAGTTTGTTAACAGTGTAATAAATTTGAATGATGGTAATATGATAAATTTGATCAAACTTATCTAACGAATTTAGTGAATTCGTTAGTAGACAACTACGTTAAGACGAAATAAAAAGAAAACACGTTGATGTGTGAAATCTCGTTTTATATTTATACTTAGCTTTTAACAAGAAATACCAACATTCTCGGAGTCTCGGGTCGTGTACCCATTCGTGTATAATACAGACTTGGTAAGAACTGGTCTTTCGCAAGAGCGATTTTGTAAGGTAAAATAACAATAATCTATATTGGAGGTTTTGTTGTATATCTAAGAGATCGTGCTTTCAAAAAGTAATTAAGTAAAGAACTAGAAAATAAATGACAAATAATTAAAATAGAGATTAAATCAAAAGGCGAGAAGTAGTGTTCATCTAAATAAGCTAACAACATGATCATTAAGTCAAATGTCTAACTAGTTCCTTGATTGGCGACTCGGAAGTAGTATAAATCTAGTATTGGCCGCTAAAGCCTACACATATGCCATACAACCTTCTAACTTGATGCTAATAAATACAAATAAAAAAAATAAAAATAAAAATAAAAACCTACACATAACCTAATAAATACAAATACAACCAAAAAAAAGTAAAAAAGAAAAATAAAAAATAAAAGAAATTACATATCGCTTGGCTAGTAGGTACAACGCCAAATTATATGACACGGGGTTTGGTGTCAAGCTCGCGTTATACGGTTGGCTGGTGGGATGACGCCTAGGCTAGCGGATGAAATCTAGTTATAGGTCATTCATTTAGTCAGCCAACAAACCTATTTGACTGTTTGTGATGCTATTTTACTAACAACACTTAACTACTTTTTAAATATTCATTTACCTTTGTTAATCTTAAACCTTATAATCTACTGATTTTAACCTAGCTAGGATAATTGTAATAACTCTAACCTCAAATAGCTATTTGCCATAAGTTTATGAATCAAACTCTTAACTTTCAGTTATATAGCCTACTAATTAATTACTATCAACAAGTTACGCATAATAAACACAAACACGCAAGGATTGATCAACATGCACATATTATCCAATCAAAGAACCAGTTGGCCTAGATAAAGGAATAAAAACTAGCCGGCGGACCACTGTCGTCCCATTCTTGAGTTTAAACTAAAATGAATCATGTCATTAACTTATAAAATTCATAACTAGGCAAACACTAAAGTGTTTAGCCCATAATTCGAGAAAATAATAGACAAAGTCATAAAACATAATTACTAAACGAATTCATAGTCGAAAAGTTAAGCATGCCGAATTATTAAGATGTTTATGATAATTGGAACTAGGTACTCTTGATGTTGCAGCCTCAAAAGTGAAAAGACCTCCTAAGTCTCTAGAAATCGATTGGTGAAGTTTGGAATAAGTTTGAGTCAAGTTTAGGAAATTCATGGCCTGTAAGTGTTACATCGTAAAAAGAAAAGCTTGTTACGGCGTAACCAAATGATTTTGTTATGCTGAAACCACTTTCTGATTGTAAGTCTTCTTTTTTTTTATTTCTATGGCCTTTTGAATGAACTAAATCGGAGTTCAGACGAAGAAATTATGGCTAAAATACTATAGCTTCTTTAAGGACATCACGCAAACTTGATATCATAATTCGATTGTGTTTCTTCACTTGATTCTTTTACGAAATTTTATCTTTCCCTGAGATTTCTCCATATTTATCATCCAATGGACTTTTGAATTTTTTGTGCTATTTTCTCCTCGATTCGTTATACAATCTTGATTTCATCATCTTGCATCATTACTTGCACATTTCCGTGTCTTTTCATCTAATGCTCCCTTTTAAGCCTAAAATGTAAATACAAAGCAATTAAGTACTAAATCTTACGTAAATGTAATTACAATGAGCAATAAACATAAAATACTGATATACAAGTATGTAACTATTTGATGTTATCACACATACGTTTAAACTAGAACCCTTGAAGTAGCATTTAAATTTCTTGCTATCAATGATTTTAGATAAACTAATCTCAACTTACTTGCCAAGTTAGACTTTTTTTTTTTTTTTTTTTTTAAAAAAACACTTCATTGTGTATCGATCATCAAAGTAAGACTTCTATATTTTTTTAGGTGAGCAGGTGAGATGTCATTATCTATCGATCGATTTTATTATATATGACATTGTTAGTCATAGAACGCAATGTTTGCTAGCTAATTACATGGTGAAGTAAAAGAGAGATTTTAGTAATGCTCAAATAACTAAAATACCTTTCCATACTAACAAAATGAAGCATAAGCATTAGTAAAATCGTAGTTATAAATAGTGTTGTAAATGAAGTTCAATTCATATTTCATGAATTTTTTCGTAAAATGTGTAAATATTTGACAAATTCTGTACTTTTATTAGCAGCAAGTTGTTGATATATGTTTACAAGTTGAAAATAGAATTGATAAGTGAAAGTAGAATTGAAAATGCTAGAGTGATATGTTACTAACACTACTTGTGCTTGTATTTATAGGCATACAAGACTTAGTACATAGACTTTACATTGCTTCTAAGTATTCTTAGTAAGCAATTACTTAATAGCTAAGACTACTAGATATTTAAGTATTCTTCACAAGTAATAATACTTCTTAGCTAAGGTTACTAAATATCTAATATCCTTAAGAGGTAAGGATACTTAATAATGAAGTATCCTTCATGACTAAGATAAAAAAAAATATATATCTTTTAAACAAAATACTATTTTAAAACAAACAATCTTAGAATCTTTAACACTCCTCCTTAAGATTGTTGTTGGATATCATAAGCTAAGTCTTGAAGTAATTTAGCCGGTAATTGACTTTGTAAGCATATCTACGAGTTGAGTTTCAGATGTGCAATATTTGAGCTTGACTTCTTCATTCTTCTCAGCTTCTCGAATGGCATGATACTTGAAATTGATATGCTTTGATTTTCCATGTTGCACTGGATTTTCTGTTGAACTCCTCCTCAATTTATGATTCAGGTAATGAGAATCAATCTTAGCAAACCACGCCCTTGGTGCTTGCTTAGGACCAAAGAGTGCCTTGTAGGATCGATAAACTTTTTCATCTTGTCCTACTTCAAAACCTTGAGGTTGTTTTACATAAATCTCCCCCTCAAGTTCGGCTTTCATTGCATCAATCCATTCAAAATGTTTGGAGGCATCCATGTAGATTTGAGGTTCAATAACCGAGTTACAAGACTCGTAAACATCAACAAGTGGTCTTGTTCTTAACACATTAGTATCATTTGTATCTTCGATATCAAATTCGGGAGTTTCAACTTCACTAATGGGAGGCATATCTCTTACTAATTTAGTGGTATTCATATGCTTGAGTGTTGTGTAATTGAAGTGACCAAATCTGTTGTGCCACTTCATACTATCATCTTCAGTAACACTAAAAACACTAGCATTTGCAGCATCAAGCTTTAAGTAATAGCTATCATTTACCATATCAAGGATAGCTATTTTAGAATCGCGAGAATCAGTGATAACGCACCGCGAGTCTTTCTTAAAATTAACACCATAGCCGTTCTTTGTCATTTGTGGCACGCTTAACATACTTCGTTCAAGTTCAGGCACATATAGAACTCTAGAAATATATTTGGTATCTTTCTTTGTGTTGATAGCTATAGTACCTCTTCCTTTTGCTCGAGCGTAATGTCCATCTCCCAACTTCACTCTTGGGTTGTCTGTGGTGTCGAGACTAATAAAGAAAGACCTTTCTGGAGTCATATGACTTGTGCATCCACTATCCATGAGCCATGTAAGGCTGTCTGGACGTTTATCAAGAAGCAACGCCATGAACAAATGCTCATCATCAACCTGATCTTCTTCGGAAACATTTGCTTGGTGATTTCTTTGTGTGCTGCTTCGAGTTTTCTTTGTTCTACAATACTTCTCGACATGTCCAAACTTATTACAAAAGTTGCACTTGAAGTTTGGTTTATCTTTGAACCAACAATCAGCTTCTTGATGGTTCGTATTTTGACAAATATTACATGGAGGAAAAGTACCTTTCTTTGATGTTGAAGAAGATTTTTGTGAAGTAGAACCTTTGTTACTTCTAGAAGATACTCGAAAAGCACCTTCAACTTTCTCATCTGATCTAATAGAAACTCTTTACTCTTGTGCTTGGAGTTTACTAGTTAGTTCAGAAACCGTAAGCGTATTAAGGCTACATGACTCTTCTATGGCAGAAATTTTCGCTTCAAACTTTGAAGGAACACTAATCATCATCTTCTCCACTACTTTCTGGTATTTCACAACTTCTCCATGAAATCTCATTTGATTAACCACGTCCATCATCCTTGATGAGTAATCTTTCACCAATTCATCATCTTTCATTCTTAATAATTCAAACTCTCTTTTGAGAGTTAATAATCTGACAGCTTTTACTCTATCAGTACCTTCAAAGGTTTCTTGGAGTTTATCTCACACATCTTTTGGTGTCTCCAAGTCCATTATGGAGGTGAAAATTTGATCGGAGATACCTAAATGCAAACAGGTTAGTGCCTTGTCCTTCTTTAGCGACTCAGTCTCGAAAGTTTTTAACTGAGCAACTGTTGCATTTTCTCCGATTGCCGAAGGACTTTCATCAGTCTCTACAACCTTCTATAAACCTTGAGATTTCAAATATGTCTTCATTTTTACTGCCCAAATGTGATAATGCACTCCAGAAAATATTGGAATTGCAGGAGCAGCAGTTGCACTAGATGCCATGTCTAGGCTAAATTTTGGTTGAATCTCGAAGGTGTTTTACTCGAGTAATAGCACAGCCCCTTAAGAAAAGAAGCTCTGATACCACTGAAATATTTGACAGATTCTGTACTTTTATTAACAGCAAGTTGCTGATATATGTTTACAGAATTGAAAATAGAATTGATAAGTGAAAGTAGAATTGGAAAGGCTAGAGTGATATGTTACTAGCAATACTTTTGCTTGTATTTGTAGGCATACAAGAGTTAGTACATAGACTTTACTTTGCTTTTAAGTATTCTTAGTAAGCAATAACTTAATAGCTAAGACTACTAGATATTTAAGTATTCTTCACAAGTAAGAATACTTCTTAGCTAAGGTTACTAAATATCTAATATCCTTAAGAGGTAAGGATACTTAATAGTGAAGTATCTTTCATGACTGGGATAATATATATATATATATATATATATATATATCTTTTAAACAAAATACTATTTTAAAACAAACAATCTTAGAAACTTTAACAAAATGTTTGTTTATTTTTGTTAATTCATTAAATGAACGAACATGAATAATATTTTATGTTCGTTTAGTTAATTAATGGACGAACATGAATAAAAGTTGCGTCCGTTCATTTATTTTCGTGAATGTCCGATTATGCATTTATGTTCGTATATTATTTCTTTTAACTGTATACTTTTAAATTTTGTTTGTTTAAACAACACAACACTTTTAAACAAACTATTATGCATAATTTAATAAAGTTGCATGCATAAAAATCATTATATTATGTGCATCAAAAACTTGTACAAAGAATATATATGCACTTATTCATTTTGAGAGGGATATATATGCAATTTTTTTTTTTTTTTTTTTTTTTTTTTTACGTTCATTTATGTTCGTTCAAGGTTCGTTTATTGTCTTAATTAACAAATATGAGCAGTTTATTTTTTTAATAAACAAACATGAACAAGATAAATTCGTTCGTTTAAATGTTCGTGTTTGTTTATTTGTTTAGTTAAAATTAAACGAAAAATATATATGAATAAGACTACGTTCTTATTTGTCCAGTTCGTTACCCTAATTATAAATGATAAAAACCAAGTGATTTTCTGGACATACATAAGGCTATGTTCAAACACGTTTATGGTGACATGTCTAAAATTGTGCCATTATCAATTATCATATAAAAATAGCCTTGATGAAAAACTCAAGAGTATAGATAAGAATTTGGAAGTCAAAATATACTAGAAAATGGATTTAAAGTCCACTGTGAGCGTTGATACAAAAGTTGGGCGTTCCTAGTTTGGGCTCTTACTCTCGTATCAATTCGCTCTTAATACTTGAAACCTGCGCACTAAGAAAGTAAACAAACACCGTTAGGCTTATCGTGGGATTGTCTCCCACGATTATCCTCCGGCGTGAGAGTAAGTAATCGGTTTTAGGGTTCTCGTAAAGAGTTTAGGGTTTTGAATCGTACCTTTAATGAGGATTATGTCATTCCTTATATAGGTGCAGAATCCTCATAGGTTTCTTGCTCCTTACTCTTCGCGCGCGTGGTGCTTATCCGGGTTAAGGATATCTATTCCGTAATTAGGAGATCCTTATCTATGCCCGGGTAGTTTAGTTGGGCTTAGGTCTACGTGAGCCCAATCCCATTATCAATGCGGCCCAAGTTATAATAGTCCACTCATGGTGGTTTTGGGCCTTAGTGATGTTTATCATTTGGGCTCGTGCCCCAAATATAGACTATACGTCATCATGTCCCCCCAGTCTAGTGTGCGCGGCTCGTAGCCACGGATGCTAGACTAGTGAGAACAGCGGTAAGCGTGGCGGGACAAATTTAGAAATTTGCCGCCCAATATGAAGAAACATGTATCTAATCCAAGATATTTCAAAAAAATGCCTCGGAAAACGGGGGATGTGTCCACGTGTTCCTTGGAAAACGGGAAAAAGTGCATGTACCGTTTCGTATTCCAGCCACACGTTTTATGAGTGGGATCCACGTGGCCTTCATCTAGGGTTTTTTGATGACCTATATAAGAGTCACCGCCTCCCTTTTACCAAAAACACACAGTAAAAACATACATTCACCATTTCTCATTTCTTCAAAGCGTTTTTTAAAGAAATCAATTGTTTCATTAGGTAATTCCGTGTGCGCATCCTAGTAGAACTTGTGATACTGTAAGAATGGTTGCTCAATTAGAGGAGTTTCGCTATACGATGGATGAGGATGACGTGCGTCAGTTCTCATCTGATTACTTCATTCCTCTGGATGTGCATCCAGAGGCCCCAGACGTCGATGCGTGTATTGCCGATTTCCCCGAAAGGAAGATAGAGTTATACACGCGCTTTTTTGAGTACGCTAACTATCGCGTACCAATATCCATATTTTTTAGCAACGTGCTCAATTTCTATCACCTTCATATCTCTCAGCTGCACTGTATAGGTGCGGCGAAGATATCAAACTTTGAAGTAAACTGTCGTTTACTTACAATAAACCCGACCGTCGATCTATTCCGTGCGTTTTACCACACAACGTGGTCGCATGGATGGGTATCCTTTGCGAAGCACGCGGGGAGCCTTCAGTGTTATACTGATAAGGTAGATTCATTGAGGCATTGGAGGGAGTATTTTTTCTGGGTAGATGATGTGGTGTTTCCTTCACCGTTTGAGTTTTATACTCAAGAGACGCTGCCGAGGGATGGGCGCCCCGCACCCGGTTCGTATAGCTTGCCGATGCGCAGACTATTGATGCCAACCGCATCCCCATTAACCCTTACCCTGAGGGGTTTTTGGTGCACATGAGGTTGAGTCGCAACTATTTTCATGGTGCTGACGAGGTGCCAACCTTCATTGATGAGGAAGGCCGGGGTGGGTGTTCATCCCTTTTTATTGTTCGCTTCAAATAATGTAAGTTTTTCTGTATGCGCACATTTGAATAACTAACCTGTGTTTTGCTATCTGTTTATGTGCTGCGCAGAGATGGATTTGTTTGCTGTAGTGAAGCTTGAGAAGCCAAAACAGGTGACTGTTGGCGTGCGCCCTCTGAGGCAGGGTGAGCAACCACTCTTGGATGCGACTGTTGGGCATATGACTGTGTTGGGGCCAGCTGGTCATGAAGATTCGCCCCCTCTTCTTGTGACACCAGTGCAGAGCGTGGCTCCTACTGTGGAGTCTGCAGATGTGGAGAAGTTGCAAGCTGAATCTTCTGACAGCGTGGAGGTAGTAGAGCCTCAGGTGGTAGCGCAGAATCTGAAGCGCAAGGGAAAGGATGATGCCCCTGGTACTTCCAAGAGGAGGCGTCATCTGATTGCGGATGAAGAGTCGTCTGCGGAGGATGATACATCCGCTACTGGCGTGGAGAAGGAGACTGCAAAGGCTTCTCCGCTGCTGTAAGTGATATTCCACGTTCCTCTTTATTCTTTATATATGTATTATTACTTATTGTAATATGTGCTAACTTTCTTCCTTATTCATTGTAGTGACCATGCTGCGAAGGATGATGCGGCATTTGTGGAGAGTGTGGTCCCTCCTCAGAATGAAAACAAGGAGGAGGGAGTGAAGGTGGGTGAGGACGTATCTGCGCAGCAGCTGTTGGTGGAGTTGCCTGCTACTGCTGAGCATCAAGCTGAGCTAGTTGCTCAGTTGAAGACGCGATACGTCGGGGAGAGTAGCACTCTTGCCCAGAAAGATGAGGAGATAGCTCTCTCCGTGCGCAGCTGGCTAAAGCGCAAGCGGAGGTGGGGTCCTTTAAGGCGCACGCAGACAAGGTCACTAACGAGAAGTTGACCGCGATGGCTGAGCTGCAGCAAGCGTGCGGGGACCTTCATCAGTTTAGGGCCAACCTTACCTGGGCGGTAAGGTATCTTGAGGAGAAGAAGGAGGAACATTTTGCGAACATTAATGAGTTTCGCTTGCGCATGGAGACTATCATTAAGGTACAGGAGGAGAAGTTGTGTGGCCTGAGTATAGACTATGATGAGGAATTATACCCTCACCTGATGTCTACCATAGCTGAGCGCAGGTACGTCCTTACATATTTTCCTGCAATGTTACCTTACTATTTTTGTTGGCTTGTCTCTTCTAATGCAGGTTGTTCCTGTTGATGTAGGTGGTTGATCAGTCATGGACTGCGCTTGGCTGCTATGGGCACCTTAGAGTCTCCAGAGGTGTTGGAGACCTTTGAAAAGGTGGTTCAGTGCGCCGTGGAGCGTGGGAGGGCGCAAGCCATGGAGGAGCTTCATGAGGCTAAGTTGCTGAAGGTGGTGCTTGCTGAGGTGCCTGCTTACAATGCCAATCTGTATGATGAGCTGATGAAGGCGATGGTGGGAATGAAGCTGCTTGAGCTTCCTCATATTGCGCAGCTGGAGCGCGAACAGGATAACCCTATAAAGGTAATTATGGAGGGGTTGACCTTGGGGCGCCATATCTTGCAGGATGCAGAGGCGCAGCCAGACTACTTTCTCAAGCCTGACGAGTCGCAGCTGCAGGTTCCTGTTTTTGCCCAGCCGCGCCATATGTTGAACCCTTTTGCTATTGAAAGGGAGATTCCTCTTAAGGAGGTGTTGGAGCTGCACGCAGAGAGGGCTGCCAAGAAAAAGGGAATTAAGGGCAAAGCCGTCTTATGCGGTGTGGGCGCTGCGCATATTCCCAGGTCAGATGGGATTCCTGTTAGTGTAGCGACCGTATCGCCTAAGGATGCGTTGCTCTTGAGAAAGCTTCAAGAGGCAGGAAGCTCCGCTGCCCCAAAAGATAGTCCTGAGCATCGTCATAGCATATAGGCTTTTTTTGTGACTTGTATATTTATTGTATAAATAACAAAGTATATCTTTTGTGTGTTATGATTGTTGTCTTTTTATGTAAAAAGATTAAATAAGATACTCTTGTTTGGAGTTATGTTTAAATTAAGTTCGTGACTTAAGATAAATTATAAGTATAAACTTGCATTATGTTTGCAAAGTTTTATTGTGTGACCAAGAGTCTTGGCTCGTTGTTTGCTAAGCTTGTACGTGACATTTGTGCATCCTTCGTGGGATGCGCAAGGAAGACTTACTTCAATGTCTTGAAGGTTAGGCGCCTAGCAAGGATGCGTGATCCAGTGTTGATGGGTTTGCAACCCTCTTACACAACGAGTTAGTTAGTAGGTTTACTCATCCTGTATGCCGTCGTGGGTCTTAATTAGTGCATGCACGCCATGTAGGCAAAAATATAATATAACAATATTGACACATATAAGAATGTACGCAATAAAGTGAAATGTGTTATGGAGTTAGCTAGAAACCATAACGTTTTATTGATACTTGCAAGTTTTTGAAAAAGTAAAAGACAATTCCTAACAAAGAAAAGAAAAAACAAACAATTATTGGGCACATACTAAAGTGCAAAGTTGTCTGTTTGTGGGCCGTAGCCTTTCCTAAAGATAACATCTTTTGAGGTTGCAAATATTCCAAGTGCGCGCCAGGTCGTGACCTTCCATATTGCGCAACCTGTATGCACCATTGCCTACTGCCTAGTGCATCAGTGACCTCGTAAGGTCCTTCCCATTTAGGTCCAAGCTTGCCTATGTCTTCTGCGTGGCTCGTGTCGTTAGCGCGGTATACGAAGTCTCCTGGCCTGAAGGAAGTATGTTTGACTTTTGAGTCATAATACTTCGTCATTTTTGCTTTTGCTTTTGCTTCGCGTATAGCTGCGCGTTCATGCCTTTCTTCTAGCAAGTCCAAGTCTATGCGCCGCTCATCGTCATTTGTTGTGACGTTAACCTCTGCTGTTCGGATAGTTGGCATCCCTATTTCAGCTGGAATAATGGCTTCTGTCCCATAAACAAGAGAAAATGGTGTATCGTCGGTACTGGTTTTGATTGTGGTGCGGTGCGCCCATAAGACATGTGACAACTCGTCCACCCACTTTCCTTTGTGTCTGTCGAGGCGTGCTTTTATCCCTTCGCCTAAGCTGCGATTCGCGCGCTCAACTAAACCATTGGTTTGTGGGTGTTTTACTGAAGCAAAGTGTTGTGTGATGTTCAATTGCGCGCACCAATCTTTGAATGGGTTGTCGCAGAATTGTTTCCCATTATCTGATATGATTTCACCTGGTAGTCCAAAGAGACACACAATATTGTCCCATACGAAGCGTTTTACCTGATTGCCCGTGATACTCACCACTGCCTTTGCTTCAATCCACTTTGTAAAGTAGTATATGGCTACGATGAGGAACTTTAGCCCTCCCGCTGCAACTGGGAAAGGGCCTGCGATGTCAATGCCCCATTTATAGAATGGCCATGGTGAGGTGATGGGGGTTAGGTCTTGTTGTGGTTGGCGCGGAATTGGTCTGTGTACTTGGCAATTGCTGCATTTTTTATCATATCTCGCGCGTCGCGGTGCATAGTAGGCCAATATTATCCTGATCGTAGAGCGCGCGCTACAATGGACCGTGGTCCTGAGTGCATGCTACATGATCCAGCGTGAATTTCTCGGAGTACATAGTCTGCTTGAAGAGGTCCAACACATCAGAGCCAAGGTTGCAAGAAAGAACGTCGATATAGGATGTTATCTCGTAGTTCAAATCGCTGCGCTGTGCGCCGCACTCTTCGAGCTTCCTTATGATCTTGTGGTAAGATTCCTTTGCTAATGAATTCAATGATAGGTGTCATCCACGTGGGATCTTGTTCTTCTATCACCGTGGATACCTCCATCTCCAAAATTGATTTGTTTTTTAGAGTTTCTACCAATACCTGTTTTGATAAGTGCGCAAAGCTTGTAGATGCAATCTTGCTAAGCGCATCAGCTTTTTTGTTGTCCCCTCTAGGTACTTGTTTGATTGTGAACCTATCAAAGTTCTGAATTAAGGACTTGGTTTTTTCCAAGTATTGGATCATGTGTTCTTCCTTGGCTTCATACTTACCTAGCACATGGTTAGCTACTAGCCTGGAATCCACGTTTGCCTCCAGGTTGCGTACACCCATTTGAATTGCAATACGCAGTCCAGCGGGTAAGGCTTCGTATTCTGCCTCATTGTTTGTGGCTGTGAATTCGAAACGCAGCGCGTAGGTGAACTCTATTCCTTCTGGATTAGTAAGGATAAGGCCTGCGCCTGATCCATCCACGCATGAGGATCCATCTGTGAATAGAATCCAAGGTTCCTGTAGGTCCGTTTTGCTTGTTGAAGGTGGACTATCAGTATCTGGCTTTTCAACAATGAAGTCAGCTAATATATGCCCCTTGATTGCAGAGCGCGGTCTATACGAGATGTTATATTCACTTAGCAACACACTCCACTTTTGTAGCCGCCCTGATGCGTCAGGTTTAGAGATAACTTGTTTGATTGGCTGGTCCGTGATTACAGCTATTGGGTGTGCCTGAAAGTATCTGCGCAGTCTTTTAGCTGCGAATACTAGAGCTAGGACCAGCTTTTCCATGGCGCTGTAGTTAGTCTCTGTTTTCTTCAATGCTTTGCTTACAAAGTATATGGGTGTCTGGACGGAGTTTCTATCTGTCAATAGTACTGCGCTAACTGCTCCATGGGTTGCAGATAAGTACATGATCAACTCTTCCCCTGGTCACGGTGCGACAAGTTTGGGGAATGATGCCAGATGTCGTTTTAGCTGTTGGAAAGCTTCTTCTGCTTCTTCAGTCCAACGAAAGTCTCCCTTTTTGGTGCACTTCGTGAGTGTTTTAAAGAGAGGGAGTGATTTGTCTGCTGACTTAGATAAGAAACGGTTTAGCCCAGCTAGCTTTCCATTTAATGACTGGACTTCTTTGAGTGTGCGCGGTGAGGGAAGATCGATGACAGCTCTTGTTTTTTCTGGGCAAGTCTTGATGCCATCTGGTTCTATTAAGTACCCAAGGAACATGCCTTCTGTTGCGCCAAAGGTGCACTTCTTGGGATTTAACTTCATGTTTATTTTTCCCAATGTTTTGAACGTTTCCTCGATGTCGCGCACCAATTCATCCTCTGTGTGGCTCTTGATGACAAGGTCGTCAACGTAGACTTCCAAGTTTCGACTTACTTGTTTTTCGAAAGTTGTGTCCACCAATCGCTGGTATGTTGCGCCTGTGTTTTTCAGGCCAAAGGGCATTTTCGTATAGCAATAGACCCCTTGACTTGTGTGGAAAGCTGTTTTTTCTTCGTCCTCTACTGCCATCTGGATTTGATGGTATCCTTTGTATGCGTCTAGGAAGCACTTGAAAGGATATCCGCACAGGGATTCTACTTTCCAGTCTATCTCCGGTAGTGGATAGCAGTCCTGTGGGCATGCTTTGTTGAGGTCTGTGAAGTCCACGCACATCCTGCAACTGCCATCACTCTTCTTTACCATCACTGGATTAGAGAGCCAGTCGTGATAGTATACTTCGCGCATGATGCCTGCGTCTACAAGTTTGTGTACTTCTTCTAAAATAGCTTTTGCACGATCTGGGCCCTGGCCGCACTTCTTCTGTCGTATTGGGGGGGGGGGGGGGGGGTATCCTTGTCGGATTTGTAGCTTGTGCTCTGTGATAGAGCGTGGCACTCCGGTCATGTGCTTTGGTTCCCATGCAAAGATATCTAGGTTCTTTTGTAAGAGTGCGCACACAGCTGCTTTACCTTTGTCAGATAAAGATCCTCCAATCGAGATTTGTTGATCTGGGTAATCGGGGTGAATATCGACCTTTAGGTTTGGTGTTTTTTCTGTGCGCTGTTCTGAAATACTCTCCACCTCACTGGTTACTGCGTTGCATTCTTTTGGTGGTACCATGATGTTGTAGAGGGTGACAACTCCTCCTTCCACTGGAAATTTGAGCATCCCGTGTGCTGTGGATGGTACAGCGCGCATGGTTGATATTCCAGGTCTCCCAATGATGCCATTGTAGGGTGAGGGAGACTTGATTACCATGAAATTTATCCATGTTGCTGTTCAGTGTTGTTCATCGACCACAACTACTAGCAAGCGCAATTGCCCCATGGGCCAAATCTTTTCTCCTGTGAATCCAGTCAACGAAGTTGTGGCTGGTATCAATTGACTTTGTATCTCAGGTCGTAGCCTTTTGAATAAATGATCATATAGGATGTCTGCGGATGCCCCCCCCCCCCCCATCGATATACATGTGGTGGATATCATGTCCCCCCGTATGTATTTCAATAGTTAGTGGCTCTACTACTGCGTTATCCGCAGCTAGAGTAAGGAAGGATATCTCTTTTTCTGGAGAGAATTTTTGACTGACTTTTTGTTTTATCTTGCGTTGCCATGACTGTATCATGTAGATGATGTCAACTTTGTCTTTAGGAGGTTCTTTCTTGCCTCCATTCCTTTGCTTGTCCTTCCCTTCTTTGATGTTTTTTACGAGGTGGTCCATTCTGCCCTCTCTTACTAAGTTTTCAATCAGTTGTCGTAGCTGGACACACTTGTTGGTTGTATGGCGTTTTTGGCCATGGTATTCGCAGTATCCATTCCCTATGCGCTTGTCCTCTGCGGTACGCATTGGTGGAGGTTTTGGGAAGTTTGCACCTTCTATTACAAATATTTCCCTCAGAGTCTTTGTGAGAGGGGTATATTTGTCATTCTCTCTTCCACTGCGATAATTTCTGCTTCGGTTGCTATTCTGATCGTTGGATTGTCTCCTAGGCTGTTCTTGTTGCCTATAATTTGAGTAGCCTTTTTTGCTATCCGCAGCGGCTGCTTCTCCCTGTATGAAGGATCTTGTGCGCTTCATTAGCTCATCGAAGGTTTGGGGAACCTTGTCGTTTAGCTTTCGAATGAGTTCTGGGTTGTTAATCCCATTCATGAACCCTGAAATTTTTAGGATTTCGGGACATGCTTTGACATGTATGCACTCATCTTTAAAGCGATCCATATAAGCACTGGTTGATTTCCCTTGGCGCTGTTTTACTCTGGCTAGTTCAACAGGGTTTTTAGCGCACTTCTTTCTTTGGGTGAAGTTTAAACGGAATGCTTTCCGTAATTCTTCAAACCCGCCGATGCTCCGTCGTGGGAGCTTGCTAAACCACGTGCGCGCATTCCCTACTAATGTGGAATTAAACATATGGCACCACACGGGTTGTGGCCAATTTTCGATAGTAGCAGCCGATTCGAAAATTTTTAGGTGGTCATCCGGATCACCTGTCCCATCATATGTTTTGACATTAGTGGGCATGCGCCTCCTCTGGCGATCGGAGTAATCGCTGATGCGTCGTGTAAATGCATCAACTTTCTGGCGACGCCATGGAAGAGACATGTCTTCGTCTTCTTCTTCACGACGTCTTCCTCTTGACTTCCAGTGTCCTGTTTCCTTATCCTCGTTGTCCGAGGAGTCGTTGGAGGAGGAGTAATCTCTTTTGCGGCGCTTGCACCGGCTTCCTTCAGAGGAAGAGCTTGAGGGGCTTTCACTTGAGGATATTCTCCTTCCTAATCTGTCGTGAATTCTTTTGCTCCCAGACCTGGAGGAACCTTCGCTTGGTGAATGTTGAGGTCCTAATCTGTCTTGTATCCCTCGACTACCAAGTCTGGAATGAACATTAGTGCGCCTCTCGCCGTCTTCATATTCCTCTGAATATTGTGAGTCAGATGTCGTACCCAGCCTATCATAGATGGTGGTACGTCTTTCGTTATCTGCGCGTCTTCCCCGTGGGTGGCGCGGTGGTGATGCTTCGCGTTCAGGACCAAAGTTGAGTCGGGCTTGCAGGCTCGTACTCGACCTTCTCCTTGCTTCTTCTTGCATAAGGGCAGTTAGGATTTCGTAATTTTGGGATACAAAATTACCCAATGTTAGGTCAGGCGCGTCCTCATTCGCTGCAATAATATCTGCCTCCGTATTGAGCACCCTATCTCTGTTAGGTGCGCATGGTGGCACAGTGTTGTCCATTGTAGGTGCCGTTTGATGAGGAGTATTGAAGAGGGTGCGCTGGAGTTCTTCAACGCTTGGGACTAAGGTGGTGACGTGGGTAGTCCTTACAGGCAATTCCACCGCTGGGAGAGGTTGGGTTGGTCCCGTTTCTTGGTGACCAGGCGCACTGGTTGTCCCAGAGGCCTGCCTAGGGGTCGAATCTTGTTGATTCTTCCTTAGGGGGTCACGCGTTTTTTCCAACTGCGGAGTCCCATCGCTTGAATTTTTATTCTTCGTCATTCTAGTTCCTTAGTTCTTAGTGTTGGTCCCACGGATGGCGCCACTTGTTGATACAAAAGTTGGGCGTTCCTAGTTTGGACTCTTGCTCTCGTATCAATTCGCTCTTAATGCTTGAAACCTGCGCACTAAGAAAGTAAACAAACACCGTTAGGCTTATCGTGGGATTGTCTCTCACGATTATCCTCCGGCGTGAGAGTAAGTAATCGGTTTTAGGCTTCTACTAAAGAGTTTAGGGTTTTGAATCGTACCTTTAATGAGGATTATGTCATTCCTTATATAGGTGCAGAATCCTCATAGGTTTCTTGCTCCTTACTCTTCGCACGCGTGGTGCTTATCCGGATTAAGGATATCTATTCCGTAATTAGGAGATCCTTATCTATGCCCGGGTAGTTTGGTTGGGCTTGGGTCTACGTGAGCCCAATCCCATTATCAATGCGACCCAAGTTATAATAGCCCACTCATGGTGGTTTTGGGCCTTAGTGATGTTTATCATTTGGGCTCGTGACCCAAATATAGACTATACGTCATCATGCCTCTTCGCAATATTTATAAGCTTTGTCGACTTTTTGTGCAATACCATACATTATAATCGGGTGTGATTAAATAGATTATCCAGTTTACGCAAGGAAAAATTGATCGTTTTGTCTGTCTTTTGTGGCTATGATTTCTTATGAGTAAGTCAATGTTATTCAATAATTATCGAGGTGGCATTCATTTTGATGTACTTGGATATACTTACCGTAAAGTCGTATGCATGCATATATAAGTGCTAATCTAGTAAAAGTTTACGGACGACTCAACGCCATATACACAAAAGTAGTAATAAAAGCACAAAAGTCTCGAGTACTTATGGAAAACACTAGTGAGAAAAGTCCTTACCGGACAACCTGCTTTTACCAAAAAAAAAAAAAAAAAAACTCTAGCCACAAACCTAAAAAGTTGGTTGCTATTATTGTTGGACATAAGATTAGTCGCTATACCATACACTATACAAGCATTGCATATCATTGTGGTAGCTTTTTTGAAGTCTTTATTCTCGCAAATTCGTGCCACCAACCCATCATTTAGGGTGTGGTATTTACAAAAAGTAGATGCTTTATGACCCATTTTTGGTTATTATTCCAAATCAAAGACATGTTAACCACTAAAGCCATTAATATTTTGTTGTTCTGTGTCTTGTACTTTAGTATTTAGTATATAAAACTCACATGGTTGTTTGAAAAATGGTTGCAAAACATTATCCAAACTACAATAAACAAATTTAAAAAAAAAAAAAAAAAAAAAAAAAAAATTAAAATAAAATAAAGTTTAAAAAAACAGCATGATATATAATGGCATCATATGTCATTGTCTTATGCTCAATATTTAAGGGGTTTTATTTTTGGTAAAAAAAATAAATAATACAAAGTAAATATTTTCAGCATAATTTTGAGAGGAAATAGTTTACTTCAAAATAAATCAAATTTGCCATTTTTTTAGCCATTTTCTTTTTCTTTACGGCCTTAAATAATACTCGAAAACACAACTTTTTTTTTTTTTTTTTTTTTTTTTTTTTTTTAATCTCTAGAATTTGTTAATACAAATATCGCCTAACCTGCAGAATGGTTTGCTATAAATACCAAACCATTTGTTAGTTTTGAGTCACCCCTTTAGGACATATTTTCACATACTCTCTCAACTAACTCAGTAACCTTTTGATTTGTGTGATTCTCTTATGTAGCAAGGGACTTCACAAGATCATTCAAGAAGTTACAAGCTTCAACTCTAAAGTTGCAAGTTTTGGTAGCTTGGTCATGTGTAAGCTTTGGTAGTTTATACTTCATGTGTGTCTTGTATATAGAAGTAAGTGGTTAGTATTTTAGGCCTCAAAATACGTAGTGTGTTGGGAGTTGTTGTACCTTTGTAAAAGAACTAACGGGAGTGGTTGTACCCTTGGTAAAGAACTCGACATCTAGCTTAGTGTCGGTAAATGTGTAAGCGACGATGGGAGTGGTTGTACCCGTGTAAAAGAACTCGACATCTAGCTTAGTGTCGGTAAAAGTGTAAGCGACGTTGTAAAGGTTTTCTCCGCCGGTGAAAGGAGCTTGTTGATTAGTGCTTATAACTCTCGAGTTGGAAACTCGGGGCGTGGATGTAGGGCAAGGAAAAAGAGTCCTTGTAGCCGAACCACGATAAACAATCGTGTTGTGGTTTGATCGTTTCTTTCTTTATCTTTGCTCACTACATGTTGTTCTTTTGTTAAAATAGCTAGTTACATATAAAGCTTTTCAAAGAACTAAACAAGTAAAGATGTGTTTATATCTTCAAACAAAAGTAAAGCTTTTCAAAGAACTAAACAAGTAGAGTTAGGATCATCACAAGCAAAGCTTTTCAAAGTATGAAACTAGTAAAGTTAGAATTGTTATTCACATGAAAAGCTTTTCAAAGAATCAAACATATAACATTGTGTTTATATCTTTAACCAAACGTAAATGTTTTTAAAGTTATTCAAGTTAAAAAGGAATTAAAAAGCGGTAAACTATTCAACCCCCCTTCTAGTTTTTCACAATTGGTATCAGAGCTACGTTACTCAAGATCTTTAAAATAAAATGTATTTTAAAACTTGGATCGATCCATGGATTTTGAAAATCTCAAAGAAGGGCAACCTATCCAAAACCCACCGCTATTTGAAAAAGAAAACTTACTTGAATGAAAAAGTAATTTTGAAAACTATGTGAAATCAATTGATCCAGATCTTTGACATATTATTTCTTTTGGTGATTTCAAACCAAAGAAAAACAAGTTTTTGAAAACCAAGATAACTATCTTAAACTTGATAAAAATACTAAAGCTAAAACAATGATTTATAAAGCTTTAGTACCAAATATGAAAGAATGTAGTTTTGTCAAAACGGCTAATGATATTTGGAAAAATATAATAAACTTTCATCAAGGAATATGTCAAGTCAAAGATGATCAATTTGATCTTACATATGAATTAGAAGTTTTAGAAAAACTAATTGATAGACACTTAGTAGAATTTAATACATGTGCTACTAGTTTAAATGTTTTAAATGAAGGTACAAGTGAAGATGAGTACGTGTGTTTTGATGAACCTGCTTGCGTATCTTGGAATGAAATGGATGTTGACGAAGACAATGATCCGGTAGTTAATTGTCAATTTATTGATACAACAAGCAAGGTGTAAGTAAAGGTGATTACTCGTGTCAAGCTCGTAGTAGACTTGCTTGCGATTCATGGAATTACACGGATGAAGATGAAGTCAATCATCCGGTTTGTGATTCTTAACTAGATAAAACATCAAGCAAGGTACACTTTGTAACCAAACACTTTTGCTTTGATTAATTTATCCTAGAGTTTTCTAAACTAGAAAATGAGTCTAAACGTTTATGCAACATGGACCTAAAAACTATCTTCAAGAATGAGTCTTCAAAATCTTTTAAGAATATCTTTGAAAAGGAAATCTTATTAGACAATTAAATGTATAGAATTGAGAGTAATGTTGAAATTGATCTAGAATGTAAATTATGTCTAGATTACAAACATGAGATTAAAATGCAAAATGAGAAAGGAAAAATTATTAGTTAAATTTGATGAAAGCTCAAAATCTCTTGAAAGATTGTTGAGGAGTCAAAGGTTATTTAAAGATAAAACCGGATTAGGACTTAACTCCAAAGCACCATCAACTAATAAAACAAAGCAAGTAAAATTTGTTAAACCTAGAAGAGAGATTTAGAAATAATTCAATCTCTAATAGAAACTCATGATAAAAGGATTAGGATTATTATTCTCTATGCTTTTATATGATTATCTAACCTTCTTGGATTCATGAGCTATTGAGTTTGAAAGCGTGTCGTCAAACCAAGATTTTACACGTAATGCTTATCCGCTTGATAGCATCTCTATGCAATTTAAAAGGTACGCATTACTTCAACTTGACTTTGATTGTCTCTTGTTTCTAGCATTATGTGTTCGAATATGTGTTATTTGTAACACTCTAGAGTGTCTACCTGCTATTTGTAAATAACTAAGATTAGATTCTATGCAACAAGGAATTTAGTCTTTAGTACTAGTAGGAGATATAAGGTGTTTTGGTTCTTTAACCATCAAGAGATAAACACGAAAAACTCTTGAGTAAGTCTCACTCAACTCTTGCTTACAAGTGAGCTAACTAAGAATTTCCTAAGTGTTAAAATGTCTAACACTTTTGTGATGCTTGCAAAACAAACATTTGTTAAACAATTTTCTCAAACACCATACTTTGAGTCTTTAATTGTGTTCTTCTTCAATCACTCATTTATGATAATCTCACATAAAACACACAAGGTGAAATAAATCACATTAGCATATATTAGGATGTGTGAATGAAAATGAGTTTTCAACATCTAGGATTTACACATTAAATATGACACATAGTCTCATGATGTTGTACCTCTTGGACTTTTTCTAAACAAATAGAGTTCATAGTGTCTTAACTCTTAAGTAAGAAAACCCAAAGAGTCGAGGAGTCGTCGAATATAACATTTAACGAGTGATCTCCTCCTTCTAAGATATTATCTTTGGTAGATGATAACTTAGTCGAAAGTCCAATGATGGCAAGACAAGTATAAGGATAAAGGTACAAAATAACATCTTCTCACCTTGAGTCAAACATTAAATCAAGTAAAATTGACATATGTTATAAAACTTGATTTATAGATCATAGTTGTGTCTAAACAAATTCAACAAAAACAGTTTTTGGAATTTAGAGTAAAACAACTAGTGAAACAAAATAGATTGTTCAAAAGTAATCAAGTGATTATAGTGTCAATATTTGAAAGACTTTTTGATAATAAAAGCAAGCCCCAAAAGCAAGGGATTTTAACTTAAAGACATTCCTAGTTACTCTCTCGTTTTCAATAGTTAAGTTATTGATGACTTGCCAAGAATGAGATTAGCAAATCCGTAGGTAAAACTAAACGTAAAGAAATGTTTGGAAGACTACTTGTTATCATAACAATTAGATCCAACATTATGTTTAGCATTTGTCTATGTGCTCGTGTTAAAGAAGGTCCTCGAACAACTCTTTAGTTGAGCTTGTTTGGATACATCATAAGGTACTACACAACTAGGATTATGGTATCCCAAAAGAACGGGAATAGAAACCATAGTACATGCAATATGGAATTATGACGGTAATAAGTTGATAAGAAAAGCACAAGTGGTACTTGCACTTTTATACTTACTTACCCAATGAGTCTCCAAAACACGTAACGTTCTCAAATTAGTTTTGGATGGAGAAGCACATCAACAAGCTCCACTTGAGTAAGCTAACTCATATCGACAACGGAATTCATCTCATAAACATTGTTATCTCTTCAATAAAGGAAGCATCGACTTAGGCAACAATTCATTCCATTATGTTCTTAATAGACACATTGTGATCTCTCATCATCGCCTTGATAAGATTGTTCATTGAGGAACATCTTAACTAAGAAAGTGTTCCACGTTAAATATTCCATCAACGCGTTCACAAAATCTCTTAAATGAGAAGCATTCATAATTCCTAGGCTTAGTCAAAGACTCATAAGACTTAAAACCTTAGTTTTGAACATTAAGATAAAACCACAAAAATCAAGACAATTTCTTTTGAGTTTTTCCCTGCAGATCCCACGGCACCCTCAGACCATACGGGCGGAACCCATTTTTTGGTTCCGCCTGGTCCGCCAAAATCTCAGATTGTTTTATTTTTAATTTCAAAGACAAACATCCTCTTAACTTAATCATCCACTTTCAAACAGCCATCACCCTCTCAAAAACACATATCCTCACGAATTTTAGGGCTTGTTATCCAATCTCTTCAAATCCAACTAACTTTGTAAGTATTCTAATCACAATTGCATTTTTGATTCAATTATAACATTCTTGCTTACAATCATTAACTAGAATCTTAGGATTTTTGCATAAAACTTCTTGATTCATGAAAAACTTGGTGGCTAGTCAATTATGTATTTCATTAGTTAAGAATTGTATCTTTTTGATTTGCCAAACACACCAAGTGCATTGTCTTTCAAAAATCACATCCAAGACTAGTACATGATCCATCACCACATTGTTAAAACAAATGAAAAACATCATTTAAACATCACTTGCATACTATCTCTTGAATGCAAAAGGGGATACATAACTAATATGTATTTTCGGGTACATTCAATCGAAGACACATTCAATTAGGAGAGTGTTGGTTATCTTTTATTTTTAAGACAAACTTTGCTTAACAAAACAATTTGGGAATCAAAATGAGTCAAGATAACCAAGTCTTCACATTGTTTTGCATATAGGAACACATTAGAACATCCACATTGTTAAAAGTCATTAACATATAACTTTATGTTTTCTAGGAATCAACATGCCTCCCGCAAACAAATCCGATCACAAGGAAACCCTTAAGTACATGCCCAAACACCATATGACCAAAGGTCTCAACCCGGTTCAAGTAGAAACCTTTAAGGCATTAGAAAAACGCTATGTTCATGAAGGTAGAACCATTGATCCATCCTTTCTAGAAGGAACATCTATTCGCCAAAACTTTGCCGCAATTGACTTTGATTGTCTCCTTGATATAGATGAGCCAATTTGTCCTAGGTTCATCTTGGAATTCTATGCAACCGTAAACCTTTCCACAAGTGTTGTTGGTAAGATATCATTAAACTTCACAACCAATCAAATACCACATGACATAGATTTTAAAGACTTAGCTATCATACTTGGTGTACCAAATGAGGGAACTTGCCTCTACACGGATAAGTGGCCCATTTCAAGTCTTGATTCTATTGATCATTTTTATCCATACGATACACCTTTTGCTAGTAAGGAAACTATTAAGGAACACCTCTTTGTTAGAACCTCTACCACTAGGGTGAATCGTTCGGGGAATATTGTAGATAAGGATCCTTTTGGTATGGAGCTCAACACAATTTAAGAAGTGGGAAGAAATTCTTAGGGCTAACGTCATAAGTACCATAGGAAATAGAGATCACATCAACACATGCCTTTGCTACATGCTCTATAGCATTTCCACCGGTCAACCCTTCAACTTAGCCTACTACCTTGCCAAAAGAATGGCCGACATACCCTTAGTTGGAACAACCGCTCTTCCATATGGAATGCTTCTTACCCGCCTCTTTAGAGCAATCTCACCCATTTCTCCTAACGAAAATGGAATGCGCCTTGACTATTCTCTCGTTCCTCACATCTCCGTTCCTTTAAGTGATAAACGAGTTTACAAAAGTAAGGGCAAACGTACTCGATCACCTACACCATCATCATCATCGTCCGGCATGAGCGAGGACGATAAACTTCCTAACTCTAAGTTACCTCCTTTAGAATACCTTCAAGCACTCCCCGTCATTGACAATGCATCCGAAGAGTTCAAGCAAACCAAATGAATGTTCAAATGCTTTGGAAGGTACCTAAACAAGCTCAACAAGAAGATAGACCGGTTATGAGGAGATTAAGGAGTGTTTGGCTTATGAATGCTTTAGAATCGTTAATGTGTTAAACTACGTGAATTATTTGTTTTTCACTTTCATGGTTTATTACGTTTGTCGGATTATGTTTGTATGAACTTTTATGCATAATAACAATATTTGAGGTGTTTGTCAATTTTTTATGCTTATGATAAATTTCACTAAGTTTAGTGAATATCGCTAGCCCCCGGTCAAAGTCATATGATATAAGTATTTACATGTTCATTTTTTGCATTTCCTAACCAGATATGTATTATATTTTTGATTTTAGGAGTTTTTGAAATTTTTGAAAATCGTCTCGCGGGTCAAAATCACGGACTGCCTAATTTTTGAGCTCTGGCTGATCTGGCGGTACCCAAAATTGGGTTCCGCCAGTGTATTTTCTGGGAATTCCAGAAATGGCCCAACGGACCAGGCGGCACCCTCAAATGGGTTCCGCCAGTGTATTCTGAGGGTTCCGCCAGACACCTGCAGAAAATTTTTCCATTTTTCTTAAGTCCAAAACTTGTAAAGTGTCAAACCATTATCCTAAGTGAGAAACATCTTCCATTAACTCCAATAACCATATTAGAACAACTTTCACTCACTAAAACAATTAGGAAGCCACTTCCCTCCAAAAATTCAAATTCAAACATAACCAACCCAAGGAACCCTTTTAAAGGATCCTTCAAAACCATTGAAACATTTTCAACCAAATCACATCCCATGATCACAAAGCATTGAGTGCATATGTTGGTCTTTCACTCCACCTTATTCTATTGGAATGACATGCATTGATTTGACATATTCATGAAAATTTTGTAAATCATTTGAAACCTCAATCTTTGAATGGTAGAACATTAAATCCAAACACCCATTTCAACATCTCCTTCATCCTATAAATTTGAAAGTCTTGTGATGAGTGCGCAAACACTCATCATTTTTATCGTGTTTAAACTGCCAAAACATACAAAAACAATCGAAAAGTAATCAAAATACTTAAATTATCCCAGGGATTGTCTTTTATGTGTTTTAAATGCAAAACGAGCAAAAACAAATGAAAAACGATCAAAGTTTGCAATATTGGCAATTTCAGTCCCCCAAGTTTCAAAATTTGTCATCTTGCAACAATTCAAATCACACCATCATCATTAAAACTTCTTCTCTCAAAACATCAAAACCACACCTTTGAAATGACTAAATCCAACACATCATCCGAGTCATCAAAATCCTTCTCAAAAACTACTAGGATTAGTGTTAAACCTTGTTGCTTCAACAAAACCGTCAAGTCAAGCTCATCTTCTTCAAGTGATGCTTCTCTTAACATTTATTCACCTATCCAAGATTTCCTTAACATCACTACCTCAACACAATCCCCAACACATTGTAATACCAATGTAATTACCTTTCAAGAATTACTTAATCTTGATACTCCAACACCCTCTCCAACACATTGCTACACAAACATGGCCACAAGTTCTCCAACAACTAGACCTTCAAGTGATTTATCATCACCTTCTCAACAAGCTCAACCAATAAAAACTTCATCACCTCAATCACCAACACCTACACCAATGGAACTTTTCCATACACCTCCAACATCACCACTACCCTATTTGGAAACATTAGAAGACCTATCACCCAAATCATCAAATCCACCATCCTTGTCACTCTTTGACACAATTGCTCAAATGGAAACCCAACAACAACCTAGTGAGCAACTAGATGATGAACCCCATCAACCATCATTAGTAGAACGGTTGGCTTACCGTTATGCAAGACCATCCATTTTTCCAAATGATCAAGGTCATACTCACTCACAATCATTTGTGTTTCACCCAATTTACAAAGACCTTCATGGCAATCCTTCCGGCGAACCAAGCTTCCGCCATTTTGTTCAAAACCAACAACCACCACAACAACAACAACCATCACCACAAGAACCTTCCAAACATTTTGAATCTCTACTTTCTTCTTATAAGAAAATAGAAGCATCCATATAGGAAAAACCTCCAAACCTTCATAATGAGATTGACACTCATTTAAACCACCTTCATGCCTTTAAACGTATGGTTGACTCTCAAATCAACCATATCATGGTTTTACAAACAACACTTCAATCAACAAATGAAGGAAGCAAAAACACTACTCAACCATCCACCTTTGCTCCTTCAAGTTCAAACCATCCACCACCAACATATCAAACCACTCTTCCACCAAACTTTCCCCGCCATGATTGCAATCATTGCGAAAGAACCGCTCACATTAGTGAAGGGTGTCGAAGGGAAATTCGTGAGCTATCCGAAGAAATGAGGTTTATACTAAACCACATTTTGGATCTTCTATAATCCTCGTCTCACACACCTCAACCTTAGAGTCTCCAAAATGAAACAAAACCGTTTCTTTTGGAAAATGTTTCCCATTTAAACCAACAAACCAAAACCGTGTCATCCTTTCAACCTTCAAAATAAAGCCCGCTACAACCACAACCCACATTTTCATCCTTAAACAACCTTAGCTTTGTTTTTGGAAAATGTTTCTCACTAAGAAAAATGATGATTTCCTTGTAGCTTTTTATGGTCTTAGTTTATTTTGTAGTTTTTCTTTATTTTTAGAAGTAGGATGGTGTAATCCAAATTTCTTGTCTTTGACTTTTTAAGAGTCAAAATTTTACATGAAATGAATTTCATTACACTACAAGGTTTTCATTGTTTGTTGACCATTTAGGTATAATAAGTGAAATATACCTTGCTATGGTACCATACATATATCTTGTGTTGTTGAAACTAACATTTCTTTTTGTAGGATCATTTTCCATGTTTTCCTTCCTTGATACTCCATTTAGGGGAGTAATATTCAAGGGGGAGCATGTGTGTTGTACTATTTCACTTCACAACACTTAGTTGTGTTTTAAACATGAAATGCTTTCATGACTTGTCTTGTGCGACAACTAACCTTTTTTTTGTAGGTTCAAAATTCATGTCTCCTCTCTTGGCACTCCATTTAGGGGGAGTATCGTCCAAGGGGGAGCAAGTGCTTACTTCCGCTTCGCTACTCTTCTTTTTTTTTCGACAAAAAGGGGGAGAATTTAGATATAAACTTGTTTCAAAAAAAATTTGTATATATCACATCATCTTAGCAAAAACAAATTTTTATACCTAACTTTATAAGACTTAACACTAAAACTAGTGACTTACTTATAAATAAAGTTTATGTTTTATCATCAACAAAAAGGAGGAGATTGTTAATACAAATATCGCCTAAAAACGTTATTTATATTTTACGATCTTTGCTAAGTTTTGTTAATGACAAAGTATGAAGTTTAGCTATAAGTAAATCATCACTTTAAGTGTTTAAGTCTTGTTTAACTAAGGTTTGAATTTCCTTTTAAACAAAACATTGTTTTTATTTCTTAAACTAGAAAGTGTCTTGTCACATCACATTTATTTCTTAATATAGTAAGGTCACATCACATTTAGGGCAAGCTTTGTGATGAGGCGAAAAATGAACCACTTTTAGGGGGTCATTTAAGCCCGGAATTGAATTTATTTGATCAAATATTGCCCTAAATCGTTCCTTTTGTGATTTTAGATACTTTGGGAGAGAAATCTGGAAAAGGAAGCAATTCGGACGTTTTTGGAGCATAAAAGTGAAGAAAACGCCAAAGTCTTAATTTTCCTTGCTGGGAACAGTAGGTGACGGCGTCAAGAAGAAAATCCTGATGGCGTCAAGAGTAATTCTCATGACGACCCAGTACAGAATTGAAGGCGTCACAAGGTAGGGCGTCAAGAGTGAAATACGTGACGGCCTGGAAAATGTTATAACGTGACGGCGTCAGAAGTAGATCAAGGCAGTCCGAGAATTCTTTTGGCGGCGAGATGACGGCGTCACCAATTTGGTCTTGACGCCGTCAGCCTCAATTTCCTATATATATTTTCCTAATTTTCATTCATAAAAGAGAGAAGTTTTGGAGAAACCCTAAGGCCGAACTTAGTACGAATTCTACAGGTTTTTCAAGGGTTCTTAGCCCTTGAACCCTTTCATGTGTAATTGAGATAAGTATTCTTTTAATTCAATCAATATGTCTATGTGTTGGTTGTCTATATCTTGTTCTTGTCTTAATTCCATCATGCTAGGCTAGATCTATCTTGTGTTTGCTTAGATCTAATGAAACCTAGATGTTAATTATGTGTTGATTACTTGTTTATGGTTGTATTGGATGAATGATTTCGATGTTAGGCTTAAGAAAACTGGCAGATCTCCAAATGGTAGCATGCTTGAACGTCTTAGGAAACATGAACTGACGTGCACTAGGTTTTATTGGTTGTATTCAATGCATGAGTAAATTTTAATGATCCCATGTTAGGAGCTTCTTAGCCGGCTCGACATAGGAGTGAAGTAGGCACTCATAGGATTGGGGAATTAAGTACGTCACCCCATGAATGGTATTAAGGAATACAATCCGTCATCCACGCAACTATAACAAGTAATTAACGTGTAAAAGATATCTAGGGAGTAGTGAAATCTAAGTAAACACAACTTCTCCACTTATTGCTCACAACCTTAGTTAATTTAGTTTTATTTTCATTTTTAGTATTTTATTTTGATTGCATCTTTAATATTGGGTTAGTTGACTAGCAACTAATTCCGCCCAAATCCTTCAAACCCGAGATTTTTACTTGCTTTCTAAAAAATATAAAAACACAAAAATAATCATCCTTCATCTCTAGAACTAGTATTTAGGTTTTCTAATCCTAGCGACACTATTCCTAGCTGAACGATCAATCCCCCGGTACTTGTCACTATACTCTACTACAACGATCAGGTACACTGCCTGGTGGGGGTTGTAAGCTTCTCAAGATCCCTTGAGAGGTAAAGCCTGGTGCGATTCCCACGTATCAAGTTTTTGGCGCCGCAGCCCAGGGAATAGTTATTGTCTAGGTTAGAATCTCTTTTATTAGGTCTACTTGCTAGATTCCTTTCTGGTAAGATTTTATTTTATTTTTAGGTTTTCTTTAGTCTATCTTATTTATTTGTGTTTTTGTTCGTAACTCTTCACCACCCGACATCATGGACGATGGGAACATCTTTGAACCCGTCATCCCACCGCAACAAAACCCACCACTAGAACCTCTTAGGCCCCGAACCTTAGGAGAGTACTCCCGACCTAGCCACCAAGGCTACCGAAACACCATTGAGCTCACCGGAGCCAATGTGACCCCCTTGCGATCCGACACCATCCGGTTGGTGCAAAGCGGATGTGCATTCCATGGACTTCGTTCCGAAGATCCAAACCAACATCTTAAGGACTTCCTTAAAATCGTAGACTCCATAGACTTAGATGTTGAAACTAGAGAGACAACCCGACTACGCCTATTCCAATTCTCTCTACGGGATCAAGCTAGTCAATGGCTTGAGCGTTTACCCGCGGGATCCATCACCACATGGGATGATCTTACCACTCGTTTCCTTGCTCAATTTTTCCCACCGGGGAGAACTAATAAGCTTAGAAATGACATCTTGATGTTCCAACAACGTCAAAATGAATCTCTCTATGAAGCATGGACTCGTTTCAAGGACTTACTCCAAAAAGTCCCTCACCATGGCATAGATCTTTGGCTCCAAGTCCAAATCTTTTATGACCATATCGATCTCTCCACGAGGCGAGCCATTGACCAATCGGCCGGTGGTAAGCTACGTGATCTAAGTGCGGAACAATCATGGGAACTCATAGAAGATCTTGCTCTCTATGACAACGAAAGTTGGAATGATCCTCGTGATTTGAACAAAACGGTCAAGGCAATATCTTTGCCTTCAAACAATTCTAGCACTCCCGACCGTAGGATCATGGAACTTGAAGGTCGAGTCAAGTCTCTCATGAAATCTTACGAAGCTCAAAAACCTTCAAGCCAAGTAAGCAGAATCGTTTCTACATGTAAATTATGTAATGGCCCTCACGAGACTCATAACTGCATGGAGCTTCCAAAACGTGCTTATAACGAATTCACGTCATCACATGTGGGTCAAGGTCCTCGAACTTCTGGCGAGGCCTATGAGGCATGGAAGGATAAACCTAATTTCAGAGGGTACCAAACGCGGAGCGTATCCTTCAATGACTCCTCACCACTCACTTGGTTCGAGCATTTTCCATCACAAGGCGTTCCTAGGCAAAGCTGTGAAGATGCTCTTAAAAAATTCATTCTGTCTCAAGAATTACAGCTCTCTACGCTCGAGACTAAATTTAGACAACAGCAGGCTGATACGAATAACAAGATTTGTAATCTGTTAACTGTTATCAAAGAGCATGTTGTTAATCAACCCATTCACGTTGATGAGGTTAAGTCTGTTACCATCATGAATCCACCAACCTCCCCTGTGAAAATAAAGAGTCCTAGTAAGCTATTCAAACATCTATCACCAAAAGAAAAAGAACCCGTCAACCCCCTAGGACCAATCCATTTCGTAAATACCATCACCACGATATCTACACCTAACCTGAACCAACAACAAACTGAAAATATTGGTCATACAACTAAAGATGGGACCTTAAGGGTAGACCACGATTTGGCCAGAAGCCCTACCAACTCATCCGAGCAGTGCACCGCGCAAGGATCTGGCAAATCGGATGAAGGGAAAGAGAGATCGGAAGAGCATGAGAGAAATCCAGCCATTTTGGGTAAATCTATTGTAGAGGAACCCGAGAGAAAAATGGAGGATGTTACTAGTGGGAGTAACGATAGGAATGATGAAAGCAACCCTAAAGTTTTCAAGATCTCCTACACCATTAAGGAAAAGCTCTTAACCGATAGTCATATAGATCCTAGCTTCCCAGTCAACATAATCCCCCTTTCCTTATACCACGAAGCCTTCCCAGAACGCATTGTGTGCGAGAGAGTCAATAATGCAAGGATAATAAAAAATTTATCAATTATGATTGGAGAACTTGTTTACAATATTGATCTCACCGTGGTCGATGACGTGGACCCTCTCACCAATCAAACGTTAACCAACCTTGTTCTTGGGAAACCATTTATCAATGAATCGGGAGTGATCCTTGATGAGAAGGATGGTAGTGCATTATTCACCAATGGTGTTAAGAAGGTAATTTTTCGTAGGGGTAATGAGGAGGTGTACGAGTATCGTCCTTCCCTTGAGGGGAATCTATATGGATCAAAGGATGGAGAGTAGGGGAAGATAAGACGGCATGATCCGAATAATCTCAAAATTCCCTGCATGATCGGTCATAAGTACTTCGATAACATCTACATTAACGTATTCCTGCCGAAGAATTTTATGTCCCTATTCCATTATAACAATATCTGCAGATGGGGAATGGTTTACAAGGGAGAGAAAGTGGTTGGTAAGGATCATGAAATCCAGGTGTTTGTAGGAAATATGGCATTCACTATGGAAGACTATGTCGACCCTAGATTATCACAAGTCATTTTTGGGGCGCCCTTTTGCGAGATCACTAATCTGATAATTGATGACCGGAACGGAATCATGACCTTCACTGATGGAATTAGGAGGGTTTCATACCAAACGTCATACAAGAGAAGAGACCTTAAGGAAATCGATTGTGACGGGCTCGATAAGATAAGTTCCCAACTTATTTTGTGTGATGAAGATGTTCGGAGAGGGTGTAAGAGCACTTCTGATTTATCATGTGGATTCTTTAAGGATGTTAGTAAGCTTGGTTCTAAGTATCGAAAAGATGTCTTCGAGTTCGAAGACCCGAAGTACTTACACTGTGAAAGCGATACTAGTTTAGAAGACGACCTAGAGAGTGGAATCAACGATGAGGTCACGTAGTAACCCATGACCTTGAGTCTAGCTACAAGACTCGTAAATAAAGAAAAGCGCTTCTTGGGAGGCAACCCATGCTTTATGTGATTTTATTTTGTTTGTTTGTTATTTATTTCCGTATGCATGCTTTATTTTTATTGTTGGTAGATCATGTTTCTCAATTAAATAGTGGAAATATTTTACTTTGTTGTTTTGGCCTAGTCTTAACTCCACCTAAAAGTATTTTTGCAAAAGATAAGTGTAAGGGGAAACCCCAAATATGTTTTCAAGAAACAAACCGATCATGATTCTCCACAATATTAAATGAACATGTATATTCGTACTTGTTAGAGTCAAATGCTTGTATTGAGTCATAATGAAGTTTTGCAGGATTTTCCAGGAAATGAGACCAAGTTTTTCCAGAAATTTTCCGGAAACTTAACATAAGAATTTCTGCAGGTCACTTCTGACGGCGTCACGAGATAACTCTTGACGGCGTCACGTGTAAAAATCAGGAAATTTTACCGGTTTTGTTTTTCTAACGGAGTCTTATGGTTTTTGTGAATTATTAAGTTTTATAATCTCCAGGAAATCTGCAAACTTCATTCCACAAGCATTATATCTTATTTTGTTTTCTAGGATTTAGTAACTTATATAGGTTGCCGCCGATTTTATGCGAGGTTGTCTTGTCTATTTTCTCAGGATTCACAGGTTATGTATGACAAGAAGATGATTTATATTCTGGAAGGGAAGCTTTGATTGTTCATTTTCTTGGAGGAAGATTTAACCTGGCCACCTTATTATCCATAGCGAGCGAATCAGGGGAGTATTTGATTTCATTCTTTTTACTTATTTCACTTTTACATTCTTTACTTGAACATTGGGGAAAATGTTCATCCTAAGTGTAAGGGGAGGGTAAAATGATGATACCTTACATGTACACTTTCGCTTGAGTTTGTTTTGTTTAATGGTAGATGTGTAATAAAACTATGAGAAATACTTGTTAGTGCAATTTTAGCGCCAAATTTAAATTTTTTTACAACATTTAGGAGTGAAACTTTAGCCATAGCAAGCGTCTCATGGATAGGAGATTGTATGACTAGCACATAACCGTACTTTCAGAAAAAATTTCCACCCAAATATGTAAGGTTCGCCTTTAGATTTGATAGGAAAAACATTTACTATTAGTGCTTATGAGTGTACCGGTAGCATTTAGATTCTAGAACTTGCGTTAGTGATGCATCCCGAGACCGCTAGTGAGACTACATTCGTGTAGTAGGATTTACTACATGATAAGAGGCATTAGGATCACCCTTGTGTTAAACCCGTATCATAATTACTTGACCATTTAAATCATATTACTTGGCTAGTTAAGTCAACTAATTTTTCCCACACCTTAGCGTTGTACTCATTTTTAGTACACAAAACCCCTAGTACACCCCTCCGAGCCTATCTTTTCGTTTCTAACTTTAAGCATTTTACTTAAAGGAAGAATTTGTTACACCCCACTTAAATGTACAACCAAATCACCTTAGCCTTCCGTGTATGCACTCATTTTTAGTGCATTATTGTTATTTGTTAAACCCTAAGTTAACTATCTAATTGATTACATGGTTGCTAAGTCGAGTCATATCCTTGTACATATTGTTTTGGGACGATTGGGACTCATGGGTAAGTACTTATTTTATGAAGTAATGGGGAAGAACATCATATATTACCCCCGTATGTGCGTTAATCTTAAAAGTACTCAAAGTGTTTTGATTTTCTTAATTCGAGTCATTAGATTAGTTTATTGTAAAGTATGTAAAGATTCAAGTGTAAAGGAAATGTTCATTCCCTATGATGTATTATTTTGGATGGTAGGGTAAGAGTGTATGAAAAAAAAATCGAAAAATCAAGAGAAAGAAAAAAAAATAGAAAAAGAAAAGAGAAAAAACATACGGACTACCATCCCTTTTCATTCTATGTTTATTTTATGTTTTTGTTATTTTTCATTTATTAGCTTAAGTCGAGTCTAGTCTTGGCTTAGCAACGCCATATTGTACATGTAATTAACCAAGATTGTTAACTCGCCACCAGTAAAGACTGCCTATATCCAACAAAACCGTGTATTTCATATCCCTACACCTAACGTTACAACTCTTTAAAAGACCTCTTTGATAGTTTATCCTATGTGCTTACGCCATGTGGTGGAGGTTTGATCCTTTCCCAAGCCTATGATAATCTATTTTGCTATGACAGGTAGTGAGAGATATCTTCCGTTTCCATATTGTAATTTATACTTTATTACACCCGAGAGATGTGAGTATCTAAACACTATTTGTGAGGTGCTAGTGTATGACCTCCGTGCTTGTCTTTGGTCTTTAGTGGAATGATTATTTGTTGTAATTACTTTTATATTAGTGTTAAATGACCCCTAACTTGTATTTTGATTAGAATAAATGCGCATTTGGTTGAGGACAAACAAATCTCAAGTGTAAGGGTATATGATGAGGCGAAAAATGAACCACTTTTAGAGGGTCAGTTAAGTCCGGAATTGAATTTATTTGATCAAATATTGTCCTAAATCGTTCCTTTTGTGATTTTAGGTACTTTGGGAGAGAAATCTGGAAAAGGAAGCAATTCGGACGTTTTTGGAGCATAAAAGTGAAGAAAACGCCAAAGTCTTAATTTTCCTTGCTGGGAACAGTAGGTGACGGCGTCAAGAGTAATTCTCATGAAGACCCAGTACAGAATTGAAGGCGTCACAAGGTAGGGCGTCAAGAGTAAAATACGTGACGGCCTGGAAAATGTTATAACGTGACGGCGTCAGAAGTAGATCAAGGCAGTCCGAGAATTCTTTTGGCGGCGAGATGACGGCGTCACCAATTTGGTCTTGACGCCGTCAGCCTCAATTTCCTATATATAGTTTTCTAATTTTCATTCATAAAAGAGAGAAGTTTTAAAGAAACCCTAAGGCCGAACTTAGTATGAATTTTACAGGTTTTTCAAGGGTTCTCAGCGCTTGAACCCTTTCATGTGTAATTGAGATAAGTATTCTTTTAATTCAATCAATATGTCTATGTGTTGGTTGTCTATATCTTGTTCTTGTCTTAATTCCATCATGCTAGGCTAGATCTATCTTGTGTTTGCTTAGATCTAATGAAACCTAGATGTTAATTATGTGTTGATTACTTGTTTATGGTTGTATTGGATGAATGATTTCGATGTTAGGCTTAAGAAAACTGGCAGATCTCCAAATGGTAACATGCTTGAACGTCTTAGGAAACATGAACTGACGTGCACTAGGTTTTATTGGTTGTATTCAATGCATGAGTAAATTTTAATGATCCCATGTTAGGAGCTTCTTAGCCGGCTCGACATAGGAGTGAAGTAGGCACTCATAGGATTGGGGAATTTAGTGCGCCACCCCATGAATGGTATTAAGGAATACAATCCGTCATCCACGCAACTATAACAAGTAATTAACGTGTAAAAGATATCTAGGGAGTAGTGAAATCAAAATAAACACAACTTCTCCACTTATTGCTCACAACCTTAGTTAATTTAGTTTTATTTTCATTTTTAATATTTTATTTTGATTGCATCTTTATTATTGGGTTAGTTGACTAGCAACTAATTCCGCCCAAATCCTTCAAACCCGAGATTTTTACTTGCTTTCTAAAAAATATAAAAACACAAAAATAATCATCCTTCATCTCTAGAACTAGTATTTAGGTTTTCTAATCCTAGCGACACTATTCCTAGCTGAACGATCAATCCCCCGGTACTTGTCACTATACTCTACTACAACGATCAGGTACACTGCCTGGTGGGGGTTGTAAGCTTCTCAAGATCCATTGAGAGGTAAAGCCTGGTGCGATTCCCACGTATCACTTTGCCAATATACATTTATGGTAAGAAGTGTGTTTGACTTACTAAGTGGTTGCTTGCAAGTTTAGTGTTTGACTTGATATTATGAGATGTGACATTGTTTGGTTTGCAAGGAGTAATGAGATGTGATCTTGTTTGGTTTGGGAGATTTATTGCAAAAACCAACTGCAGCCCTGGCGGTACCCTGGGGATACACGGGCGGAACCCTCCTGAGGGGTCCGCCGTATCCGCCAGACCTGCAGAATGGTTTGCTATAAATACCAAACCATTTGTTAGTTTTGAGTCACCCCTTTAGGACATATTTTCACATACTATCTCAACTAACTCAGTAACCTTTTGATTTGTGTGATTCTCTTATGTAGCAAGGGACTTCACAAGATCATTCAAGAAGTTACAAGCTTCAACTCTAAAGTTGCAAGTTTTGGTAGCTTGGTCATGTGTAAGCTTTGGTAGTTTATACTTCATGTGTGTCTTGTATATAGAAGTAAGTGGTTAGTATTTTAGGCCTCAAAATACGTAGTGTGTTGGGAGTTGTTGTACCCTTGTAAAAGAACTAACGGGAGTGGTTGTACCCTTGGTAAAGAACTCGACATCTAGCTTAGTGTCGGTAAATGTGTAAGCGATGATGGGAGTGGTTGTACCCGTGTAAAAGAACTCGACATCTAGCTTAGTGTCGGTAAAAGTGTAAGCGACGTTGTAAAGGTTTTCTCCGCCGGTGAAAGGAGCTTGTTGATTAGTGCTTATAACTCTCGAGTTGGAAACTCGGGGCGTGGATGTAGGGCAAGGAAAAAGAGTCCTTGTAGCCGAACCACGATAAACAATCGTGTTGTGGTTTGATCGTTTCTTTCTTTATCTTTGCTCACTACATGTTGTTCTTTTGTTAAAATAGCTAGTTACATATAAAGTTTTTCAAAGAACTAAACAAGTAAAGATGTGTTTATATCTTCAAACAAAAGTAAAGCTTTTTAAAGAACTAAACAAGTAGAGTTAGGATCATCACAAGCAAAGCTTTTCAAAGTATGAAACTAGTAAAGTTAGAATTGTTATTCACATGAAAAGCTTTTCAAAGAATCAAACATATAACATTGTGTTTATATCTTTAACCAAACGTAAATGTTTTTAAAGTTATTCAAGTTAAAAAGGAATTAAAGAGCGGTAAACTATTCAACCCCCCTTCTAGTTTTCCACAGAATTGATTATTTCGTCCTTGCTATATAATATTTGTGTTCTTTCTTTGGTATCATGCAAATAGAATTATATAACATGCACCAACCAAAGTATTATTTTGGTCAATGCATTAATTACGTAATAAATAAACAAATCTGACTAACGAACATACACTATAGGTACTCATTAATTACGTAATAATTAATCTATGTGGCTTTTTCTTTTTTCTTAATCACGAGACACATTGAAAACTGTTGGGGAAGTTCTTGTCTATTAAATGTATTTTACTACTAAAAAAATGTATAAGATGTTGTAAATAATTATTATGCCCTTATGTATATTGACATGTATCTTACTAAACCCCTTATTAAGGTTTTCATATATACTTAATAACCGTTTTATCCTTATGTAATAAAAGACGACGATAATTAAATTATCTTCTTATATAGGGCACATATATGTACTTTTTTTTTTTTTTTTTTTTTTTTTTTTTTTTTTTTTTTTTTTTTTTTATGTCAATGTTGAAATTTGCCATAGCTTGCACCACACTTACGGCGTAGCTGAACATCAAAGGGTCCTACGGAGTAACCTCTCTCCACCTACGACGTAGATCCCAAATTAAAGCAGTAAAGAAATATCAAGGCCATAGAAGAAACTACGGCGTAGTTCTCAAATAACTACGCCGTAGACACGACAGCTGAAGAAACTACGACTGTAGCACACGATCCAACTACGGCGTAGATACAAATATCAAAGACTACGACGTAGCCAACCCTAGGGCTACGCCGTAGCTATGTGGGGCCTATAAATACAAGCCCTAATTCTGAGTTTTACAACACATATTCCAACACACAGAAGTCATGAGGAATTAAGGGAGCAGGAGGACGAAGTTCCATCAGCATACTAGTCCACTCCAAGGGAGATTTCACACCACAACTATAAGTTTATTCATTCGATTCGTTTGTATTAATTCAATGTTTACATTTATTATGTTAAACTTTTGTTTTTCTGCATTTATGAACATGAGTGGCTAAACACCTCTTTGTGTTAGCCTATTTATGAAATTGTTATTTATGTGATTTAGTTTTCGCGCATCTTTATCCGTTTTATTTGTATACTTGCTTAGCTAGTCTTGGGACACTCTAGTTTTAAGGGTTTTGATATTGGGTAGTCCTTCGAGGGGAATGTATGAGGCGACCGTACCCGCATTTCATTAGAAGGTGTGACTTGGTAGTGGTTAAACATTGCCATACATGTGCGAATTGACCATAGGATCACCTACCAAATGGATTTACTTAAGAAGTTATAGGGGATGTAAGATGTGACTGTGCCCGCATCCCGCTTGATTAGTCTAAGCTAGTAGAGGTACTTAATGACTCAACATAGTTTATCGTGGACCTCCGTCAATCACAAAGGGGTAGACCTTTGATATTGGAGTAGGATTCTGTGGGAAATAGGCTAGGCGAATTTGACGAGGAGTAGTGACTTTAACCCCCAGATACAATGATATGATGCATAATTAGAGAACTTGTCACATTAATAACAAGAGTAATAATTAGGTTAACACTGCTTTCTCCTACTGATTTCCTTTCACCATTTATTTGCTTTATTGTTTTGTTATTTTATTTAATCATTTCATCATAAAAACCCCTTTTATTTTTAGTGACATTAAAACTTAGATATCTTCCGCCCCTTAGCTCTTGGGACGACCTCGGCTTTACCATCTAGCTATACCTCACACGACCGGGTACACTGCCCGATAGTGCATTAGGTAGACCATAGGTAGACGAGACTATTATAAATATAAAACCTGGTCGGTAAATCCTGCATCAGAAGGTTCTACGTCAATTAAACATCTAGAGCTTGTTAGTATCCTAGATGATGAGCGGTGTAGAAGATTGATAAGGCGAAAAATGATCCATTTTTAGGGGGTCATTTAAGCCCGAATCCGACTTTATTTGATCAAATATTGCCCTAAATCGTTCCTTTTGTGATTTTAGGTGTTTGGAGAGTGAATTCTGGAAAAGAAGCTATTTTGGACGTTTTTGGAGCATAAAAGTGAAGAAAACGGCAAAGTACCAAATTTCCATGCTGAAGATACAAGGTGACGGCGTCAAGAGTAATACCTTGACGGCGTCAGACATGAAGAATAAAATACCGTAGGTGGTGACGGCGTCAAAAGTCATCCTGACGGCGTCAAAGTCCCAAGAATAAAATACCGTGGTTGATGACGGCGTCACCAAGGCCGTCACCAAGGCCGTCACATGTTAAAACTTGCGCGCGGAATAACTGATATTGTTTTGGTCATAACTTTTGCATACGAACTCGGATTTAGGTGATTCAAAAGCCCACGCGAAGAGGACGAAGAGATCTACAATTTGGTGAAAAAATGGTCTTGACAGCGTCAAGAGTACGGGCTGACGCCGTCACGAAGGGCCGACAGAAAACATGCCTATAAATATAACTTCATAACTTCACTTTTTGGTAAGCCCTAAACCCTAAGGTCGATTCCTGGGTTTAGGTGGGTGTTTTTCCAGCAACTTAGAGGTTTTCAATCACTCCATAAACATCATGTATTGGTTTGATGATTCTATCTTAATTATGTTTTCCATTATCATTGTTGTTTGCTCTTCTTTGATGATGATTTGCTAATTCACCTTGTGTCTACTTATGATTATGTGAAACTTGTATATAATTGATTAGATCTCATTGATTTCTTGTTGATGTTGTGTCTATCTCCATCAATTAAGGTGTGACAACTTCAATAGATCTAGTTGGTTTAGTTTATAATCCTTATTTCCTATTGATTCTTGTTTTGATTGAATGATTTATATGTTAGGCTTAAGAAAACTGGCAGATCTCCAAATGGTAACATGCTTGAACGTCTTAAGAAACATGAACCGAGGCGTACTAGGTCTTTATTGGTTGTATTTAATGCATGAGCCACTGTTTACAATCCCTATAGTTGTGCTGGGTCATGGTGTAAGAGGAGATAAGAGCTCATAGAGTTGGGGAGTTATGTATGCCACCCCACGAATGGTATTAAGGAATACAACCCGTCAATTAAAACAAGGTTACAATTCAATAGGTAGGATTGGATAGCTAGCAAGGAGTAACATATCATGGGTAGACATGCTTCACTTATCCTGTAGGACCTTAGTTTAGTTTTCTTGTTAATTAGTTTAATTAGTAGCTTTTGGGTTAGTTGATTAGCAACTAATTCCGCCCACTCTCCCAATACCCGAGATTTTTACTTGCTTTTCATAAAATATAAAAATACAAAAAGAATCATCCTTCACCTTTAGACCTAGTTAGATTAATTTCAAGCCTAACGACACTATTCCTAGCTGAACGATCAATCCCCCGGTACTTGTCACTATACTATACTACAACGATCAGGTACACTGCCTGGTGGGGGTTGTAAGCTTCTCGAGATCCCTCGAGAGGTAAAGCAAGGTGTGATTCCCACGCATCAAGTTTTTGGCACCGCAGCCCGGGGAATAGTTATTGTCTAGGTTAGAATTTCTTTTTATTAGGTCTACTTGCTAGATTCCTTTCTAGTAAGATTTTTTTTTTTTTTTTTTTTTGTAGGATTCCTTTAGTCTATCTTTTTCTTTGTGCCCTTTGTTTGTAAAACCATTTTCATTTGCCTTCATGGCGGATGAGATTCCATTTAGATCATTAACAATAGAGGAACAATTAGTTTACTCGGATAGATTTGCTTCCTGTTGTTCCAATGAATTTTTAAGTGATCTTAGATATATACAAGAAGAGATGAGTGTAAAGTTTCATAGGTTTGATGAGTTATGCGCATGTGTGGCCTATATTAAACAATCATTGTTAGGATCAATTCCTTTTAGTAAGACCCTTTGGAAAAATTTTGAGGAAAGCCTCCTAACCGTGAACCATGAGTTCAATGAATTGATGGGTTTGTATGCATCACAACTTGAGGAAACAATTAAGGAGGATTTAGCCGAACATGATCATATTGAGCAAAAAGATGAATCCTTTAGGCAAATTGAACATTGTAATCAAGTTATTGAGGAAGGTTCTTATGAATCAGACTTAGAACTTGAAATGGCTAAAGAAGGATTTGAGATACTTAGCAACATGTTTAGGTTAGATTCTACTAAAACACGTGATGAGCATATAGGTGATGTTGAGAAAAGGAAGGATGAGGTAAATAACACAAACCTACAAAGTACCCCACAACTTCCACCATCACTTGAGGAATACACACCACCCGTGACCTACCCGGAAGAAGTAGAAGAGACTATAGTAGCCCCAATAGAGGTAGAACCCTTGTACCAAACACCACTAGAGGATATAGGTTTGAATATTTGTAGTGATAACCTTACTCTTAGTTCTAGGGAATTACCTAGTGTTGATGAACCGGGACCTCAATCTTCACACAACTTTCCATCCTTAGATATACATCTAGGAGACAAAAGAGGAGCCGACCCAGCCATCAACCCATGTAGTCCGGGTAGTCTTAGGATAAAGGTAGTGGACTCTAAGCCTTGTAGAGAGGAAGCCAATATAGGAGTGGAAAATGACCTTACATGCTTACATCACCCATTTATGATTGATCACAAGAAACATTATGGGTTTAAACCGGGTTTATTAGGTCAAGATGGATTCCCAACTAGGAGTCTCTTAAAGTTGATTGAAAATGATCCCTTTCTAGGAGAAAATCTTAATCCACCCATTAACCCGATTGAATTAGGTAAGGTTATGATGATAGGAGCACACCCCTTTGAGCATATAATTCATCCACCACTCTTTCCTTACGAGGCATATTTACACCCTAAGGATGTGTATCGCTACTATCACCCGCACTTAATCCTAAGTGTAGGGAAAACCTCACCTTTATCCGTGAAATAAGGGTAGAGTCAGGCTCGTGACTCGAACAAAAACAAGCGCTTCTTGGGAGGCAACTCATGTTTTGTGTGATTTTAATTGTTTGATTGTTATTTGCTTCCGTATGCATGCTTTATTTTCATTGTTGGTTGATCATGTTTCTCAATTAAAATGTGGAAATACTTTATTATGTTGTTTAGCCTAGTCTTAACTTCAACCTAAAGGTATTTTTGCAAAAGATAAGTGTAAGGGGAAACCCCAAATATGTTTTTTAAGAAACAACCGATCATGATTCTCCACAATATTTAATGAACATGTGTATTCGTATTGTTAGAGTCAAATGCTTGTATTGAGTCATAATGTAGTTGTGCAGGATTTTCCAGGAAGTAGGACAAAGTTTTTCCAGAAATTTTCCGGAAACTTAACATAAAGATTTCTGCAGGTTCATTCTGACGGCGTCAGGCAATTGCTCTTGACGGCGTCAGGAGTCAAAAATCTGGAAATTTTACCAGTTTTGTTTTTCTAACGGAGTCTTATAAGTTTTTGTGAATTATTAAGTTTTATAATCTCCAGGAAATCTGCAAACTTCATTCCACAAGCATTATATCTTATTTTGTTTTCTAGGATTTAGTAACTTATATAGGATGCCGCCGATTTTACGCGAGGTTGCCTTGTCTACTTTTGTCAGGATTTACAGGTTATTTGAGACAAGAAGATGATTTATATTCTGGAAGGGAAGCTTTGATTGTTCGTTTTCTTGGAGGAAGATTTAACCTGACCAACCTATAATCCATACCGAGCGAATCAGGGGAGTATTTGATTTCATTCTCTTTACCTCTTAACTTTTACATTCTTTACTTGAACATTGGGGACAATGTTCATCCTAAGTGTAAGGGGAGGGTAAAAAGATGATACCTTACATATGCACTTTCGCTTGAGTTTGTTTTGTTTGATAGTAGATGAGTAATAAAACTATGAGAAATACTTGTTAGTGCAATTTTAGCACCAAATTTAAAATTTTTTACAACATTTAGGAGTGAAACTTTAGCCATAGCAAGCGTCTCATGGATAGGAGGTTGTATGACTAGCACATAACCGTATATTCAGAAAAATTTTCCACCCAAAAATGTGAGGTTCGCCTTTAGATTTGATAGGAAAAGCATTTACTATTGGTGCTTATGAGTGTACCGGTAGCATTTAGATTCTAGAACTTGCGTTAGTGATGCATCCCGAGACCGCTAGTGAGACTACATTCGTGTAGTAGGATTTACTACATGATAAGAGGCATTAGGATCACCCTTGTGTTAAACCCGTATTACGATTACTTGACCATTTAAGTCATATTACTTGGCTAGTTAAGTCAACTAATTTTTCCCACACCCTTAGCGTTGTACTCATTTTTAGTACACGAAACCCCTAGTACACCCCTCCGAGCCTATCTTTTCGTTTCTAACTTTAAGCATCTTACTTAAAGGAAGAATTTGTTACACCCCACTTAAATGTACACCCAAATCGCCTTAGCCTTCCGTGTATGCGCTCATTTTTAGCGCATTATTGTTATTTGTTAAACCCTAAGTTAACTTTCTAATTGATTACATGGTTGCTAAGTCGAGTCATATCCTTGTACATATTGTTTTGGGACGATTGGGACTCATGGGTAAGTACTTATTTTATGGAGTAATGGGGAAGAACAACACTTATTACCCCCATATGTACGTTAATCTTAAAAGTGCTCCAAGTGTTTTGATTTTCTTAATTCGAGTCATTAGAATAGTTTAATGTAAAGTATGTAAAGATTCAAGTGTAAGGGGAATGCTCAAACCCCTATGATGTATTATTTTGGATGGTAGGGTAAGAGTGTATGAAAAAAAAAAAAAAAAAAAAAAAAAAAAAAAAAAAAATCGAAAAAATCAAGAAAAAAAGAAAAAAAAATGGAAAAAGAAAAAAAAAAAAAAAAAAAAAAAAAAAAGAAAAAAAAAAAAACATACGGACTACCATCCCGTTTTCATTCTATGTTTATTTTATATTTTTGTTATTTTTCATTTATTAGCTTAAGTCGAGTCTAGTCTTGGCTTAGCAACGCCATCTTATACATGTAATTAACTAAGATTGTTAACTCGCCACCAGTAAAACTCCCTTTATCCAACAAAACCGTGTAATTCATATCCCTACACCTAACGTTATAACCCTTTAAAAGACCTCTTTGATAGTTTATCCTAGGTGCTTACGCCATGTGGTGGAGGTTTGATCCTTTCCCAAGCCTATGGTAATCTATTTTGCTATGACAGGTAGTGAGAGATATCTTCCATTTCCATAATGTTATATTACTTTATTACACCCGAGAGATGTGAGTATCTAAACACTATTTGTGAGGTGCTTGTGTATGACCTCCGTGCTTGTCTATTGGTCTTTAGTGGAACGATTATTTGTTGTAATTACTTTTATATTAGTGTTAAATGACCCCTAACTTGTCTTTTGAGTAGAATAAAAGCTCATTTGCTTGAGGACAAGCAAATCTCAAGTGTAAGGGTATATGATAAGGCGAAAAATGATCCATTTTTAGGGGGTCATTTAAGCCCGAATCCGACTTTATTTGATCAAATATTGCCCTAAATCGTTCCTTTTGTGATTTTAGGTGTTTGGAGAGTGAATTCTGGAAAAGAAGCTATTTTGGACGTTTTTGGAGCATAAAAGTGAAGAAAACGGCAAAGTACCAAATTTCCATGCTGAAGATACAAGGTGACGGCGTCAAGAGTAATACCTTGACGGCGTCAGACATGAAGAATAAAATACCGTAGGTGGTGACGGCGTCAAAAGTCATCCTGACGGCGTCAAAGTCCCAAGAATAAAATACCGTGGTTGATGACGGCGTCACCAAGGCCGTCACCAAGGCCGTCACATGTTAAAACTTGCGCGCGGAATAACTGATATTGTTTTGGTCATAACTTTTGCATACGAACTCGGATTTAGGTGATTCAAAAGCCCACGCGAAGAGGACGAAGAGATCTACAATTTGGTGAAAAAATGGTCTTGACGGCGTCAAGAGTACGGGCTGACGCCGTCACGAAGGGCCGACAGAAAACATGCCTATAAATATAACTTCATAACTTCACTTTTTGGTAAGCCCTAAACCCTAAGGTCGATTCCTGGGTTTAGGTGGGTGTTTTTCCAGCAACTTAGAGGTTTTCAATCACTCCATAAACATCATGTATTGGTTTGATGATTCTATCTTAATTATGTTTTCCATTATCATTGTTGTTTGCTCTTCTTTGATGATGATTTGCTAATTCACCTTGTGTCTACTTATGATTATGTGAAACTTGTATATAATTGATTAGATCTCATTAATTTCTTGTTGATGTTGTGTCTATCTCCATCAATTAAGGTGTGACAACTTCAATAGATCTAGTTGGTTTAGTTTATAGTCCTTATTTCCTATTGATTCTTGTTTTGATTGAATGATTTATATGTTAGGCTTAAGAAAACTGGCAGATCTCCAAATGGTAACATGCTTGAACGTCTTAAGAAACATGAACCGAGGCGTACTAGGTCTTTATTGGTTGTATTTAATGCATGAGCCACTGTTTACAATCCCTATAGTTGTGCTGGGTCATGGTGTAAGAGGAGATAAGAGCTCATAGAGTTGGGGAGTTATGTATGCCACCCCACGAATGGTATTAAGGAATACAACCCGTCAATTAAAACAAGGTTACAATTCAATAGGTAGGATTGGATAGCTAGCAAGGAGTAACATATCATGGGTAGACATGCTTCACTTATCCTGTAGGACCTTAGTTTAGTTTTCTTGTTAATTAGTTTAATTAGTAGCTTTTGGGTTAGTTGATTAGCAACTAATTCCGCCCACTCTCCCAATACCCGAGATTTTTACTTGCTTTTCATAAAATATAAAAATACAAAAAGAATCATCCTTCACCTTTAGACCTAGTTAGATTAATTTCAAGCCTAACGACACTATTCCTAGCTGAACGATCAATCCCCCGGTACTTGTCACTATACTATACTACAACGATCAGGTACACTGCCTGGTGGGGGTTGTAAGCTTCTCGAGATCCCTCGAGAGGTAAAGCAAGGTGTGATTCCCACGCATCAAAGATTCAAAAACCCATACTGTTGGTGGGGTATGGTCTGGAGAGTACATGGATCATGGTTTTACCAAATCCATGAAAGAACTTGACAGGTGTTACACTATGCTAGAAGAACTACGTTCTGTGATCGTAGGTGGGGCATTAATCCACAAGAATCGCGAGGGTAACAATTATGGAGGTTCAAGAATTCGTCCAACCCTAGGCGGATCTATTGACAACTGTAGGTGCAACCAATCCCCGTTCAACAATATAGGGATAGATGAATGGGAGGAAAGAATGAAGGTGGAGGATCGATTGCCTACTACCAAGATTTTTCGTTCGAAAATTCTAATCAATAATTCAGTATGTTCTTTAACTATTGATGGTTGTAGTATAAATAATTTGGTTTCAAGAAAATTGGTAGATTTCCTAAAAATACCAATGGAGATTTGTCCAATGGAAGGTTATCAAGTTTGTAGGGTTTCGGTAACGATTGGGAAAAATTATAAAAGGGAGATACTTTGTATTGTGGATGATTTTGATGATTGTGATATTTTGTTGGGAAAACCTTGGGTACATGAGGTTAAGGGCATGTATGATTTCCAAAAAAAATCTTTATCTTTTCTCATGGGAAGGAAAAAGGATTGCTATGGTTCCACCCAAAGTCAAACCAAATTTTTCAAAACCCGAGGTTAAGGAAGAAGAAAAGATGGTGAAGGTTGAAGTTGTTGAAAAGCGTGTCGAGAAAACGACAGACCTTCAAATTTGTGATACACATGTTAACAAAATCTAAACTTTGATGTTGGAAACAGCAAAGGAAGATGGTGTTTTGAAGACTTGTGATGATGAAGTTGCTGGTTCTAACATTAATCAAGAGGTAAAGGATTTTGATTATGAGCCTAAAGGGAATTTCGAATGCGTCAATGACTTAAAGGTTTGTGAATTTAACAGTGGATTTATTTTAAATGTGATGATAAGAGACCCAATAAAGTTTTCAATGGCAAACAAAGAAACTATTTTTATTGCAATTGAAGACTTGGTGATCGTTGATAAGGAGTACACCAACCGATGTTTAAAGTCATGGGTTGATCATTAGGAGTGTGGTAGACGTGTAAAGAAACATAAAGAGAGTACTCTAGTTAATATGAAGCGCAAATCTACCCAAGATAAGGTTCGTCGTGAGAGGTTATTTGAGGTAGATGAAGCCTTTGACAGTGAGAACTCGAGGGCGAGTTCTTTCTAAAGTGAGGGGGAATAATGAGGACATTACTGGTAGTAGGAGTAAGGGTACTTCTACATAAGTAATCCTACTCCTAAACATACTGAGGTTACTTGTGTTTGTGTCGTTCCTTCCAAGTAACCATTACTTCTCAACAAGTAGCTTTACTTCTTTTTGGGTTGTGAGTTTACTGGTTTTTCTTTTGGGTCGTGTTTTTTTATTTTAGTTTCTATATATTTGTTTGTTATAGAATAATTAAGTTAGCTTGTTTTACAAGATTAGTTTTCCTATAAATATAGGGCTTTTATCATTGTAATTGATATCTTTTGATCATTGATAATTAATAAACTTTGTGTTTTAGAGTCTTTACTTTTTTTGGGGTTTTATTCCCTTGAGGTACGCCTCGTATATCACTCGTGGATTAAGCTTTATTTAAATTCGCTTCCGCGCGACCTGCGTCACCATTCATGTAATTTACTCTTCTAGTTATTATCATTGACTCATTAGTCTATTACACAACAATATATGATGGGCTAGTCATAAATCTTTTAGATAAGCCATTAAATTTTGAGACGTCAAATATGACTTCTACTACTATTATAGAGTATCCTTTTATACACGTAACACATGTTAAGAATATATTTAAGTAATATAACATTTCTCGGTGGACGGTTTCCCGAGACAATAAAATAATCTTATAACTTAAAAAAAATATTATTACTAGAAGTCATTTTTTAATTCCTTCGTATTTGATGTCTGCATCTTTTGCACCGCCTCACAGATTTATCACACAAGAAATACTAAAACGTGTCTCTCTACAGTAGCTACACCGACTCATTGTACAAAGTGTTATCCAAACGTGTCTCTTACATATAACAAACGCCTTATCTTGCTGGCCTTCCTGATTCTTCTACAGTGTTTACACCGCCTCATCTTCTTCGTTAGGTATATCGAAACCTTTTGCTGGTAAATCAATTGTTAGCTTCTTATGAATATGTCTTAGGTTTTGTCCTTCCAGATTTATCCACACCTACCAGATAATTTCACCGCGCTGTTATATGCATGAACCCGATCTTCAAAAGTAGAAAATTATATGTCCATCAGGTAACAAGATACACTTCTTATAAAGATTAGTGGTATGGAAAAGTTAGTGTTATTCGCTTATTGCTTTTGATACGTCTGTGCAGATCCTAGGCGATTGTTATTGAACTCCTATCTAATATCGTCCTTGGAATTTGCTACTCATTCGTTTGGCTATCAAACTCAGGTATGAGGTTAAAGCTTGAAAGAAAAATGAGGGGTTTTAGTTTTTGTGGTTTCGTTGGTCGAAAGTCAAAAATTTTTGTATAGTTTATGAGTTGTGTTGTTGCTTTTCAGTATCTTTACGATTGGACCTGTTATCATCATCATCTCCTTCCGAGTTAGTTTCTGTGAGATTATAAGGTTGGCGGGTAACAGTTGAAAGTAGGCGTGTGTCTTGGCAGGGCAGACTTTCTCGACTTGGTTAGTTTGCAGTAAGGCAGGTTCGGATCCCTTCGACGCAAGTCTCATACATTATTTGTAAGGCGAAAGCCCTGAATATAATCGTTAATGCTTATAAGCTTTATGCTTCAAATTGAACAGCTACATATTCATTAGCATTTGCTTATGCTTAAAAGAGAATGGTTTTATTCTTTTAAAAAATAACGATGTTGTTTTCGGGACTTGATAAACGGGCTGTGATGATTCTTACAGTTTAGGCAAAATGAAACGGGCCATTAAAGATTTGAATGTAACCTGGCAGGGCAACCACCGGACGGTATAGTATTGATGATTGCTATGCAGTTGAGTTCGTTTGCAGCCACGGCGAGATTTAGATGTTTTTGTAGCCCGATTCTTGCTTACAAATGTGAGCCTAATTATTTATCGCATCACCATATGCGTTTATCAGTACAAGGAATTTAGGTAATGTCAGGTTTTTCGATACATAGCCTGCTTTTTACTAATTCTTACCACATGGTTTGATGATGCTCACACCGTGTTTCTTTCCTTTGCAGCTTTACACATGGGTCTTACCTAAAGGGAAAAAAACATGTTGTGCCAGAAGTGCAAAGAAGGATTTTGTTTAAGGCATATGAACGGTAATATATGGATGCCCAATATGTCAGCGGAAAGTCACTGGAATAGTGCAACTTTTATTCCAAAATTGTTTAAATCAACACAAAGGCTATTATGAAATTTATACAAAGGCTACTACTTAGAATACTTTAGTCAACCACTGTAATATGTTTCATAACTGTAGGAAGTATGTGTAAGGCTGTAGATAAGTATGTTCCCCGTTAGCCGCCTTAGAACATACCATTTTGTACAAACAGTGGCAGCCATAATGTAAGTAAATGCTTTCATAAGACACACCATCTGTATTTGCCTTGACAGTAATCCAAAGGTGTGGCAGACACCCCCGCCGCGTTGCGGCGGGTACCTCCCCTCGTTGTAGACCATTTTTGGTAATTTAACGTGAATAATTTAGTTCGCGATAATATTCAGTGACCTCACGCTAGTACACTAGAGTAGCTGTTTTTTTTTTTTTTTTTTTTTTTTTTATTCAGTACTTTTTTTCTTTTCACAAAAACCAAACAAACAATATTACAATATACAAAAACCCTTATTCCCAATGGTAATCTTATTGTGTGAAAAGCTTTCCGAAAAATGCTTATGGGTTAAGTCTTGTTTAATAAGTGTGAGATAAATTTGTTATAAACTGTATATTGTTATAAGATAATTAGTTATCGCTTTATAGAGGAAAAAGTTACAATAGTTTTATAAATATCTCACATATGTTTAAGACGGGAAGACCAACTAACATTTGGCTATAAAGTGTCTCAATGAACCGATAGGCTCAAAGCCCTTTGGTTATAACTTAGTACTTGCAGTACACATATATAAATTTATAAACAAAAGGATAATGATTTCTAAATGTATCCAACCTTTCATGTTTTACTGAGTTATGTATGGAACTTTTAATTTTGCTATGTTGGATTATAAACTTACTAGTTTTTGCAAATTTGTGTACTAACGGGGTGATTAAGGATTTTTCCGTTTTTTCTTGCCATGTTGGCATCCACGTTTGCAGCCACGCTGTCGTTAGTTTTGTCTTTTATCTCCAACGTTATAATTTTTACGCTTTTATCACAAACACCATTAAAAACACACACCCAAATCCAAAAAACACACACGAATCACACATTAGATTACTGCATAACCTTCAAATCAAAACCTAGACATACACACACAAATCATTTATGGCCGAATACGCTCCAGGAACACGAAGAGTGACACATAAGTATGTTCAACCCTACTGTGGATGTGGGCTTCCAATGACTGTGAAAACGGCTTGGACAAAGAAGAATCCTGGGAAAAGATTTATTGCTTGTCCCAAATTTGTAAGCCCTAATTGAACATGTATTTCAATTTATTTCTTCGCCTTAATTGTTTGGTAAGTAATGTTATTAATGTGTATATCTAATTTTATTTACAGGAGAAGTATAAGAAGTGTGGTTATTATGAATTTTTTGATGATGATTTACCCAGTGACTATTATAGTATAAACCAAATACATGTGCACACTTAGTATACCTCTTCGCATGTTCTATCATATCCTTGAGTGGCAGCCTAGCAATATACGCGTGCAAAATAACTCCATCTTAAAGGATCTTCGTTGAAAATACTATCATTCCATACATCTAACTCAATTCCATTGGGTCCAGGTATCATTCTGTCAAACACACAATCGCAAATTAGGGTTAGAAATCAAAAAAAGTTAATAACATTAAATTAGGTTTGGAATAATTGGGGAAAACACTTAATTTATTGTTGTAGTTAATTAGATTACCTTGTAAAATAATCAAATTGAAAAAACAATGGTTGAAATTAGCATGAAACGATACACAGGATGAAATTAGGGATTTTTTAATTTTGGGTAACTGTATGAAATTGGGAAAGTAGAATTTGGGGAGAGAGAGAAAGTATAAAGATTCGGTTTAATATTAAAAAATTGCATGTAACGGAAAACGGGTGAATATAACTGTATTTTTATAAAAATAACGGGGTCAACAAGGTCCACCTTGCCAACTCAGCTAATCTCATTGCCATGTGGGACGAGTACACAAATTTGCAAAGATTAGTAAGTTTATACTCCAAGATAGCAAAATTAAAAGTTCCATACATAACTCAGTAAAACGTGGCAAGTTTGATACATTTAGAAATCATTATCCATAAACAAATCGCACAAAAAAGTATCATATTTTAGGTCAATTTAGATTTTAAGCGTTCAACTATTTTTTTTCTTTATTTAAGGTATTGGATTTAATTTTAGCTAGTCACCGAATCTGTTTCTAGGTAGCGAACTTTTTATTTTCCTTATCCGGAGACTAATCTTTCAAATTCGGTCTTCTTGGAGTATTTTGTAACATTTTTGCCTTTCAAATTATTAAAACTCCTATAAGTTAAGAGGGACAAAAATGTCACAAAATACCCAAGAAGACCGAATTTGAAAGATTTTAGGCGTTCAACTTTTTTTTCTTTCTGGGCAAATACCATAAAAAAAGCATCATACTTGTCCTAAAATACATTTTTGGGTATCGAACAAATTTTTTTTCCTTATATGAGTACTGAACTTTCATGTTTTGGTCTTTTTGAGGCACTTTGTGATGTTTTTGCCCCTCAAATTATTAAAAATCAAGGGGCAAAATGTCACAAATTCAGTACCCATATGAGGGGAAAAAAATTGTTCAATACCCAAAAAGCAGATGCTTTATGACCCATTTTTGGTTATTATTCCAAATCAAAGACATATTGAATACTTACATCTTTAATTATTTAGGGGCTGTTTTGGTCTTTTTGAGACACTTTGTGATGTTTTTGCCCCTCAAATTATTAAAAATCAAGGGGCAAAATGTCACAAATTCAGTACCCATATGAGGAAAAAAAAATTGTTCAATACCCAAAAAGTAGATGCTTTATGACCTATTTTTGGTTATTATTCCAAATCAAAGACATATTGAATACTTACATCTTTAATTATTTAGGGGCTGTTTGTTATGGGTATATTGGTTTCAAGGAATGGTTTACCAAGTGAAATAAATTGTTTGTTTTAGGTTTTCGGTTACGAAATACTGTAGTGATTAATTCTCTTAGATGTGGTGTTTGATGAAACCCACTTGCTCCCCATGTATTTCTGACAATTCTCATATCCTTGTTGACTTTTATGACAATTCTCGTAAAAAACAAATTTCCTAACCATACGTGTAACATTTTCAAGCTACATATGTTTTAATAATATATATCTAAGTGGACCTTCTTTATAACATAATAACATTAAATAAAACCAATTCTCAATTACATTTTACAAAACAAACAACATTAATACTATCATTTAATTTTATTTCTTTCAATTCATATCAAATCTGACACCCATTGTGATTTCTAGCAACAAACCAAACGGCCCCTTAGGTTTACTTATTGTTAACCACTAAAGCCATTAATATTTTGTTGTTCTGTGTCTTGTACTTTAGTATTTAGTAGTATATAAAACTCACATGGTGGTTTGAAAAATGGTTGCAAAACAATATCCAAACTACAATAAATAAAGTAAAAAAAATAATAATAATAAAAAATTAATAAATAAAGTTTAGAAAAACAACATGATAAATAATGGCATCATATGTCATTGTCATTGTCAATTTTTTTTTTTTTTTTAAGTAAAGAATACAAAGTAAATCTTTTCAGCATAATTTTGAGAGGAAATAGTTTACTTCAAAATAAATCAAATTGTCTTTTCTTTAGGCATTTTCTTTTTCTTTTTAGCCTTAAATAATACTCGAAAACACAACTTTTTTTGTTTCTCTAAAAAAAATTGACTATTTCTTCGTTGCTATATAATATTTGTGTTCTTTCTTCGGTATCATGCAAATAGAATTATATAACATGCACCAATCAATTTGTTAATATATATCTAATATAAAATATATAATTTGCGTATTTACATTTTTTTTAGAAAGGATTTGCTTATTACATTTTGTTAGGTGATAGAAATCGTATTCGTAGAATACAAATCGAATATTGGCAATTTAGGTGTGTGCGTGTGTATCTCAAAAAACTTGAAATCAATTTATTTATTCTTTCCCGTTTTGTATAACAACATGGACAATGCTAAATATAATGCTAAATCATTTAACTTTTAAGAACATGCATAATTTTATTGTATCATAAAAACTAGTTATAATGCTCGCGCACGCGCGAGCTTTGTTTTAAAGTTTTTTTAATAAGATATTTTTATTTATTAAAAAATAAATAATTTAATCTTTTGTTTTGTTTGATTTATAATTATAGTTTTTAAAATAAATAATTATATTTTTTTTAAAATTATAGTTTTTTATTATTAAAGATAATCATTTAAAAATTTTACATCTTATCTATAGTTTTTGTATTTATCTTCTACTTGTGTAGTATATATCAACAAAACGAATTTAGAAATTTATAAATTAAAAAATAATAATTAATTAAAATATTATTTAATAAAGAAATATATATATATATATTTTTGAAATACGAAAGTCCCCACTAGGGGTTTTATTGTATTACTATATATACTAGTTATAATACCCGCGCACGCGCGGGGTTTTTTCTAAAATTTTTAATAATATATTTTTATTTATTAAAAAACAAATAATTTACTTTTTGTTTTTTATCATTTGTTTTTATTATTGTGTTTAATTTTGTTTTATAATTATGTTTAATGTACGTTGTGAAGTTCATATATTGTATTTTCATAAACATGATCATCTTTATGTATAAAGTTTAGCTACCGCATGTTGTGTTTGTGTATCAATAGTTTAGATCAATTTATTTCTTATATTTTTATTTATTAAAAAATAAATAATTTAATATTTGTTTTGTTTGATTTATGACATTTAATTATAATTTTTTATTATTAAAGATAATTATTTAAAAATTTTAATCCTATTATTAATTGTATCTTATCTATATTTTTTGTATTTATCTTCTACTTGTGTTATGGATAAATATAAAATGTTACCTAATAAGAAAATAATCTTTTTTTTGTTCAATATATTTTAATAATTAATGTTTTGCTGTTGAAACTACAAAAAAAAACTATATGATACTATTTTAAAAATGTAAAAACACATTTTCATTACATTCCAAACAATCTACACAAAGTATAATTTAGTGAATAATATTATTTTTTATGTATGTTGGTTTATTATGTTTTTAGTCTATTTTACTATTTTATAAGCAATTAGGAATTTTGTTTTATTACTTTTACATGTGAATTTTGGATGCAAGCAAAAATCTTTGACATGGTAATAATATGTTTGGTGTTGATACTCCCTCCGTCACTAAATAAATGTCCAATTTGACTTTTCAGAATCAAACTGGTTCAACTTTGATCTTAAATATTTTTTGTGTTATATAATACATGACAAAATATATATATATATATATATATATATATATATATATATATATATATATATATATATATATATATATATATATATATATACCATTAAAAAATACATTTAAAACCCAATCCATTTATATATTTTGCATCAAATATTATATAGCACCTACAAAAATAGTTAAGATTAAAGTTGAACCAGTTTGACAAGTCAAACTGGACATTTATTTAGGGTGGTAGTATCAATTATTCAACAAAGAAGAACAAAAAGAGTTACACCAAACATACTATTACTATTCAACCAGATAGTTACAACATCTTCATAAAGATAAAAACCAAAAATAACGAAGAACCACACAATTAGGAATGTTAAAGCCTTGCCATATGTACAATGTCACAATATCCCCTTCAAAGTTCAAACCAAAGGCCTCTTGCCAAGAATTATATTTTTGCTTTTCACAGATCGTAAGATCCGAATGAGAAGGATTAATAAATCAACCAAATAAGAGGGTAAGCTTATCATTGTGACCAAAAACCAAACTGAAACAGGTTTCGTATTATCGTCATCATTCGCACTTCCATAATCGTAAGCAAACTCTAATATGTAATAGAAACATAGGAAACTTCTATATAAAATTGTGAAAATATATACATCTTGTGCTTCATACATTCAATAATTATACCTTTTGATAATCTAATTTAAGGGTGAAGGCTTCACGGTGTTTCATTTTGCTATTTGTTCCCTCAAGTAATTTCACATTTTGTATTTGCCTCATATCATCAAGAGGAAATTTGACAATATATCTACTACCTTAACATTTTTTACTTCAAATGGGCTCTTATAAAGTATAAGAATTGTTTTCTTTTGCAACTTATGAAAGATAGCTTCATGCATAAGCGTTGTTGTATGTCTTTTTTTTTTTTTTTTTTTTTTTTTTTTATTAATGTTCGGATTGGTTTTAACTATAACTCGAGGCAGTTTTTCAAGTTGATAATATTGTAAAGAAAAAGAAAAAATAAAGGTATGGCTATTTTTATTTTTTTTTTATATAATTTTAACATGTAAAGGAATGTAGGCTAACAGTTTACAACCCTGAAACTTGCAATCAAAAGATATTGTTGCTTATAACGGAATTAGGTTCTTTGTTTATGGTCCTCCATTAGCAACTATAAAATAAGTTATCCGTTTGAATGCCTTCTAGTTTCAGAAGCAATGTTAACAACTTTACAGTTATATGCGCTCAACCTTTTGATAATTAGAGAACACACTTTAAACATATGAGGATAAAGTGGAAATTTCTTTTACGGTCAAATTGTTGATGGTAATCGGTTCAAAAAAATATATTTGTTGATTGTAACTAACATTATCATATTTTAAAGTGTTACAATTAATTTCTTATAAAACTTCAACTTCTTGTGTCACAACTTGACCCATTTGCATTTTAAGAAGAAAAAAAAGACAGTTAGTAAACATAATCAACCCATTATATGATTCCCTCAACATGACCTCAATTGATTACAATGTCACGCATGGATAATACCCATTCTATACATAGTTACATATTGACTGCACTCTGGTGTGTCTCTTTCATACAAAAACAAATGCTTTGTCTTAAGACTTTTGAATTCGTTTCGGATTTCTCCTGTAACTTCACTGCCATGATTCACCAACTGATCATCCATATCTTATGGTTTCGAACCTAACTAATTAGCAAAAATCATAATCAATTTACTAACTACCAAGTACTGACGATCAATTTTAAACATATCAGAAACGATCTAAAGTCTAACCGAGTGATATTTACAACGTACACATAGCAGAACTTAGTGAAAATATCAGGAAGAAAAGTAAATGTGTATCATTTGATATATATCACTGATTTATGATTACAGTTGAGCTAGTGTCAATAACCTAATCATTAGTTTACACCTTATGGAGCTATCACCAGCGCCATAGCTAAACACGAAAGTGTCCCTCTGATCCACCTAGTCCTTGCACACACTTTCCGAAATTTTGAAAGAAGAAAATTCTAATAAAATGAGGTTCTTCGTGTGGTGGTTAAGGGGCATTGCTTTAACCATATTTTATATTTGAAATTATTTCCGTTATAACACATACTTGTTTGGGTTTGAGCTGAAACACTTTGTCCAAACTTTTCGATCTATATACTAACAATTAGTATGTCAGATCTGATAATTAAATCATCATCTAATGTTTAGAATAACTTTAAACTAAGATAGTGAAATGAATATGATACCTCTCATTGAAATAATTCTCATCTTCCCTCTCCAAGGCTCGTTCGTCTACACGTCTTCTATCTCCAAGTTACCTACACCATTTGGTTTGTTGCATGCTCCTGGCCTGCAAGATTCACCTTGTTTAAATGCATAAGCATATCCACAGTTTAGATGAGCCTAAAGAAAAGAACCTGATCATATCTAACTTTGAGTGGCTGAATGGAAGCTAAACTGTCAAATTTCACAATCTGGTCCGACGAGGTTTTGACTAAATATTTTAGTAATATCTTCAAAGTTTCCTGTATGAAATCCATTGCGTTGTCAGGTCATCCACCAAAAAACACACAACAGGAATAAGACAATCAAGAACTATAAATTCCAGGCACATAAATAAAATACTTAATTAGGATAGGTAGCATAAACACAATACCACACCGTTATATAAAGGCAAACTATGAAACTGGAACAACATTATCTAAAGATGCATAGTTAATTCTACGATTGACAAAACTGGCACTCCAAGCATGTCCATACTTCTTCCTCATTTTCTAGTTGAAAGCCCAATTGAAACCAATCCCAACTACAACAATAACCTAGATAAGCCTACCCAGTTAGGCTTGAGCCTGTGTATTCGGAAATATAAGATTCAACTCCGTGTATATGTTGTATTATAGTTAATTGCTACACGGATTACAATCAAATGCGAAACTAAATACCCGAGAAACATGTTATACACGTAAACTGTCTCATATTTGTGGAAAACAATTAAGAGGTTGAACCATTGAACCATAAAGATTTTTCAGCTAACATTTACATTATTTTGGGGTAATTCTTCACAGTATCTCTTTGGTATACTCATTTCTAATCTTTAAAAGCCAGATATAACATATGATATATACCTAAAAGGTAATCAAATATACCATCTCAATGTATTGGTGCATAACTCAGGGCCATATTTTAGAAACCTCACAAGTAAATGGATCAAACCTCTATTATATATTGTTATATTAATATAACAATAAATGCATAATATGGTACATAACCAACCTATTCAAGAAGGTTTCATTCCAGTATTGACGTTAATCAACTTTCTATTCAAGTTCAAGTTGTCATAACAATAAATGCATAATATGGTGTCATAACGCCATGAAAACGCGGGCCACCTCAGCGTAACGCCGGAGGTGGCGTTATTGTACCCCCATGCTCTTAAGATGTTATACAACGTCAAAAAGACAAAAATGCATTTAATCTAAAAATATTGATAATAAAAGAAAAAAACCCAAGCCACATGCTATCAATCAACCTTTTTACATCAATTTACAGATTAGCAGTATGTAGTCTTTGCTTGATCAATATATTTTACCAAGATGTAGCAGAAATTTTGGTCTCCAACTATTACAATAGCCCTTGAGTTCTAGAATGTGGCAGTGCTCGCACTTGGAAAGCAACCTGAACTCCGTAACCTTAAAAGGTTTATTGTCTGTTTAGGAAGACATTTGCAGTACATATTTAAGTCAAACCGTGAATCCCTATAATCAAGAATAGAGAATACTTATGTATATGCATCTCTAAACCATAAGATCACATGCTATCTCTTCATGATTATAAAAAATATAATCTTTCTTTTAATAAAAACTCGATAACATGGTTTCTTTACGAAAAGCTTACTTTAAATCATTTCAAGAGTTTAAGGTGGTCATAGCAAGAAATGTATCATCATAATTACTAACCAAAATTACTTGCACTGAATTAATCTCAAAACTAAAATCAATGGGTTCAACAACTAACCACTGCATTGATGTTAAGAACTATAAACTCAGTGTCATCTTTGTTTTTCAAATCATCATCATATCCACAAACCAAATTAAAATACATTAAATTAATCTCCAAATCAAAATCGAGGGCTTCCAAAGGTAACAGCCTAACGGGTCAAAACATGTATTTTTTTAATACGATACCAACACAAGCAGGTTGACCCCTTAAGATATTTTTAGTTTTATGGATGCTAAAAAAATTATGCTTTTTAGAGTAGTTTTTTCTCGTAATATAGCAAGTTTGGAGGATTTAGGAATCTTAAAATACTTTGGTTGGCGTTTATCCTGTTAGACCATTTTGATATGTTTCTAACTTTAGCTAACCTGTTGGAGATAGGATACAACCCATATATCAACCCATGTAGAATATAAATGAAAGAACTTTCTTAAAGATTACATACCTTAGCAACACAATGAGCGGTTTGAATAACATAGTTGGCATGTAGATCTCACAATGAGTAGCGAAGATGAGCTCATGCATGATGGTTAACCTGACTTGACTATTTAACATGGCTAAACATTTGTCCACGACATGACTGCTGAATCTTTGGGTCGCAAGGTGCACATATTTACCCTCAAATTGTGATGTCAGCATTGGCACGGCAGAGGGAATCTTCATCTCAGTAATGTACTGCACAACGCATTGCACGATGAAAAATAGGTTCACTAATGACTACAAAAAGAGAGACTACTATTTAATTAGTAGGATACTTAAAAAAATTTTGCAAATAAATGATCAGCGAGTTGATTAAAGTGAGATAATGATAATCCCACACCAATCAACAATTGTAACAACAAAAAGGTCAAGTTTATACGGCCCATTCAAGGATAAGTAAATCGACGAAAAATATACACGAACAAATACAAATAAACTAATGCAAATCTTAAGACCCACATATCTACTATCAAGTATCAACTACTGGCTTTTTTTTAATCAGATAAGCAAACAAATACTACAATCAATATTTTGTTGGGTTGAACTTATGTCATCGTCAAGTACCGATTTCACCATCCATCTCTAATTTTTTTCAAAAGTAATATCGAAAGCAAATAAAGTATACACTTAAATAAGCAATCACAAAGTTTAATTAACATTAATTACTCTTGTCAATTAACAACTATTGTACTACCTGATGAATAACATGTTTATTATCATGTTACAAAGTTTAAAAAAAAACAAATAACATGTTTAATACATATAAATATGTTTCTACAGAGGTGAAAAATATTACCTGCTGTTTTTTTTAACCTTTTTTGAATGAAAAGTTTTTATCTCTGATGATGATTTCGTGGGAATAAATGAGGCTATCAATTGAGTTTATATAATGGTTTAACCCGGTCTAAAAGTCCTATTAGGATTCTAATTCTAAATGTAATACAATATAAACTGGAAAAAAAATAACAATTAAGTCCTACATTTTTAAAAAAGTTACTTTAACAACTATAACTTATTAAAAAATTTCAGAACACCAATACAACAAACAGATCTTAAAATCAGATAACCAATCTACTTCCAAAATCAAATCAAATCAATTTTAACCTAAAGTTCCAAAAGAAACAAATCCATTCAATTACAAAAAACCACAAAAAAAAAAAAAAAAAAAAAAAAAAAAAAAAAAAAAAAATCAATTAGCTTATGATAAATAAAACCTGAATACAATGATATAAACCATACCACTAATCAATCAGGTGTAAATTTGATTTATGATTTTCTTGAAAATCTTTTAAAACTCATATTTGTTGTTTGATGAAACAGCTTCTTCAAAACGGATATTTGTTGTTTGATGAATAAGCTTCTTCAAAACAGGGTCCAATCTCCTCGTTCATCAGAATTTCCACGAGGAGAGAAAACGATTGGTGTTTGTGGATGTTTTGTTGGGTTATTTGGATTGAAACATAACTTACTTTTAAAAATCGGAATCTATTTGTTGGTGTTGGTGGATGTTTTGTTGACTTAGTTTGATTGAAACACAACTTAGGTTAGTTTGTGTGTGTTTTTTCCCCGGCAATTGGGGCTTGGTTAATTTGTGAATATGTTCCGCTTTTCTAAAAAATATACACTTTTACCATCAAAATATCAAAAGTTAACACTCCAGCCCATGTGTATATTTCTACTTTTTTAATATAAAAGTATAAAAACGTTTTTAATACACTTTTTACACAAAAATGGTAATTTTTAAGGTTAATTTGATAATTATGAAACTTTTTTAAAAATCTAAATAAAAAAAAAATTACTAAAAAAGGATTGAATTAATTTTTTTGAAATAGAAAAATTCCAATAAGGGTTTTATTTTATTATATAAAAGATTAACCGATCACTCTTACAAATAACTACCCCTAAGTAACTTAATATATAGTAACTAATAATGCATGTTTTCTCTCGCTTGAAAAATGATCCCAGCATCAACTAAACTAACCATAGTCGATGGTGGATCTATCCGTGAAAGTTACCAAATACAAACACTTTCAATCAACCATGGCAAAAAAAAGTTGAAACTTGACGATTTAAGGTAACTTTACATACCAAAACATTTAGTATAATCTTGCAATTGAATTCATCTGGAATACTTAAACGCAACATTATTATGCACCCGATATTAAATCCATCCTATACTTTGATCGAACCATAAGGTACAAGAATACAAATTTATGAATTAAGTTTATTAAATTTAAAAACAAGTTTAATCCTCTTAAACATTATGTATATATAATTTACACCAACATTTTTATGAAACATTTATAAATTTGCATAATATTACCATTAAAGTGAGATTTTAAAATCCCGATTTAATTTTACAATTTTACAATTTTGATTCTGCAAAGACAAAATAATCTTAGATAGACGATATTGAAAACTTTCAAATTCAACTAAAATGTGAAAAAGTTTTTATCAAAGTCAAACATTAGGGTATTTAATTCCGCCGAAACTTAAAAGAGCACCAACATGCAATAATACAAAAATTGCCAACATATGTTATTAGAAAATGGTGAACATGAAAAGATACATTATGCCTCATTATTAAATACCCCAATCTAAACGGCTTAAAATCACCAAGAACAAACTCTCTAAAAAAACACTTTTGGACTTGTATTTACATCCGTTGGTCCGTTTAGGTATAGAAAGCTTTATTTCTGATTCTTTTCAGGGGGAATTTGTTTATCTCTACAAGTGTTAAATAAGTGATGTTCAATCAATCTATACTAGCAGGTTTCCGCGCAATACAGCTGCGGACATCATGTAATTTAATTTTTTTGGCTAATAATTTATTTTATTTGTACGTTTTTTGGCAATAGTTTTACTGATTAGTTTTTTAAAGCAAAAGTTTGATGAAATTTTGCTTAGTTTGTATTATTTTATTTATTATTTATTTTATTTTTTTCTTTTAGTAGTTTGTTTGATTTGTACAATATGTGAACATATTTTAGTTTATTACAGTATATTCTTTTTGACAGTAAATTTACGGATATCAAAAATTTCGTTTAGCCCGTGTTCGTTCAGGCTCGAGCTCGTTGGCTCGTGTCCGTTCGGGCTCGATCCCGTTTGACCCGTGCCCGTTCGGGCTCGAGCCCATTTGGCCCATTGCCCGTTCGGGCTTGAATATTTGTATAATATGCTTTATTATTTCTATTAGTGACATTTAATGCAGGAATTGTGTTTAAGTTGGTTGTACAATATGCTTAATAATTTATATTTCTTATGTAAGGGGTGTTTTAATAAGTGCATTAATTGTATTTATTGACCAGTTAATTAATTGTATATAATGATTTATTTATTGTATTAATGTTAGTATTAATTATATGTTAGAATTAAATATGAGAGAAATTTCTATAAGTAGCATTGGTTGTTGTACTTATAGCTTTAGAAGTTGTATTGCTTAATTTTAATTATTTCTATTAATAGTAGGCCTTCCTCCATTATAATATAGTATGATACTTGTTTAAAAGTTAATTTTTAACCTTTTGTTTACTTTTTTACATAAAAATTCAAATAGTGTTGTTTTAATGAAATAGTTAACTTAACATTATTCTCACATAAAAATGATTATCTTGCGCCGTGATGAGTATGGTGATTTTTTTTTGCCTAAGTCGTCTTTTACTGAAGACAATTTAGGTGAAACAAATAATGAAGTTGGTATTACTAGGTTAAGAAGGGTTTCGGCGCAGTCTTTACCGCCAAATGCAAACGTCGTTTGAGACTAATGTGAATGATCATTTCGTTTAGGTGTTTAATGGACGGGAGAATTTGGGGCGCAGTGTTCGCAGTTTGTGAAGCACATAATATACTTATATTAAATGAAAAGTTTCAAACACTACAATGAATGGACACAAGATTTTTAAGAGGGTGTTGCACATACCACAAAAACGGTAGTTTTGAAATCTTTTTACACTTCATGACCTAAAATCGGGTGTAGCTCGTGCAACATCCGGCATACAAGATAGTAACATTCTCATACTTATTATAGCAGTTTACACACTTTAAAGTGTGAAGAATAAAAAAAATCATACTTCTATGCGTGTGAACCAATTTAGTGTAAAAAATATTTCCACTCTTTTATGTGTGAAGATTTATGAATATTTTTTACACTCTTAAGTGTGATAATTTAGTTCTTAATTTTTTTTCTACGCTTTTAAGTGTAATGATTTTTATTTTGAAATAATTCTTTGTGAGTTTGAAATTCTTATGACTTTTTGTTGATGCAAATAATGTCTAAAAACGTTATTACCATCTTTCGATACCTCTATGTTTTGATGATAACAAAGTGTGAAAACATTTTACGTCAAAATTAACGTAAAGAAGTTTTTAATCGAAATATCCGATTTATACGCAAATCACTCTAGGTATGAACAAGCAAAGTGATTACTTGACAAATAATCTAAGAAGTGAATTTGTGTTTTAAACTTTAAAATTGTGAGGTGACAAAATATTCTTTTCAAAAATACATTTTACATATCATTGTGATCGTGTTGAGATCTTGGGGATCTATTGTAGCTAGTGTGTTTGAGTGTTGATCAAGTGTGTCAAGGTAGATTGAGTTGATTGTGAGGATTGTGTGAGGATCGTGTTGATCGTGTGAAAGGTTAGGATCGTGTTGATCGTGTGAAAGGATAGGATTGTGTAGATTGTGTGAGAAGTTTGGATCATGTGGATCGTGGTAGATTGATACTAGCTAAGATTAGTACTCGACATCTAGCTTAATGTCGAAAAATAACGTAAGCGACGTTGTACGGTTTTCTCCGCCTGAAGGTGGGTTGTTGACATAGTGCTTATAACTATCGAGTTTGGTACTCGGGGAGTGGAGTAGGGCGAAGAAGAGTTTCGTGACCGAACCACTATAAATCACTTGTCTCGGTTTGATCTTTCCATCTCTATCTTTTCATTTATCTCTATTGTTTATTAGTGTTAGCTTAAGGTTGTGTTTATATCGGTGTTGGTTGATTTCATCTACATACGAATCAAAGTTTTTCACAAACTTTTATAACTAGCTAAAAATTCGGTAAACTATTCAACCACCCTTCTAGCTTCCCAAACTTTTTAAGTGGGAAGATTTTAAAACAATTATTTACACTCTTAAATTCTGCGCATATCTTTAAAAAAATAAAAAAAAAAAATAATAAAAAAATCAAAAATTTGTTGTAGTGAAAATAATAATAATAGGGAAAATAATGCATGCTTTCCACAGCAGGCAATTACCTGCTTTCTTATGTAAAAAAGAGATGGCTCAGGGGGAAAGTGTATCAGTGACCTGAATTCAGGGGCTTAACCATAAATTTTTTTCAAAGAAAAAGCAGGCAAGAAGGCTGCTTGTTGCAGGCAAGTTTTCCCCATAATAATAATAATAATAATAATAATAAATTACACAGATGGTCCTTGTGGTTTACACAGATTGCATGTTTAGTCCCTATTTCATTTTAATTACACTAGTCGTCCCTATTTTGTGAAAGCTTGCACATTTGAGTCCCTAATTTGTAGGGGTGTTCAAAAAAACCGAGAAACCGACAAACCGAGCCGATCCGCTCAATCCGAAACCGCAAAAAACCGATAACCGAAGAAACCGAAACCGGAAAAACCCGCTTATCACGGTTTGGTTTCGGTTTTTACTTTTAGTTATCCGCGGTTGCCCAAACCGAACCGAGTATAATATACATGTAGGTATCAACAAATCATTCATAAAAATGTACAAGTATTAACTATATTATTGCACTACTTTTATTATATAACAAATTTTTACTTACCTAACGTGATTATTTACTAATATCCATGGATTACATATGATTATAGTGGTCGTAACCTATAAACATCATATAAATAGTATTAGTTATTTTGTTACATATGATAATTTGAATGTTTTTATTGGGACGGAACAAATTTACTATAACTCTAATAATCTCTTCAATATTACTAAATTTTAAGACAGTGATATATTACATTCTAATTTATGTTATTGTTTGTCCGATTAATTCGATTAATTTTTTAGAATGGTTAACCGTGACCCGAACCGCGGGTAACCGTTCATTTTGGGTACCCGCATGTCCGGTTAACCGCCTAGTACGGTTCGGTTTCGGATACTAAAATGAACTACCCGCCCCGCGATGGATAGTAAAAATCTCTAGCCGAACCGCCCCGTGAACACCCCTACTAATTTGGATGTGCCGTTAGTTTGGCCGTTAAGTTATTTGCACCGTTAGTCCTCCGTTAATATTTTTTGCACCGTTAGTCCTCATTTTCTAAAAAAGTCCTCATTTTTTGCACTGTTGGTCCATACGTTAATATTTTGCACCGTTGTCAATCTTTTTACGTTTTCGTCCATTTTTTAACGTTCTCGTCCGTTTTTTATCGTTTTCGTCAATTTTTTTAACGTTTTTGTTCATCTTTTTACGTTTTCGTCCATTTTTTTACGTTCTCGTCCATTTTTTTACGTTTTCGTCAATTTTTTACATTTTTGTCAATCTTTTTACGTTTTAGTCTATTTTTTTACGTTCTCCTCCGTTTTTTACGTTTTCATCCGTTTTTTTTACGTTTTCGTCCGTTTTTTTAACGTTTTCGTCCATTGTTTTCACGTTTTTGTCCATCTTTTTACGTTTTCGTCCATTTTTTTACGTTCTCGTCCGTTTTTTTACGTTTTCGTCTATTTTTTACATTTTTGTCAATCTTTTTACGTTTTAGTCTATTTTTTTACGTTCTCGTCTGTTTTTTTACGTTTTCATCCATTTTTTACGTTTTCGTCCGTTTTTTAACGTTTTCGTCCATTTTTTTACGTTTTGTCCATCTTTTTACATTTTCATCCATTTTTTTACGTTCTCGTTCATTTTTTTACGTTCTCTTCCATTTTTTTACGTTTTCATCCATTTTTTTACGTTTTTGTCAATCTTTTTACATTTTTGTCAATTTTTTTAAATGTTTTCGCCTGTTTTCTTATGTTTTTATCGGTTTTTCCCATTTTTTTTACGTTTTCGCTTATTTTTTGTGATTTAGTAAGTATACTAAAAGAAAATTTGGCATTTGATAAAAATGTGTCTGTGTTGATTTTAAATCACGATTTTGACCCCTTTCTGCTCTGAATCATCAAAAGTGTAAAACACGAAAGTTGTCCGGAATAATATTTTACACTAAGACATGCGCGATTTTAACTAGAAAATGCAAAACAAGATATGTTTACTACCAAAACGTAAAAAAATGGACGAAAACGTTAAAAAACGTATTAGAACGTTAAAAAATGGACGAAAACGTAAAAAGATTGATCACGGTGCAAAATATTAACGGATGGACCAACGGTGCAAAAAATGAGGACTTTTTTAGAAAATGAAGACTAACGGTGCAAAAAATATTAACGGAGGACTAACGGTGCAAATAACTTAACGGCCAAACTAACGGCCCATCCAAATTAGGGACTAAAATGTGCAAGGTTTCACAAAATAGGGACGACTGGTGTAATTAAAATGAAATAAGGAGTAAACATGCAATATGTGTAAACCACAAGGACCATCCGTGTAATTTTTTCTAAAAATAATAATAATAACTCATTAACCGGGTATAAAATCCGAAAAAACATCCCCTAAATCTTTACAAGTTACACCCTGTCACTGTGATCCTTGTTTACATCATCAAATGATTAAGGAAGTTGACTTGCTTCTTTCTATTTATAAAAGCAAGCAACACTCTTTTTCTTTTACTTTCAAAACCTACCCACTTACATTCCCCAACTGGGTACTCCAAATTCCCACTTTTTTCTTATAAAACTTCATTTTTTTTTATATAAAAATTTCTGGGTATCATCAATTTGCTACTAAAGACTCATAATTTGGCTTCTTTTTTAGCTAATTCTCAAAAAAGATTAAATTTTTACTCATTTTATTATATAAAGATTTCTGGGTATTGGTTATTTGAAGTTAAAGTTTCATAATTTGGTGTAATTTGAGTTTTCTTGATTTGGGTTTTATTAATTTTGCGTAATTCTTAAAAAAAAGTTATATTTTTACTCATAAATTGTTGTTTTTTTGGTGTATTTTGAGGTTTCTTGATTTGGGTTTTCTTAATTTTCTTTTGTGTTTTTATTTTTTGGGTTTCTTAAAAAAAAATATATAAAAAAAAAATAATAATAAAAATAAATTTGGTTTTATATAAAAATGGTGAATTTGAAGGAAATAATGGCAAACAAGACAGTAATAGGTCTTGTATTGGGGCAAATATTATCTTTGCTTATTACTTCAACTGGTTTTTCATCATCTGAGCTTGCTAGAAGAGGTTTTTTTTTTCATTATTTTTTTAGCATTTTATTTGTTTTTTAGTGTAAAAATGTTGTTCTTGAAGCTGCTTGTATATTTGCCATAAAAGTGATAATACTGTATTGTGCATAAAAGGGTTCTTTTGTTGTGTCATAAAAAAAAGAGCCTTTTTTTTAAATATTTTATTATTATTATTTTAAGAATTAAGAGTGTACTAAGAGCATTGGGTGTGGCAACAAGGCTTTGGCTCCCCATTCGGGCCCCACCATGCCACATCACCAAAACACCCCAACTTCAACAAACCACAACAAACCCCCCTCACCAAACAACAAACCTCCACTTCTCCATTCGGGCCCACCTCTTACACACTTATTTTTTTATTCATTTCTTTAAATAAATTAAATTATTTCACAAATACTAAAAAATAACACAACACATTAATTTTATTTCATCAAAATTTAAAAAAAAAAACAACAACTCAACTGTGTAACAAAAAAAAAAAAAAAACCATTCCTTTACTTTGTGCTCTAATGTGGTTGTAACTTTATATGTTATGTGGAAAGTCAAGGTATATGATGCTGTAAGCCTGTAAGTTGTAATTTACTTTACTTTGTGCTTTAGTGTTTAGTATTTGAATAATTTCTGAGTGTTTGACTTTGACTGAGATTAACAATCTTAATTGTGAAAAATGTCAGAAAATAGACTATAGTTTGCAAGTTGTAATTTCCCTTTGCTTTCTGATTTAGTACTTGATTGATACTTTAGTGATTAAATTTTTTAAATTATTATTATTATTTTTTTAATTTTTAAAAACCACCACCACCAAGTTAGCCTAGTGGTAAGACATCCTGATGTCTTCGCAAGAGGTCTCACGTTCAAACTCACTAGTTACACATCTTGGGGTGGTTAGTGAAAGGGTTGGAAACGGCCACCTGGATACCCCAGTAGGCTGCGTAAATCTAGGGCAAACATTCTCCCTTCCCGGCTGAACTAGGAAAACCGCATCCAAATTTACCCGTTTTGTTAACTTTTTTTCACCGACCTTACTGATTCTCACCTCAAGTTAAAGATCTTCATTGCAAAAAAGTTCGCCAAAAAGCACGCTTTAGTTTGCAAAAAATGGCCATTTTGGGCGAATGGGATGTCTGAAAGCAATACTTTCTATCTAAATCACTCAATTTGTCTCTAACTTTGTATTTTTGCTACAGCACTAGATTGTTTAAAATGCAATGCAAACTCTACATGATAGATGTCATATATTGACTTTCTTTTTTGTAATAAAATTTGATTGTGTTGCTCATTTTTGGTTTATGTCATCTGCGCCTTTCCATTTGTGCGCTTCTGTTAATGGGATAAGTGAATCTTTGGCATTTGTTATGCGTTGTAATTTACTTCTTATTTTGTGACGCAGGTATTAATGCGCCTACTTCACAGTCTTTAGCAAACTATGTGTTGTTGGCAATTGTTTATGGAGGAATACTGATACACAGGGGAAGTGGGCTTAAGGTTAGTTATCTTCAATCTATATTTTCTGTAGTTTTTTTAGTTACATAAGTTGACCAGTTATTTCATTTCTGTTATGAATAAAAATTCTCTGAGGTTAATATGGTTTTGTCTAGTCGTTTTTAAGAATCTCATTTGATTTTTGGTATGCTTTTGCAGGCCAGATGGTATTATTATTTACTTCTAGGAGTAGTAGATGTAGAGGCAAATTATCTTGGTAAGTGTTCTAGAATGAGAATGGTTATTTTCTCAAACTCGCGTGAATGTATTTTCTAGAGATGGCAATCTATACACATTTTCGTATTGTTTGACTTTTATGGTTTGATGAGCAGTTGTGAAGGCGTATCAGTACACATCAATCACGAGTATAATGCTTCTCGACTGTTGGTCAATTCCATCTGTTATAGTGCTCACTTGGCTCTTCCTAAAGACAAGATACAGATTCCAAAAAATTGCGGGTGTTGCCATTTGTGTTGCTGGTCTTGTGCTGGTTATATTCTCAGATGTTCACGCAGCAGACCGGTCACGTGAGTACATAATATTACATATCAAAAAACTTTCATGCATTGAAATTTATAGTTTCGATTAAAATGTTTGTATGATATTCTCAGAAAGTGGAAGCAATCCTATCAAAGGGGACTTCCTGGTTCTTGCCGGTGCTACACTTTATGCTGTCAGCAACGTTAGTGAGGTAAACTTCTTATTTTTGGTCAAAGTGCCTTGTTGATTTGTTTTAATATGTTGGTTTAAGCATATGTTCACCTATAAAAGTTATAATAAACTTAATTTCGGTTGTTGGCCTTCTGTAGGAGTTTTTTGTGAAAACAGCTGACAGGATTGAACTCATGGCAATGTTGGGGTTATTCGGTGCAATTATCAGTGGTATACAAATGTATCCTTGTTCCATAGTTATGGCGTCTATTAGTATAACAAAAAGCATTGTTCAATTGCCTTACTGTCTATCAATATGTTTATAGCATGACTATGATATTTGTTTATCATGCAATCAAAATGGCATAGTGAAATTAGTTGTCGGGGATTGTTTCACGTTTGTCTTCTTTAACAATGTCAATAGAGCCATACTCGAGCGTGAGGAACTCAGATCCATCCATTGGTCATCAGGATCGGTAATCCCTTTTTCTATGCACACATACACACACACACACGCACACGCACACACACACACAAACACTCGTCAGAACGTTCAATAATGACAAAACTAATCTCGGTTTCAATAACTTGTGCCTCAATAGCTAACTGATCTGATTTAAACTTTATTATTAAGAAATATTTTTTTCATCGACTTATAATCTTAGATGTTGTTTGCTTTGTTGGACTTTTAGTTGCTTCCTTATACCGGATTTGCAGCAGCAATGTTTCTGTTTTACTCCGGAGTCCCTGTTTTGCTTAAGGTAAATAATTTATTATAATATCCATGATACTTACCATTTAAGTCTTTTATCCATTCTTGTTATCACAACATACTGATGATTTTGTTTTAAGTCGTCAATTTACTACGTCCTCATTGAAGGGTGTCTTATAATTTACACACGTCCTCATGTTTATTCATGTTAATTCCATTGTAGATGAGTGGATCTACGATGCTTAATCTTTCCTTGCTGACATCTGACATGTGGTCTGTCTTGATTCGTATCTTTGCATACCACGAAAAGGTTCGTAAATTAATCTAGTTTGAATATTGTAGATGTATAGTTTAAAGATATATTGTTTGCGAAGATGGATGAATTTTGGATGTTGACTTTACCCATGATTATCAGGTCGACTGGATGTACTTTGTAGCCTTTGTTGCAGTTGCTATTGGACTCGTTGTTTATTCAGGGTACGTGCATAATTTCTATATTTGGAAGCAATCTTCTTTTTCACATCCATCCCGTGAGAGTTACTTAATAGAATGTTGACTATCAGTCAGATATCCAAAATACCATTTCGTAATAATATTATAGAAACTTATGTACCTAAATTAAGAATTTTAAAGATGACAATGTACAAATAGGTATTTAACTGTTTTACTGTTTAAGCCAATGTTGTAAAAATCGGCCTGGGCGGAACCCGGCCGCCCAACTAGCGCCTAACGATTTTTACAACCTTGGTTTAAGCTTAGAACAGCTAAAAAAAGAAAGTAGTAAAAACACCTTTTGGCCAGCGAATATTACAAATGTTTGACTATTGTGGACCGAAGTGACCATCGTCACTTCGTCAGTAACACAATGAAGTTAATAACTGAAGAATATGAGATCATAACGACGCTCTTAATGCCTTATTGCAGGTTCGATAAGGAAAAACCCACAGAAGTTGCAGATGAAGCAGAACAAAGCGGATGTTTAGATGAAGAAGCCGGTGGCGCGTGTTCTAACAAATCATACTTAGCAGCTGGTAGCAGTACCAAGCATGAGTCTGCGGAAAGCAGTAGTCACAAAGACAAAGATGCAGAGATCAAGAAGATTTGACCCTGAAGTTAGAACTTTTTAAACAAAAAGTATTACAGTATAATGAAGAACAATACTAGTTGGCGGCTTTTTGTCTTTCTTTAATTTTTATTTTTTACTAATGAAATTAAGAAAGTATAATTGACGAAAAGATCTATATTACTTGCATTATTTGCTTAAAACTGCATAATGTACGATAAACTACAGCTTATTCAAGTAAACTTAACATCATTAATTAAGTGCAACATTATTTCACATTATGCTTTTCCTTATTATAATCTACCAAAACCCCTAAGCTGCAGAAGCCCGGTTCCTGGTTAACCGCTTGCGCCTTGCTCTGGGAAACAATAGCTGCTGTATCTGCTTTTCTGCAGCTGTTTCTGATGTAGCCTGCAAAATCAAAGATAGAAATAACCACGTGAAATTTGAATATTGTTGAGCGAAAGTGTTTGTTGTAGCCAATTGTTTTCGTGTGTTCCATTAATATGGTAAAAAGATAATGACCAACTGCAAGAAAATGTAGTGCGATGCAATTTTTACTTGAAACAAATAGTGTTTAAAACACAATTTTTACTTAAAGAAATGAACTAGACAGATTTAATTAAAAACTAATTGTTTCAACTTGTCGTACAAATTTATTAGCAAAAAATTGAATCTCGGTCGCATTTATAAGAAGAGAAACTGGTAGTATTAGCATTTTTTGTGAACTACACTTTCTGCATCAACAGGTAACAAATTCACTTGGTGGAACTCATTGGTAAAAAAATGAAACTCTTGCACTTTCAATGCCACCTATATATGCAACATAATATATGTACTATATACATTGCATTTTCTTACTTGCCTAAAAGGATGATAATCATGATATATGGTCATTGGTCCCAAATTTCTAAAATGTGCAAGTAGTTACCCGGATCTTGAAGGGAAATCGATGAGTCCGAACTTCATGTCCAGTGAAAACTCTTACATCCATGCCAAGACTATCAACACCAATTATATTTGCTTCCTGTAAAGTATACAAAACCGGATAAGCAAAATGGGAAAAATAAAGATTCACGTGTTCAATTTCAAGTTTAACAAAATAAGTGCTGAAATTAAAATATACTAACTACTACCTCAACATGAAATCCATTCTTTTTGCATAGAGATCTAAGCGCATGATTACAGTCCATTATATCCTCACTGAAGTGAGCAACGATATCGGGAACTGAGTGTACTAGAATATCAGGCTCGGCATCTCTGAAATCTTGCAAATTTATTGCCGACTGTACAAATAATAAAATAGTTAAGATAAATATACCCCCTCAAAATCTTATAAAAAAAATCCAAGAAAAGCAGCTTCTGTTTAAGGCAACAATAGTATACATGCCTGAACAATACAATTTTTTTTTGTGATAAGTTATGTTATCGTATGTTCCTGATGCAAAAATAGTATACATGCCTGAACACCATACACGGAGAACAGCTCTATCCTCATGATTTCCAATCTGTAGAAAATTGAGGAACTGCAGTTTACGTCTTCATCTGCACATGAAAAAATATTTGTTTGTTTAGAACTCCATTGGATAGAGTACATGCATACAAATACATAACAATGTAAAAATCATAATTAGGGACAACCTATGTTTAAATGTTCGGACCAAAAATAATTTTCCTTGGAAAATAATTTTTTTTGACTAATAAAGTTAAAGTAAAACCTTTCCAGTTCTGATCATAGCCATCACCATCTTCAATACTGAAGAGCCTTCTAAGATACAACTCTTCATCAACATAAGCAGGACTGAGACATCCCATAACCGATACCCCGTTTGAGGGATGATCCATCTTTTTAGCATACTCGACATTAGCGGCCTACAATAAAGTTCGATTATAAGAACACAAAGAAATTACTAAAGGCGGTAATTTCAATCCGGTTACTTATGAGTTGGTCGATTTGTGATATATTTTATCTCTAACATGTAATAACTATTTTGACCATAACCCATCCATTATGCCATAAAAATGCTACAAAGAAGCATATCACCTTTGTCAAACACTTGGCAAAGTAAATGGGGTGAACGCCAGCAGAATCCATCGGTATACTCCATTCCATAAACCCACCCAACATATCAGGCCCCTCATCCTAACACAAATAAAGATAATATATCTGAAAAGAGACAATGATAAATAGTGAAAACTTAAAGTAGCATAGTGTAACTGACTTGTTACCTCGTCGTAATCATCAAAAAAAGAATTGTCATCGATAGAGTTATCAGAATTACGACTCTCGGAAATAGATAACAGTTGGTTCTCGAATAATGGAAGATCCATTCCAATCAAAACGTTCTGAAGATTACGCAATTATGTTACGTATTAATAAGCATAATAAGGTGAAGCTAGTACTTAGAAGTTACCACTGGGTTACTTGCTTCAGGATCGTGCATGATATTTGCATCATCAGGGACTCTGAAGTATATATCTAAAGGAAATAGAAAAAAGAAGTTGAACAATACTAGTAATAATAAATTTGCAGTAAATAAAAGGGAGAAGCCAAACCTCCACCGTCATCAATTACATATGGATATTCCGCCCATGAGATATGCTCATGCGGTTCAGAGTGTACTGTAGCTGGGAATATCAACAATGCAGAGCTATTGGCCTAAAACAAAACACATTATGTAACTATTTTCTGTATCAGTAATTCGCATTTGATTTGTCACTAAAGAACGAACCTCAATAGTCGTCTTTGCTATCTCTGCGCCCGTCAGTTTAGTTTCACGAACTCTTTTACCACTTTTGAGTTCTTCAAGCGGATGATATCCATTTTTCGCAACATAATTAGATGATTCCGGGACTGAATCAGGATAATCTGCAGCTACTGAAACTGTTGATATGCAATTTTTTCGACCAATAGGCCACCAATGGAGTTGCGTATCTCCAAGAAACGGTTTCTTGCATCTGAATCTGAATATATGTAACATAAAAGATTTAAGACTATCTGTTTTAGCCAATTAATATTTCATTTTGTATTATGTTTAGTTTTTATATAAACCTTGAATCAAAATTATCAGAAGTCTTTGGGATCTCAGATCTCATCCAATTGCTAGTGACTCCATATGACGTAGAGCAACCAATGCCTTCGGAATGACAAAGACCGCACCATGAAGGACCTAAAGTCAAGCATATAGACATATTATACACAATAATGTAAACTTAATAAAAAGGATGGAACAAACACTTATTCTAGTTTACCACATAGTGTGAATCTGGTAAAGTTTTAGCAGTCACGGCATTAGTATCCATGATATAATCCAATCAAATCTTGCATGATATAGTTGAACCATGTGATAAATGTGTATAACCACATGCAAAAGTATTTGCCGTTGAGCAATAACTTAGTGACAGATTTTAACTTTTTTTTCACATATCATCGTACTCAAATAAGTATTATCATCAAAGAACAGCCGTCAATGCAGAACTTGCAGCAACTCAAATGTGGTCATAACATGCAAATTCAGTAAGACCAGTAAAAGGAGGGCAAACTACAACAAGTTCAATATTCACTGCTAAGGAAATTTGAAATAATCAGATAAGTAGTTTGGATTAAGCAACTCTCAGGTAATCACCATAAGACTTTTAATAAGCACTCCCAAACACCCTCAAAAGTCAAAACTATTCATTTAAAGAATATCCACTGTTACCACTCACAATCACGAATTCACATTTCAGAAGACCACATTTGCTTGATCTTCACAGGTCAAGCCAAGTACCCAACTTTTCAGCTAATCACCTTTCCTAATGGCATAAATCAAACTACTTCAAATTTTCACCAAAAAACAAAACGGCATCCTTAAAAAACATTAATTCCAATTCCTCTTTAAGGCTTAAGCATAAATCAAACAAAGTGTGTGATCAAAATGTGACATTGGTCAAAAGGATATTTCAAAAACTTAATTCCAATATATAAATTAACGTCAAATAAATGCAAATAAATCAATTAATCACATATATCTGCATGTATATATAGCACCCAACTTTTTAACAAAATAGCTATCCTAATCATATAAATCAAACTATTTCACCAAAAAATCAAAAAGTGTATCCATAAAAAACCAAAATTATTCAAATTTCATGATCAAAATGTAAAATTGGTCAAACTGGTCCAAATGGTCAAAAGGGCATTGCATAACCATAATTCCAATACTTAAATGAACATCATACTAATGCAATTAAGCCAAAAGGGTACTCAAATCTGCAAACATATAACATTAAAGTCAAAACCTTGATATTAATCTTATGATCAAAATGGTGAAAAGGGCTTTTCCTAAACTTAAATCCAACACATAAATTAACTTCAAATTAATGTAATTGAGCCAAAAGGGTATCCAAATATGCATGCATATAACAAAAAATTCAAAATCTTTAGCATATATTTCATGATCAAAATCTGTAAATAAGTCAAAATGGTCAAAAGGGCATTTCATAAACTTAAATCCAACACATAAACTGATCACAAATTAATCCAATTAAGCCAAAAGGGTACCCAAATCTGCATTTAAAAACCAATAAAGTCAAAATCTTGAAATAAAATTTGTAATTACCAATAGGTACTGCAATCACCATGTGATAAATTTAAGGATGAAAAGCTGCTGCTGCTGCAGATATTTGTGAACAGAAAAGCAGATTTTGTGAGTTTGGTTTTGTTGGTATTGAAAAGACTGCTTTGTCACAGCAATTTGACAAAGGTGTGCGGAGTTATGTGTCTTGAATCATGATGTACAACTCTTTGATGCATGTGTAAAATGCTTTTTTTTTTTTTTTTTTTTTTATAAATAGTTGGTCAATTTTTATGGTAATCTTGTGAAAAAAAAGTGTAATATTATTGATCGGTAAAGTTACAAATAGGAAACTAGTCACAAAAATAGTAAAGATTACCAAACTTTTTTTACATACCAAGTGACTAATCTCCACACTCCATCTTTCTTTCATCTTTATTTGATTCGAGATTAATCCCAACAATTTAAAAAACCCATTTTTATCTTTTTTTTTCTTCAAATATTAATATCTTTCAAACCGTTAATCGTTAAGCGAAAAAAAAATATACCATTACAACGAGCATTTAATTATCTTTCTATAGATATGCTAATTGATATATTTTCGACAATTTTTTTTTTCGTTTTTTTCACTTTTTTTTCGTGACCGAAAAAATCATATATGATATTACATATCATATCATATTGATATGTAATTACATGAAATATCCTATATGATATTATATGTAATACCATATATGATATTACATACTCCCTCCGTCCCACATTAAGTGTCCACTTACATCATGCACAAAGTTTTAGGAAATTCCACTAACTACACTCTCCACCAATCAAATATAATTTTTACCCACTAAAGTCTCATCTCATTGGTTGAAATAGAATCTGGACACTTAATTTGGGACAATTCAAGATTCCATTGTGGACACTTAAAATGGGACGGAGGTAGTATCATATATGATATGCAATATCATATATGATATTTTTTCGGCACGAAAAAAAAGGTGAAAAAATGATTTTTTTTCCGAAAGTATATTAAAGTGCTCGTCTATAGAAAGATAATTAAATGTCCGTCGCGATGGTGTAATTATTTTCGCTTAACGATTAATGGTTTAAGAGATATTTAAATTATAAAAAATGAGTGAAATAATAAAATGTTTGTAATCTCAACCATTGATTTTCTTTTTAGATGGATGGTGGTGATGAGTCCCTTGATATATAAGGAATGTTTGGTTTATAGAATAACTCGACTCGGCAAAAATAATGTTAATTTGATAAGTGATTAAGTGTCAACTAACGAGTGGGAGTTGTCTGCGCATTATGATGGAAAAAAGTAATCAACAATAAGTATTCGGTACAAAATAACAAGTGGGACTATTTATGTAATATTTTGTAATATAAACAATCCTTAAAATTAACTCGGGATTGTTACTGAAATTAGACTAAAGGGACTATTTGTGTAAATTTTTATTACACAAATAGCCACATATTTAACATAAGGATTGTTGCTCTAATTGCATTTGAAGAAAGAGATGAATTTTGAAATTTATTAAGGACTATATCTGATACGCAAGTTAACCGGATAGGACTGTTGCTATAGTCGCATTTAACGATATGGGTGAATTTTTAATTTTATTATGGGTTGTCTTCGAAACACAAGTTAATCAGAAGGACTATTTTTGCCATTTTTGAAAATAGATGGACAACAATTTTCCTTACAAAGTTTTAAAAAACATTTGTTTGACAAATATTATTTATATAATAAGGTCTTTTAGCCTAAATTCTTTTCAGTGTACAACGGTTAAAGTAGAAGGTGTTGGCGAAATTTTAATCACTAGCCTAAATTGTCACCAGGGCTATGCAACACACAGTGGTTTCAACATGGCCGTCTTTGAGGGTGTGTAAGGTGGGCGACTGTCAGGGCCCCAAAAATTTTAGAGACCCAAAATTTGTCCGTTAACAATATATGCATGTGTACATATTTTTTTACGAAGAAAATGATATTTGGATGAGAAAATATATTTCATGAGTAATATGATGAACGTTAAGATAATTAATTGCCTTGCCTATGTGGGTGACTAGTATGCTTATTTGACTCGTTAGTCATTAAATATAGACTTCTAGACATCCTTATGAATACCACAATATAATAGTAAAAGTCCTTAAAACGGGGCTTGATGTCCTATGTGAGCGACTAGAGCATGTATTGCTATGTTGAACCAAATAAGGGTTCACGACGTCCTAAGTGGACGACAAATAAGTTCATGGCAAGCAAGAGCTTTATAACACTGTGATATCTAGCCCCTTAGTACATGATATGATGCAAGAACATATTCCCGTAGGGAAACATTAGAGATGTCAATAAACACCAAGATATCTATGCGAAGGAAAATTACAATTAAGCAACATTTAGTATTATAACCATGCTTATTTTCAGTCTTATACTGTATATGTTATCTCACTAAGCTTATGCTTATGTTGTTTCATTCATGTTTTCTTATAAGTGAGACTAGTGACATTACATCTAAGTGTAAGAAGGTCACATACTAGATTTTTGGTGGTGCTCGTGGGTATCAAGCTATTTCCTTGCCCCTTTTTTTTTTTTTTTTTTTTTTTTTTTTTTTTTTTTTTTTTACCAAGAAACGCCATAAGATGTTATGTTTTTGTGCATGCTAATGTAAACTCAGATTTGTGTAGTTTGAAACTAGTACAAGTTATGTTTCTAAAGTTTTAGGGTGTTTGGCAAAGTGCCATTCTAGCCCAAAAGTGACCCATTTGCTTATGTACGGGTCTAGTCAATTAATATGTTTTTATGTACAATGTTTTATGTTATAAAAATGATGTAGTATAATGTTTAAATGTGTTTTGGAAACTGCGATGAAGTATCGAGCTTGGTAAGTTGGTTTCCAAAGTTAAAGTACGAAAACAGGAACAACTGTACGTCAGTCGGTGGGTTGTGGTCAACTAAGTGGGCAAAAACACCCCAACCGGCGGCTGGTGGTACAATGCCAGTTTGGTCGAAGTTCGAAAAATATCTTTTAAACCGTAAGTCGTTCGGGGTCATGCGACCCATTGTTTTGAAGGTAATTGAATCTAGTTTCGGTAAAGTCTTTTGTGTAAAAAAAATAATATAGTGGACGTTTCAAAACCAAATAAGCTATTAAGTAGCACAAAATACAATTCTCAATGTACAACCAAGTATGTTGTATTGGATCATGTTGTTGTCTTTATTTCACATATCCCATAGGAGGTTTAAGTTGGGATTATATGGTATAAGATGTTGCTGATGATGCCTATTTATTTGGAGTTTTTCTATTATGTTATGGTGTATAGAGAAGGAGAACATGGTAATTAGAACCTCTTAATGTTTAGGAAATGTGGCGAGGAAAACATGGTAATTAGGATCTCCTAATGTTTAGGAAATGTAGGTAGTAATATTTTGGTGAAATAGATGATTAGAATTTTGTTGTTTTAATGTATTGATTGGTTGTATGTTTGTTGTTTATTTTGCTACTTGATGGGTTGCGGACACGATCACTACACCATTAAGGTTAAGCAAATCTTTTGTACATTGTTATAGTTTGTAATAATAAATATTCACCTTTCCACCTATGCTACGAGTAATAAAATAATCATACATTCAGTTTTAGAAGAAAAAAAATAACTCATATTTTTAATATTTAGGATCCTTTTAAATATTCATCATATTTTGTGATTTTCTTATTTATTTATTTCTCTGTTTTTACCTATGAATTACCCTAAAAACGTGTCTACATTTTTCTTACTACATAAACAAAACCCGCTTTACCATAAACACTTATACTATATTCTGATGACTCGCTTTGATGATTTTTGTCCTCTTATGCAGTATTTTTTCCTAAATTTACGAGTGATCTAGTATTTGATAATATGCTCACTCGTAAGTTTAGAAAAAAAAATGTGAAAGAGGACAAAAATCATCAAAACAACTTAAGAGAATAAAGTATAAGTGTCTATGGTTAGGCGGGTTTTGTTTTGGTAGTAAGAAAAATGTAAACATGCTCTTAGGGGTAATTTGTAGGTAAAAACCAGAAGAAAAAAAAAAGTGTTCATAAAATATGATGAATATTGAAAAGGATCCTAAATATTAAAATATATTATGAGTAATTATTTTGTTACTCATAGCATAGGTGAAAAGGTGAACATTTATTACTCCAAACTATAGCAATGTACAAAAAATTTGCTTAATCTTAATAGCAAAGTCACATGTCTACAATCCATCAAGTATCAAAATAAATAACATACAACCAATCAATACATCAAAACAACAAATTTCTAATCACTTGTTTCACCATAATGTTACATACTACATTTCCTAGACATTAGGAGATTTTAACTACCATGTTTTCCTACCTGTACACCATAACATGTTAGAAAGACTCCAAATGTCGACAAATATATTTAAAACCTCGCTAAAATTCGTATAATTAACTTCGGTTAATTAAATAAATAATCCTTGTCATTATTGTAATCACCATTTTTACGGGGAAATTTAAAATTTTCTTTGTATATTAAAATGGTCTCGATTACGATATTGTCAAATTCATCAAACGACAAAACAAGTTATCAACACAATTAACAAAACATTAATTTCACTAAACCTAATTAATAAAAACTTAATTACTAAAATTTATTAAAAACCAAATCGGGCCTTAATACTCCCTAAGCCCAACCGGCCCAACTATAAACCCATTTTTATTTTATAAAATTTCGTATAGATCGACTAAGTAAGCCACAAAACGTCTCGTTTATTTCAAATTCGTACACACGACATACGTATATTTTTGCACATTCTTATTAAGCTCCTAGCCAACTATTAGAGTGTCGAATCTCACGTTCACACGTTGAGTTTTGATACGTTTTTAAGAGGCAAATTGTTTAGCCATAAATCGACCCAACCGATTCACAACATATTCAATTCTTAACCGTTTTAATCCCCATTTGTTTCTAAATGATCCTAATAATAATACCGAGATGATTTTATACTCAAATGTCGAATATGATCATGTATATACAAGTAGTGAACGATTTTGTAAATCGTTTATGAATATATGGTTATGTCGACATGCATTCATGAGTCACCCAAACATTTCCCATGAAATGTGCACTCACATCCCATTTTATATCTATTAAAATCGTCCTTGAAGCTAAGAGGGACTGACATGGTATAGTAAATCATGTTTGCTTGCGTTATTTAGCACCACCCGATCAATTCGAATGGTAATATATACGTACCATGCATGCACATAGTTTCCTCCCATTCTTAAACTCTTTTCATGTATGTTTTTCTCCTAAACATCACCCTTACAAATCACAAGTCGAAGGTTGTACTAGTTGGGACTCAAGAAAAGGAAATCGGGTTTTAATATATATATATATATAACGTTTGGGTTATATATTGAAAACGTGAAATCCTTGTGTTCCACTCGTTTCTGCTTGACCTCTATCACCTCTAAGGTGTTTGTAAGTAGTTTTCATCCTTTCTCAATCCATTTCACACCTTAAATATTGGTCATGCATCATGTTTATTTTGTTCGAACGTATATACTTTACATATATATTATACGTACATATTTATTTTTAGAACACGAAACGTGACTGGCCTCTATCTTGGTAGGCCTAGGAGTCACGTAGCACGTACACTTCACGTTTATTTTCATGTTACATGCATTTAACGAGCCTACTTTGAACCATGTTTCACACGTATAAATAATCTAAACACTTGGTAAATAATTCCAATTTTTCCAAATAATGAAATCGATTCAAACATGCCACAAAACCTACGTATAACTTTCAATTTCACGTAACAAGCACCCAATATTTTTACTCGACCTAATAGACCACCTAGAAAACTATTAATTTCGTTTATACAACTTACAAAAATAATCACGTTTTGACACTCTAATCGAGCCAAAGTAAATCGACACAAACCAGATTTTTCAAATCAAAACTTATATAAAAACTAATATGTTTGTCGAGTGGGCTTAACTAAGGCCCAATAAGACTTCACGTTTTAACAGCCCACTGGGCCCATAAAATATATTTTTGGAATCATAAAGGAAGCCCAAGTTCAAGCCCAAAAGAATTTTCATGCCCTCGCCTCTAAAATTTTAAATGGGCTTTTGTTTGGTTCGAATTAAGGCCCATAAGCTAAATAAATAAGCTTTTTATAAAATAAGCAGTTGAAATAAGCTTGAAATTAATAAAAGAAGCCACGGAAATTTTCATAAAATTTTTATAATCATTTTTGCAAATTTGGACTAAAAATGTAACGCGACGACACCTATAGGGACTAAAAGTGAAAATTGTGAAAAGAAAGGACTAAAAATGTAGAAACAGAAAGAAAGGATAAAAATTGATAATATAGGATTGTTACAAGCTTAGATTGTAATATTGGACATGTAGTTGACTATAATTGTAAAATATATATAAAAAGGACTAACGGTGTGACGCTAACGCCGTTAGTATAAAAAGTGTAAAATTGGAACAAGGACAAGGACTACACATAATCTATTTGACATTCTTATTTTATTTTCTATTTTACGACAACCCTCACGTCATATTTATTTTATTTTCTATATAACGATATTCAAAAAGTTAATGTTATTACTTACGATTAAAAAGGTAAAACTACGATAGATATTTTAAATAAAGTATTTTAACATATCATGCATGACATAATAATTTCACTGCACATCATCTATTTGTCATAACAAATAATAATTATTCGTTATTCGTTCGTATTTACCAAATAGTATTTGGTTATATTCTCTGATAAATTTATTTATCAGGTTCTGTGTTAAAGACGTTTCCATAAATCTCATCCTATCTTACTTTTCATCAATTTCAAATCAATCCAGGTGAGTCATAGCCCCATTTCCAATAATTGTTTTAAACTCGTTGGGGGAGATGCATGCTTACATATACTTTGATAACTTGATAAGTATATGAAATAAAATAAAATACATGATTCAAATCAATTTCTTAATTGATATTAAAATAATATAAATTGTGATTTAAAATATGAAAATGTTCTCAATTCGATTATTGTGGTATGTGAAATATATATTTATTGAAGAATTTTTTTGACTGAAATATTGATACTCATATGAAAATGTTCTCAATTCGTATTGTGGTATGTGATATAAATGTGTTACTGGCGAAATATTCAAACTGAATTTCTGATAATCAAACGATGATATTTTCAAACTGAATTTCTGATACTCAAATGATAATATTTTCAAATTGAATTTCTGATACTCAAACGATGATATTTTCAAACTGAATTTCTGATACTCAAACGATACTGTTTTCAAATTGATTACTGTGATACGATACTTGATTTCATGATGTTATGCTAAATGAGCCCATAGGTCCTTGATATTGCCTAAGTTAGCTTATCGCCATATAGTCCCTCAATCATGAGCCATTAATCACTTTAATGTGAGCGCGAATATAGTGAACAGATTCGAAACCTGTTTTGGATTGACCTCCGATCCCACTAATACTTGACGGAATGCCATTATGCATGTGGTTAGTCGTATTAGTCGTGATACACTATATTTGAGACAAGTAGGAATTGGCAAATCACCTACGAATAGAGGGCAAAATCTGTCATTGATTTGATAGAACACCCCCTTTGTTAACGTCTTGCGTGTCATGAGGCTTGGTGCAATATATGTAAAGGAAATGTATATGTATTCAACATATATTTAGATACAGCTATATAGGTTTGACCATACGTGAATTGTATATTTGATTGATTTAGTATCATGATTTTCCAGCTCATGTTAAGATTATTGATGATTTATTGAATGTGATTGAATATTTATATGATTTATTTGTGATTATATTCGATACTTGTTTCGTTACTGTTTGTATTTTAATAATACCAAATATTCCTGAAATCTAACAAAATAAAGGGTTTTTCCTAAAACTTTATGAACTCACCAACCTTTGTGTTGACACTTTTAAGCATGTGTATCTCAGGTAATTTAACGGAGCAGGACAAGATACGGAGTGGGCATGTATTACTCTGATAAATTAAAATGGTGTAAAAATCAAATTTGTCATTTTTACAAGCCTTTTTATCTTTTCATAAGATTTTAAATCAAATGAATCATCTTTTATCAAAATTATTATTTAAATGACAAATAACTTTCAAAACGTTTCTTTTAAACCGTTTTATGTGGTTAAAACTTCGATCCTCACCGTAACACCCAAATTACTTTTCCGCTGCGACAAACTTAAATTTGGGGGTGTTACAATATATCTTATTTATAAATACATAGATGCCAGTGAAATGATGTTGTGTTGAGAGAAGTGGACAAGCCTTATGAATCTATTGTATTTACATGCTTTGATACTAGATGTGCGTTGTTAAGTGAGCTAGAAATGATTGCTTTGGAGGATGCTCTGCGATCCAACGCAGAGAGGTTGATTTGATCTTGTGCGTAAAGCCATAAGATTCAAGTAACATCCAATATGAGTTTGAAGAGAGAATGGAATCACAACTTAAAAGTAAGAATCTCATTTACATGATTGTATTAGTTCATTAATAAATAATTGTGTTTTATGATATTGTAATAATAACCTTGGTTGCAGATTTGACCGATGTTTCCAAAGAACGTGCAATATGACAGACAATTAATTTATTTGAACAAGGGTGCTACGCCTAAAACTGTCTAAATTCAGGTACCTGTGGAAATATCTTACAAGCTGATATAAAAATCAAATGTCAGCAAGTTCCATGAACACAAGCTATGTTGAAATACGGTACAACTAACGTCTTAAATTGCATCAAAGTTTATAATATATTCATGTATATCAAATCACATTTAAACAAGCCCTCAAACTTTTAAACCTGATCAATGTTGTTTCTAGTTACAGAGTTTTCCTGTGCTCTTAATATTCTGACTGCGAGACGACATCTTTCTTCTTCCTGTTCTATTGCAATATCAACTTTCAGATTGTTATGTTACATATCAAATATATAACATACATATATCATCACATCATCAGGAAGTTCCATGGAGCGACATACATATATCCAACAATCATCACAGCCGGTCTGTTGTGGCATGTCAACCAGCGTCCAGGTGTATTGTAAGAATTCTTTTTCTTTGGTATGTTCAGAAAATAACCAACTCTACAAAATGAATTATGATTAGTACCATGTCCAAAATTTTGATAGTCATCAAAGGGCATTTTTCCTTACGAGTTGTTTTATAGTAGTCTCGTAAGGTTTCATATCTTCTTTCTTCAGTGTATCCCATATTTCCACAATTTTCTTTTCAGTATCGAAAACAATCAGGTACCAATGCTTTTCCTCGAGCGAAGGAAAAAAGATCTATAGATAAAAATCAATTAGTTAGTTCAATATTCACCCAAGTGCTTTACATAATGTAAGTTTATTTTTTAAAGGATGAGACTATTAAGTTGCTTCACCAATTTTAATTCTATACTTGTGATCTTGTGCTTCAATTTGGATCTTCCAGAATCTATTCTGCAATTCTAATGATTAAGAGAAACATACCATCTGTTTACGGGTCTCTTAGAAATTTGTCTTATATTCACACTACGGAGTAGTAGAGTTAAGAATCTGTCAAAAAATCGGTCAAGTTCAAAAATTTGACAGAGGTGGACGATGTGAAATTACGACGGAGTAGTAGAATTAAGAATCTGGAGGAACATGTGAAAGCTCGAGGGGTATATCTTGGAGGACAAGGTTGAATGTTCATGTTGGTTATGAATTGTGTGCATCTTGGTTCTGGATGTTCATCTTTGTTTATTTTTGTTATGAAAGCTCGAGTGGTGCATCATGCCTTAGAACAATTAACATTTGATGGTGGTTTTTAAGACAATTATTGTTGTGATGGTTTAGAAAATTTATCTTTATGTTTTGTAATCAATATTATTGGTGGTTGACCAGGTTGACCGCCAGTGGCTTTAGTTATGGTATATTTTGATTTATTTATTTCCGTTGCGTAGTTATTTTAGATTATTTTTCCGCTGCTTAAGGTTTGACTTCGCCCCTGTAATTTGACCGTTTTGACTGGCCCGATGATGTGGCAACCCGGCCCGAGGCGAGGGGTGTCACGACTGTCCCTTAAAATAGATTTCGAGCATCCTCTAAGACGAACGCTTCTGTAGTGTAGGTAATTAATGTAAAGGGGGTAATGTGTATTTTAAGAGGGTAGTGTGAATATAAGACAATTTCTAAGAGACCCGTAAAGAGATGGTATGTTTCTCCCAATCATAAGAATTGCATAATAGATTATGGAAGATCCAAATTGAAGCACAAGATCACAAGTACAGAATTAAAATTGGTGAAGCAGGTAATTTTCGTGAACTTAATAGTCTCATCCTTGAAAAAATAAAAATACATTATGTAAAGCACTTCGGTGAATATTGAACTAACTAGTTGATTTTTATCTATAGATCTTTTTTCCTTCGCTCGAGGAAAAGCATTAGTACCTGATTGTTTTCGATACTGAAAAGAAAAATGTGGAAATATGGGATACACCGAAGAAAGAAGATATGAAACCTTACGAGACTACTATAAAACAACTCGTAAGGAAAAATGCCCTTTGATGACTATCAAAATTTTGGACATGGTACTGATCATAATTCATTTTGTAGAGTTGGTTATTGTCTGAACATACCAAAGAAAAAGAATTCTTACAATACACCTGGACTCTGGTTGACGTGCCACAACAGACCGATGGTGATGATTGTGGGATATATGTATGTCGCTCCATGGAAATTCCTGATGATGTGATGATATATGTATGTTATATATTTGCATATGTAACATAACAATCTGAAAGTTGATATTGCAGTGGATCAGCGAAGAAGAAAGATGTCGTCTCGCAGTCAGAATATTAAGAGCACAGGAAAACTCTGTAACTAGAAACAACATTGACCAGGTTTAAAAGTTTGAGGGCTTGTTTAAATGTGATTTGCTATACATGAATATATTATCAACTTTGATGCAATTTAAGACATTAGTTGTACCGTATTTCAACATAGCTTGTGTTCATGGAACTTGCTGACATTTGATTTTTATATCAGCTTGTAAGATATTTCCACAGGTACCTGAATTTAGACAGTTTTAGGCGTAGCACCCTTGTTCAAATAAATTAATTGTCTGTCATATTGCACGTTCTTTGGCAACATCGGTCAAATCTGCAACCAAGGTTATTATTACAATATAATAAAACACAATTATTTATTAATGAACTAATACAATCATGTAAATGAGATTCTTACTTTTAAGTTGTGATTCCATTCTCTCTTCAAACTCATATTGGATGTTACTTGAATCTTATGGCTTTACGCACAAGATCAAATCAACCTCTCTGCGTTGGATCGCAGAGCATCCTCCAAAGCAATCATTTCTAGCTCACTTAACAACGCACATCTAGTATCAAAGCATGTAAATACAATAGATTCATAAGGCTTGTCCACTTCTCTCAACACAACATCATTTCACTGGCATCTATGTATTTATAAATAAGATATATTTGTCGACCTTTGGAGTCTTTCTAACATGTTATGGTGTACAGGTAGGAAAACATGGTAGTTAAAATCTCCTAATGTCTAGGAAATGTAGTATGTTCATTTGGTTTTTCAACAATAGGCGTTGCATGATGACGTGCAAAAGAATACTACTAGTATGATGTTAATTTATATATTTTTGTTAATTTTTGGATATATGACATATACATATATATACAAGAGCTAGCATTTTGTTCATAAATGGTGGTTCTATAGAACAAATTTTTCAGAAATAAGGTTTGCTTTGCTCATAAATGATGATGCTTGAGGGAACATGCATACCTTCCATCCAACTAATATCTCTCACCGACCACGAAAAACCATAGCACGCCTTTCACCTCCTGCAAAAGCTCGACCGCCACCAAAGTGTCTATCTCATTGTCAATGCAACCTAGCTAGCAAATATGTTTTTTCAAAAACAATAAGAAAGCACACAAGGGCACTGATAGTAGCGAAACGTACACTGGGTTGAGGCATGCTGCTGTGTGCACAGATGGTTGGAAACTGCTTAACATTAATGGAGTGTTATGTACTTGTGAACATTTGGTAAAGGAGGAGATTAAGTTAATTCAGGCGTTTGGAACATTTATATATACGAGTAAGTTGGTGTGGGATTTGATGAGAGATTAATACAAAGTCAACAAATGTAATGAGTTATAATGTGGTTTTGGAACGTATGAGAAAAAAGTTTAAGGTAACTTACAAACTATTACTAGATGGCAATAAAGATTGTGATAATGTAGCTCTAATTAATATGATAAATGAAATGTAAGTTTAAGGTTCAAATTCATTAAAAAGAAAAGTACTGTAACGTTTATTTTGTTCAATATCAACTTTGTTTTGCACATAGTATTAGTCAAGTGAAAGGAATGGATATGATTCACAGAGCCGGTGATTACTCTTCTGTTTAAGTGGGTGGCTGCATGGGGCCACCAAAATTATAGGGGCCTCATAATCTTTCTAGTCTAGTAACATTTATCGCACAGGGCCTCCAAAATTCATGAGACGGCCCTAGTTTCCAACACCTTTGCTTATAGATCGGCAAAAAGTTTGGTCTTCCATCAACGTAGGACGAACTGTAACTCGTATATTTTACTCCCAACTCTTATTTTGAATTCCTCACTTTCTTTGAAAGACGATATCTAATTTATGGTAGTACAAATTTGGTCATATAGTATCTCGTTACGAAGCTTATCAAGGATAACTCAGCTTCGGATCATGGTTTTCTCGTTCCTTTTGTACTAAGTTTTTCTGAAATAGCAACAGCTCTTTACATGTATCATACAGGAGCTTAAGCAGTCCCGCTTATTTTATATTCCATAATGAATCATCAACCGAGAGCTTAATCTCTTCGATCCAGGGATTTTAGTAGAGCCCTAGAACATTCAAGCGTCGAGTTTAAAAAGTCGATCAAAAAAAAAAAAAAAAACTGAGTCTTTTCTTTATATTTATTGCCAACACATTGCTTCAACAATCAACAAGACACAAAATTTGTTCACAGAGGCAACCTGAGAATGGTTACGTCGTCAATATGGTATACAAATTTCACAACACCCAACCGATATCATCATCACCAAGATCGTCAAAATATTACATCATACAAATCATCATACATTATCGTGGCGCTTTTTTCACAAAAAATTAATAAAAAAATAAAACATTTCATCTTTCCGTCACATTATATCTTTGGGGCCTTTAGCACGACTCAGACGAGGGATATGTTCATAATCAGATGTTTCCGCACAAATTTACCTTTACTATTCATATTGGTTGCTACTTATAAGTTGACCTGGAATTTAGTATTTATCTGTAACCACCACCATATGGCTGTTGACCATAACCACCACCGCCACGACCCATCATTGGGTTGTAAGCTCCGGGTGGTGGATATCCGGCAGAAGGAGGTTGCATTTGATACTGGCCCATGGGCTGCTGGTTCATGGCTCCATAACCTACCCCATAGCCTGGAGCTGCACCGGGACCAGCCATGCTGGGACGCATCATGGGGTTCGGTTGTGGTCTGAGTACACCTGCACCAGCACGTCCAATACCAGAACCGGAACCCATGGCCTTGCCCATGGTTATGTTAGAAGTCATGGGAGTTAAACTAGGTTTCTCCATTCTTTTCTCTTTCCTGTTCAAGGCTTCAAAGTCAACCCCGATACTGGACATCGGGTTTGTTTTAGCTGCATATTATAATTAAATCCGTTATCAAGATAGTTTACACTACAGACAAGAGGTGGTAAGATTGACCCATTTACTTATAAATGGCCCAATTTGGGTTGTGTTCTATCTCAAATGGGTCAATAAAATATGAGCGGGCGTTCTGAGGACCATATCCGTATACCATAGTTATTTTCATAATCATAATTGACAATTTGTATGTATTAAAAGAGAATAAATATTGTGTCTGTAGGTCAACGTAAACCAGCCCGGTTCGTCTACACCCATACTAAAGATGACTTGCTTCAACCCAAAACCGTTTTGACCCTTTCCCCACCCCGTCCATATTGCCAGCTCTACAAGACACTTACTAATTACAATAAGGGATGAAGAAACTTACATCCAGCTATATTCAGATTAACGAGTCCTCGGTTCAATGTGTCAGCCCAAACAGCAGATTTAGTCTCGAACTTAGCTGGTTCTTGAGAAACGACAACAAGAGCACCCGTTGACGCATTGAGTGTAGAACCCGACTGAACAGGCTGTGGCTGTTGATAAAAAGTTGAAGCAGCGGAAACTTCAGCCACAGGTTGAACTGGAGCGGATGTAACCTGATGTTCATAACCTCCGTAAAAGTTGCCATGCTGAGCAGGTTGTCCATTAGAACCAGGAAAACCCGAACCCATTTGAGCTGGAAACCCTCCAGGACCCATGGTTTGACCATATTGGTATGGTGTAGGTTGACCACCTTGAGATGGAGGTTGACTGGGTTGACCCGCAAAACCTGTTTGAGAAGGTCCAGTTGGTGGTAGGAGTTCTGCTAGAAAATCTGTAGTTTGGTCAAAACCACCACTGTATCCAAAATTATTCGCAGGTGCTGATGTCGGGGGGACTGGTTTGGGTGGTTCAGCACTTTGAACAGGGGCAGATGTTTGTTGTGGTGGGACTGAGAATCCGTCTGTAGTAGGAGCAGCTCTAAAAGGACCGTCACCAAATGGATCTTCAAATCCCTGAAAATATAATAACACTATAAATAAGTAGTTCAAAACGGTGTTTCAAGTATTTTGAGTTTGTGAAACACACCTGAGTGGGGCGAGCTGGTGCTGAAGATGCAGCCACAAAGGTTTGACCACCGAAAGAAACAGGTTCAGAATCTGCAACCGTAACAGGCACAAGAGCCAACGCATCCAAAGAGAAAGGGTCTGATGGAGTAGAACCGAATAAATCTGTTTCAGTACCACCTGATGTTGGTGGGGCCGCTGTTGATTAAACGAATATATTATAAATGCTGTTCAAGTATGAAGAATCACTATTAAATAATAATAAAATGGAAACGCTTATTTGAATACCTTTAAATGAACCACGAGGATCAAATTCGTCAAAGCCATTAGTTTCCTGATTTGTGGTGGCTGCAGGTGGTGGAGGAGGTGCGGCTGCTACTGGTGGTGGAGGTGCGGCGGCCACTGGTGGTGGAGCAACTGCAGGAGCTGCCGGGGTGCTAGAATGACTGGTGGTGACAGGTGGCGATGCTAATTTCGTCTCTCCATCCCTGCACCATGCTAGAAAGTCAGACTAGATTCAACATGAAACAGACCAAAACATATATAATTTAAACAAAATGATTCAGCTAATTTTAAATTTTACACGTTTGAACTCTTAGAGATAAAACATAACCCGAGCGACCCTTTTATAAGTAAATGGATCGAATTTGCCACCACAATATATACAAATTAGTTCTTGACAATTTATACCTCTCATTAGAAATTGGACTACGACCGCCAGCCACAGCATCTTCATAGCTAGGAGGCCCCCCAAGATTTTGTTCCGAAGATTTCCGCTCAAAATTCCTGCTCAAACAAGAAATTTGAAATTAAACAATTGCTAAGGTATACATTCATACGATAAAATAGTAGCAACAACAATGATCAAGAAAAATAATTGAACTGTTCATATAAATACTAGATTACCTTCCATCATGAGATTGACCATCACCTTTCTCGTTGCTCTCTCTGCATCAAAAATATATACATAAACCGTTTATATATATCACCAAGACGGGCACTTTCAGAAAGGAAAAAAATTAAGGTTAAATAAGGAATGGGTCAAACGGGTCAAGTGAGTCAAGCAGGTTGAAAGGCGGAGTTCTATATTCATTGCATACAACCTTTTGAATCGTTATACTCAAATAGTTATATCATTACATTTATTATATACAAATAATAAAAAACACAAAAAAAGGTTTACTGGGTCAACCCGACTTCACCTTTGGACCCGTTATCCAACCCGTCTACCCCGCATATCTTGCTACCTCTAACAAAGTGTATAGACATACCTGGAAGAATATGGTCCTTCATCTTCATAGTTCCGTTCCCTATCTCTGTCAGAGCTTCTACTTCTTCGGCTACTGCCATAGTTATCACCATCAGAACTTCTTCTACCATCATCCCTATATCGATCCCGACCATACCTTTCTTCACCATAACGATCTCCATCACGATTACCACCGTATTTATCATCACCCCATTCTCTTTCCCTTCCATACCCGTTACGATCGTCATCTCTATTTCCATAACCATATCTATCATCTTCATAGCCTCCTGCACCAGGGTATGATCCGGGCCGTCTTCCTCCTGATGTATTGTGAAACCTGGTTGGAATATCATTGTCATATTTGTTAGTGATTACGTGACCATTTAAATGTTCCGACAAAAAAGTGGTGATCATTTGAATAATAAAAGTAGATTTTGATACGTATATTTAATGAACTCACTTGTCCCAGTTGGCAGCAGCCTTCTGTCTAACTTCCAGTATTCTTTCTTTATCATTCACTAAAGAAATAAGACTTTGTGACTTCTTCCTTACATTGTTCCCCTGATCCCTCCCGGTATGATCAAGATACTGAAACTCCGACAACGACTGCCACAAAAAAGAAAAAAACATACTAATTAATAAAGAAACAATAAACTACGAAACAAAGTTACTAGAATGTAACAATAAGTTTCAAGGAATAAAAGTATACTGTTATTTGATAAGAATGTTCCTTTATTTCTTCTATGACACGCTCCGATCCATTTGCTACCAAGTATTCAAGAACAGTCAAACCCTGATGCAGAATAACAAAAGGTCAGATCCTGATTGCACTATCTATTGAAGATTGGGCATGAAAAGATTATCTACGTCACAAATCTCGAGAGTAATAAGACACGTCAAAGCGGACTTATGGGCCAAATGGGTTGAAAATCGCCTAAAATGCGAAGCTATTCACAATAAACTATTAATGAAATAACATAACAGAATATTTTTAATCATGTTTGACACACTGATAACTTGCGTATATATTTAAAAATTCGACTAGAAATTTTCCGGAATTCCGGTTAGCCTACTCCAACCGAGCCAGTTTCAACTCATACAAAAATTATCCATTTTGACCCATTACCCAACAACCGGCTTGCCCATCTCGTCACCTCTAGCTTAAAGATGCACCATAGGAGAAAAATTTAACATAAGAAAGGTAAAAACCTTGTACACGTGGCGCCAGTTTTTTCCAGTATCATTTATACGCTTCCATATAATCGACATGATCATCTGGTATTCATGACTGCATATGTATAACGAAAAATTAATTTTTTGGAAAAATTAGCCTTGTGGTATCTTATACGTAACGTGAGAAACACAAGTATATCTTACTAGTTTCTTGAAGCCATTGCGATATCAGCAAGAAGCGACCCATGTGGACCCCATGTCTCATTACTAGTAGCATCAAGAACCTGCAAAAACATAGATTAAGCGCTATAAAAACATAAACAGATAATTCAAACTACAAAAGTATATGGGATAAAAAAAGTTCACCTTTTGTTCTATTGTAGGAACTTTAAGGACTTTCTTGTTGACTCCTCTCTTACTGCAAGGAACAAATATAAATTAAGCATCACGAGACTATAAAAGATTGATTAAAAGTCAGCAGGAAAACAAAGTGACCGTACAGGTCTCTGACAGTTTGATCAAAGGCTTTCTTCATTGTCCCAAAGAAATATCTACACACTCCCCAAACCGAAAAGTGCTAAAGAATTATTTTGCTCCGAACTATACTGCACAAGAATACAATTTGTGTTACTTACTTGTCGACACTGTTATCAAAATATAAAAGCATAAACTCGCTTTATAGTCACACTACCGTTTGTACAAACATCAATATATAGCTATAACAATCATCCCTTGATATCAAAGGAGTACTTAGAATTCGTTTAAAATAATTATTGGGACTTAAATATGCAGCATTTGCATAAAAGTTACACGGTTATATGATTCTAACTGTTCACAGTCAAAGGAATCACAGTCTCGTGTACGTAAACTGATTCCTATAAAGAAGCATAAAACAACAATAATGTACATGGTTCACTCGATCCATATGATCATCCTACATCCATGGGCAAAACCGACATCTCTAACTCTGTACACAGATGCTTCAAAGTGAACATCCATGGAACCTTAGCTACAATCTCTCGCCAACTATTTTTGAGTCACACTTTAACAAAGATAACTGTAAAAACTAACTACATAAGACAAGTGCATTAACTCTAACTCTCTCCAAATGGTAATAAAACCAGTTTACAAATTACAACTACCTATCTCAAGCCCGTTAATTCAATTTCTCTCCAAATGGTAATAATACTATTTTTCCTTAAGTCACACTTTAACAAATATAACTGTGAAAACTAACTACCTATTAGAAGCGCATTAAGTCTAATTCTTCAAATGGCAACAATATTTACTATTTTACTTTATAACTACTAACCACAAACGCAACAACAACAATACTCAATCCCGCCGGGACGGGGTATGTGGGAGGTAGGATGTAGACCGTCACACCCCTACTAAGGGTAAAAGGACTACTTCCAGAAAAACCACCGGCATACCTATCACAAGCGCGTTAATTCTACTTCTCCAAACGATAATGTACTAATAATACTATTTTTCCTAAAGCCACTTATCATAAAAGTAACCACCGCCAAATGGCCTAGGGGTAAGTAAGTCACCTAAACTCCTAACAAGCGGTCTATGGTTCAAACCTAACTAGGTAAAGGGTCGGAAACGGTCACGGGGACACCTCGGTTAGGCCGTGCACATCTGAGTCAAAGACTCGCCCTCCCCGGATAACCTAAACATCATTTCTTGATAAAAATTCAAAATTTAACAAAACCCTGAAAAACTAACAACTATAAAATCCAAACAAAATCTTGAAAAAACACTTTCTTGAATCTAATAACAACACATACAAATCACATTAACTTTATACCAAAAAAACACATATTTAAACACATTTCAGTAACAAAAACACAAGATCTAAGATACAAGAACTAATCAAGATCAAATTTTGAAACAAACCAAGATCAAATAAAGCAATTGCAATATCAAACCTGCAAAAAAAATGGAAAATAGATCTGAAAAAAGTGGAATCTTGAAATCTTGAAACAGAGTAAATGGGTCAAAATTGAATAAAAAAAAAGGTGTTTGATTTGGTGTCTGATTTTAAGCAGGAATTATGTTATGAGAGATTTTAGGGATTTACATAAATTTGGAAAAATATTTGTTTTAATGTAAAAACTAAAATAATGGTTTGCTTTATAATTAAAGAAAAGTATTATTATTAGTTGTTGGTTTTTTTTTGGGGTGTACTTTTGGAGGTGGCATGTAGTAAAAAAAGTCTTTGTTGGTGTCTGTTATACTTTCTTATTCAAAATTTATTTCAACTACTATGAGCTTTTTAGAAAAGTAAAAGTACATTTATTTATTTTTTTTTTTAAAATCTAGAAACATTGTAGACAAATATTTTATAGACTTAAGCTCAAATCAGAAATATAATTAAGATAAGAAGAATGAGAATAAACCACAACCACAAATATTAGATGTATCCACAAAAAATAGATGCATCTCCTATCATTTCTCTTTCCTTATTTAAAATATGTAGCTACAATTTTTTCTCACTCTTTTTATTTTAATAATTCTTCTCACTAGATCTATATTATATTGTTAATGGTCATGAAATGATGTTTGAGAATCACATAATATATAGTGGTGGACTAAGTAAAATAAGATGTGGGAGGCATTTTTTTTTCTTTTAACAATAGTAACAAAATGCGAAAGAAAAAAGTATGATCGAAATGATAAATCGAGAATTGTTACTTGGAGATGAATGATTTATAAGGTTTCAAAGTGTTGAATGTTGGATTTTAGTATGTAGATGGGGGCAATTTAAATTTTTGTTGGGGGCACTTTCGAAAAAAGGTCAAAATTAAAAAAATAAAAATAAAAAAAAAATAAAAAAAAAAAATTACACTAACATATTATCTTTTTCGACTAGCCATAGGGGTACCGTCACTGCAAACCTAATATATAGGTCCGCCCCTGTATAGGATGAATATTTTGCGTAAATACAACGATCACAAATAGTTTAGGATTCTAACAAAAGTTACGACCATAACTGATTACTTCATGTCAGATTTGTGTCGTGTTTTTATATTTTTGTCTAAGATTACTGTCATTAGTTTTTATTTCCACAAAATCGTATATAAGTTATCTAACAAGTGCTCTGGGGCATTGGTTAAATTACACTAATTAAACACAAACTTTCCTTTTATAGTACAAATTGTATTTAATACACATTAATTAAACTTATAAATTATCATGACTAAATCTGATTATTTATAAAATAAACTCAAATTTGCTTTTTATATTTACTTCCGAAAGCAACTGTTAAACAAACCCTACTTAAAAATTAAAAAAAAAAAAAAAAAAAAAAAAAAATGTGTGAATTGATGAGATAGATTGATAAAAGTAAATAATTTAAGAATCGCTAATTCGTATTAATTTTTTTTGAACAAATGATTCATTTCATTACAAACCTCACAAATGGAGGAAGATACAACATAACAAGTTACATCGAAACATAACAAGTTAAGCCTAACAAGACATACACCAAATAGTTGAGACAGCCTACAACAACACCATTCAAAGGTGGGGGGAATCACCCGAGTGAGCTTTGACTGAAACAACTATATAAAGTGTAGCTTGACAAAAGTACACAAAGTACATAATACATACCAAGAAGATAAAACTAGGCATCCTTAAAGGAGTCGAACAAAAGCCTAACAGATCTAAAGCTAAACCCCTACGCAGCAGCAGCCGTCGATGACGGACCAACGGATCTGAGCAGAAACATCCAACAGCGGCATCGGAGATAGGAGATGACAGATCTGTGGGCAAAACTATTATTTATTTAAAGGAGATCCGGACGGTCGGCCGAGACCGACCGCCGGAAATTATTTAGTGATCGGAGGTTTTGGTGTTTTTGTTTTTGTGTGTGTGAGAGAGAGAAGAGAGAGAAGAGAGGCTAATTCGTATTAATTTAATGAGTGCAAGTGTGCAACAACTATTATGCATTAAAATTTTAAAGCAAGTAAAACCTTCCTCAAATATTATCCATCATGTTATTTATATTTATCATTCTCATTCTCATTACCCTTTAATGTTCACTATTCAATATTTCTAACAAACTTCTTTGACTTTACAATGATTAGTTGAACAAAAATACATTAATAATTATTCCATGTTGACAACCCACTTAAAGTTTTTCAATAATATATTCTTAATGACCTTTTGTATGGAGTACATTTTTTTTTTTTTTTTTTTTTTTTTTTTTTTGAACAAAGGCTACATTTCATTTCAAACCTCACAAATGGAGGAAGATACAACATAACAAGTTACATCGAAACATAACAAGTTAAGCCAAACAAGACATACACCATAATAGATTGGCAACCATTTTAACTAATCATTTTTTTTTTCAATCTTTTGAATAAAATAGAGTAAGAATAAAGAAAAGAAGATATATGAGTACTTTCTATTTTTATACGAACCGTAATAATTAAATATGTCGGAAATACATCTACCACAAGGCTATATTTAAACAAGTAAAAAAAAAAAGGCTATATTTAAACAAAAGTGACACATATTAAATGAGATTGAAGTCATGCCTTGAATTAGGATGTAATGACATTTAATTTTTGTACCAACCAATAATGTCATTCAAGTTGTAACAATCAATAATAAACTAAATTGCAAATTAGTTGAACCTCTTTTACCTATGCCTAAAGTATAATTTTTGACTTCTCGGTTATTATTGTATTTATTTATTAAATGGAAAATCACATAAAATGATCTTGAATATGTACGGCGGTGAATTCTAACCCCGTGGATTAATCAGTCAAAAGATTTTTTTTTTTTTTTTTTTTTTTTTTTTTTTTTTTTTTACGATTCAAATCTTTTTAAAGAAGATCATTTATATTCTAATTTACCAAGTTTATAGGTAATTTTTATATATTGAAGCTCGTTACTTGTTATCAAAACTAAAAGTTAATTACCTATATAATTTTCAAAAGTAAATATTTATTTATATTTTTTTTATACTAGACGATTTTACCCGTGCATAACAACAATGGTGTATAGTAACATTAATATATGTGTACAGGTTTTTTGTTTTTATTTATTATTATTATTATTATTTTAAATATGAGTATGGAGTAGTGAAGAAAATTAGCAGTTTACATTGTAATCAAATATCCTAATAAATAGATTCCATTGCCTTCATAGTTGTTAAGATCTCGATCCTGATCTTAAGATCTTATGATTTTACGATTCTACGAAGCAGAATCGATCCAGATCCTACGTAGGATCTTAACAAGCTTAAGATTTTATAGGATCCCGATCTTTACCATAGGATCTTAAGATCTACTCCGATCCGATCTTACTTTTCTCGAAACGCAAACTAAAAAACTACAAATTCATGGTTTATATTTTTATGTAATTTAAAAAACAACGTGTGATTCTTCTTAAACATTCCATATTTATAATTTAGAACAATATTTTCATAAAATATTCTTATAATTTCATGTTTATAGTATATAATAATTTTTAGATTTGAATAATATTATAAAGATCACTAAAAAATAGTATTATAGTAGGATCTTTGGATCCCGATCCGATCTTACGATCACGATCTTGTAAAGACAAAAACGATCCTAGGTAGGATCTCGATCTTGAAAACCTTGATTGCCTTTATAAGTACTAGCATTAATATTTGGTCTTACAACATTACATTTTTTTAAAAAAAGTTTTAAGCAAATGTGTTTTCTAATATAAATATAGCTTTCTTAACTTTTGTGTCTAAATATTTCTAATCATGTGATGATGACAAGTGAAGAAATGAAAAGCGGAGATGATAAGTGATATCTAGCGCATTCTAAGTGGCATGCATGTTATGATTAGGAGGATGAGTTAGGAATAAAAATTACGAGGCTATATCATTGCTCTTAAATCTTAATACATAGTGTCGTTTGTGTCGTGTATTACAAATCAACACAAGATGATTAGATTCTCATGTGATTGAAAATAGCTATAAATAAACCAAATTTACATAGTAGTAATAAGCTTGCTGGAGACACCTTGTCAACAAAGTACATGTCAATAATAGCCGTAAATTGAATACTTTTTGTAAATTCGAATCCCATGTTTGTACACTGCTTTTATCATCCAAGTGATGGGACATATGTCTGGGTATTTTGTAATAACATGTGAATATGACCGACAAAGGGTCGCGCAACTGTACAAAGCGAGAGCAGACCGGATGTGGTGAAATATTATACCTAACAAAAAAGGACCACGTAGTACTTGTTTCATTTCCGTGCTACCACTTTATAACAGTTCAATACCATACCAACTCAAGCCTTACGTTAAAAAAAAACCAGTTTTCGACCAGACCATGGTGTCTAACCGAATATACAGGTTCTAGTTCTGGTTCAATTTCACAATTGTTGCGCGTTTTGCACTTACAATTCATTCAATTCACAAAGGTATAGTCAAAACCTAGATAATCAAGTCTTATTCGATCACGTTAAGTAGAATACAGTCAGCATACAGTGAGGAAATATTGGATAGCTCGTGATATTACGGCTGAAGAATACAAAATCTATCACATAAATCAGATTATATAACACTACCAGGGCGTTTCGTTTATAAAAAAAGGAGCAATGCCCATAGCGGGAATCAACCAGCATTATCACCTGGCTTATCTTTCTCTTGATAAACTGTCTCTAAACATTCCTTGGCTCGGTGAACTTTTGACTGCAGATAGAAACTCCCGTTCTTGGCGTTTCGTTCAAATAAAGTATCATATTTCTGCAAATAACAAAAAATTACCCAAATGTTACAAAAAACTCTTTAAAAGACGCAACAGAAAACTAGGTTGATTATATATGAGGTAACGGACTATTTTTAGACCCGACCAACTTTCAAAGATCCCAATTTTAAGGTAATCCAACCGCATACTTAAAAACTGGAAACCAGTCAGAATAATAAACTTGTTAAATACTAGCCTGCGCGATTTCTTCCCAGGAAGAATGCTCGCTGACACCAAGAATTTGTCTGGCTTCTTGTTCGGTCATCGCCTTGCTTCCTTTACGCACAGCATTTTGTAATGTTTCTTGAGCAACACCCGTTTTTGATGCATCTGTAATTAAACAAAAACGATAAATACATACTCCATTTGTTCGGTTATGTCGAGACAATATTTGACTTTTCAACATCTTTAATAATGTAAATTGTCTAGGCAATTTTTTAAAAAAGGTTTGAAGAAATTTAATTAACAAAAAGATACAACTAATAACACCCCATCTGTAAGTTAATAAGAAACAAGGACACCAGTAAATACAGTATAGATTAAAAGGTGAAAATTTTGTACCCACTTACTGATAAATGAATAGATTTTGGTTATTACCTAATGGGTCAAATTTGTAAAGATTCTAACTAGAAAGTAAGCATGTCAAATGGGTTGAAATGTATGAAAAACCTCCTATATTAATTTATTAAATAGTTAAATAGTAAAAAGTGTACACCTATTTCGACTTGCACAAAACAGTTACCCATCCTATCCCACCTCTAAGAGAATATAAAATAAAAGCATTTCAGAAATTGTTTCACAAAAGCAAACACCCAAATTGTACTAGAAGTCACGTAAGTTATGTGGCCCCTCATGCAACAATAATGTGCATGTCTTAAAGCCGCTTATATGACTACTGACCATGTTTCATAATGTCATTAAGTAATGTATATGAAAAGCAAAGTATTGACGATAATGGAGATCCAAGCCAATTTTACCACTTTTCCACTTGGCATATAGTTCGGTGAGCTTTACTCTTTATATGGTTGTAGCTTTATGTAGAGCATGCATATCACATGATTACATATTGAACAAATGTCCAATCGGATCCAGATTTCAAAAGTAGCTTCACACAATTCTAAAAGGTAAAGCAATACCACTAATAAAAGGTAGGTAGAAGCAATCATACGTACATCTGAGCCTAAACAACATCATGACCAGAAATACTTTATGCAAATAATTGAAGATACGCCAAAAGCTATTACTATGTACTCAACAACAACAAAAACCAAAAAAGTCTTCACATAAGCGGTAGTGGACAAAAATACGGGTGCCAAATGATTATGAGTTGACGTATATGTCAAATCAGAACCGAATCATAATGAAAAAGAAGTAATGTTGTCAAAACTTACTTTGAAGGGCCTGACGATATGCTTGAACTAAAGCCCTAGCCAGTATTCCACCTCCCATTACAATCAAATTTGCAAGAATTCTGGCGGCCTGCATAAATAAGTTTATGATGTAAATTAAGATTTCTGAACTCCATAAATATGCATATATAAGTTCCATTAATAGCATGTCATACAATTTTGCTTAGAGAGAGATGTAAAATAGAGCAATTGACCATTCAATTAGATGCAATAACGCACAGGTAAAATCATGAGACCGAACAAAATATAATCAGACATGGAGTTTGCATACAGCCACACACAATAGCACAAAGATACACAAGGCGAAGGCTAAACAGGATCTGCAATGACATTAACTGGTAGTACAACATCTTGTATCACAAAAAACCTGATAGAATTAACCATTGACCCATTGTACACTGCCACTAGTGCACCATTGTAAACGGAAGGTGATTTGTACACCGCCATTTTTACTTGGCACACCACCAAATCAAATTCCAATATAGATAAAAGGCCACAATCAACTATAAACCAGTTACGCTAAAGTATCCAAAGAAGATGATTGCTTTAAACTTTCTACATCCAGTTCCATATATTAATAACTCCTGATTTGCAACTTTGGAATCTGTTAACAAGAAAAGAGACGCTATGATTGAAATGGAGTAGTACATATCGCTTGAATGATAGAAGCTTTTTGAAAGAACAATTAAAACAGAATGCTAGCTGGGGTTGGCGGATAATGTTACTTATGAGACGATTAAAAGTTAAAACATGGTGGCGACTTGTATGGTACACACACTGTATACCACGTCATACTTTTATTCTATGGTTAGTAATGGGGGAAAACTAAAGATAAAAGATCAGCTTAAAGTTTGGGATCACAACTCGGATATGGCGTGCTGTTTTTGTAAGACTCAAAGTGATTCACACTCTCATCTGTTTTTTGAGTGTCCATGTCTCATACAGGTTTGGAATACAATGAAGATACATGCATAAATGGTAGAAGTTTCAGGCAAGGGAAGATGGATAATGAGTATTGTTTGAAGACTGACTTTTGCGGCTACAATTTACAGTATGTCATATTCACAGTAGCATATCGTTTTAAAATGTGGCGATTCCACTGTCCATTGTACTATATCGTTACATTAATGATTCCACCGGGGCATAAACCTTTTACCAAAAAAAAAAAAAAAAAAAAAAAAAAAAAAAAAACGTTTGGAAGTCAGGATTCTTAACTGTTGCTGTTAATTAACCAAGTCCCTTTTAGCCTTTCTCAACTTAGTTCCAACTTGGTATGTTGCTAACCTAATCATAATGCACCTCCTACCATATTCATAATCATAATGTACCTCATATATTATCCATCTAGTTATCAGTGTTGTAAATATCGCTCGGCGGTACCTCGGCGGTCGACCACCGCCAAGCGCCAAGACCGATATGGCGGCGATATATCAGTGATATATCGGAGACCATAAATTATAAAGGAAATTATTTTTAAAAAATAAATATTAGTAATATCCTAACAAAATAAGTCAATAACCACACATTTAACTAAAACTAAATTTTTTATATATAAGTTTAAGACTTAAATGTAAACTATTAAAGATGGAGGGGGTCAAATGTTTAAATACATAAACTTATTTTAAACTTTTTGAGTATAATTTATAAAGTTTAGAGACTAAATATAAAATAGTAAAAGATAGAGGGGTTAAATGTTAAAAATTCTAAACTTATTTAAACCCTAAACCTAAAACAAAGTTGCAGCCACCCTTCACCCTCACTTTGCAGCCTCACTTCACCCTCATTTATACAGCCACCTAAAACAAAGTTGCAGCCTCACTTCTCCGGCGTTGACCTTCAATTCGCAGGCGTTTACCGTCATTCTGAACACAACCACCACTTATTTTCTCTTTAATTGGCTTAGATCTGAAGTCGCCGGAGGTAAAGTCGCCGGAGGTGGAGTCGACAAAGGTCCGATTTTGACCGACAAAGGTCCGATTTTGACCGCCAAGGTCCGATTTTGACCAAACCGATTTTTTTGACCGATAAGTGAAATATCGTATCGGTCGACCACCGATAAGCGATATATCACTGATATATCGGCCGCCAAGACCGATATTTACAACACTGCTAGTTATAAATATAAATCACTGAATAATTGTATCAATGTTGCAATTTTTTTTTAATAAACTTCAACAATCCTGGAAACAAGAGTATCCCAGAATCACTACTGAGGCAGAAAAACGCTTACTAGTCAAACACACTTGCCTGCATATGCAGAAGATAGTTTCCATATCAGTAAAAGGTCTTCATGGTACTCTGGCTGTTTTATGTCAGTAACCCAATATACACAAGTCTCAAATGGTTAATCATTCTCTAACTTTCCTTGTTCTTCCCTTAACTGTTGATTTCATAGTTCTTGCTATTCTTATAGCACACACAAGCTGGACACACATAATTATACCACCTCTTTTTGTGGTCATTCAACATATAATTATGTAACCAAGTAACCAGGGTAATTTGGTATACTAAATCTCAAATCAACCAAAGTGGAGTTAATTTGGATTAAGAAACACAGTTGGGCAAAATTGGTAAGTACACGTTCATTTACGCATTTTAGTCAAAAACACCTAGGGCATGACTCAAATCTCTACAACAACGTACTTCCAATATTAATCCACAGTAAGAAAGGTGAAAATCGATAATACTTGCACACGAGTCAATGAGTCAGTAGCATCTTCAGAATCCTAACTACCTATGATGTGCCATATTCAAGTAACATCCACATTAGAACACACAGTAAGAGTATTAACCTTAATTTACCTAATGTAGGATTCATGGGAACTTATATGAATGAAATGAATTACCCTTTTTCCCGCTCAAAATCTCACATCTCTACTACTACTATTTTGCTTCTGATCACCCTCATTAGCTAGTCTACGTTTATACTTTATAGCTTTTCTAGTCTAATGGTTAACCACTGGCCCACTCCAATTTTGATTAATCAGTTTGTATCAAAACAATAACATGGAGAGTAGTAAAAACAAATTACATCATATAGTCAAAAAAGAAAAGCTTTTGACGCCTATTATTTCAGACGGTGATGCTACCAATAAGTAAGAAAATATCGCAGTCAATGGCAAATTTAAACACATTTCTGTAATGCTCTGATCTCTAGACGTCTTCCTTGCTCACATTTCGGAAAAATAACTCAACCGAATACAAATAAACTTGGATCAGTCCGTCAGAATTCCTCCGACTAAACAAGTAGATTTTTCTTAGCACAATACCTATTTCAATTTGATTTTAAGGATTCAATCGAGTACATTGCTCAATAGCAAGCTAAAGTAAATATAAATACACACACAAACATACATCAAGTATATATATTAATTTGCGAATAACAAGTTCGTCTAATAACACCACCACCGGATGACCTCTAAAGCACCTAAGCTCCTCACAAGAGGTCTAGCGTTCAAACCTCGCCTCACTAGGTACACATCTGGGCGGGTATTCAAGGAAAGGGTCGGGAACTGTTAACAAGGATATTGTGGTTAAGCCGCGTACATCTGAGTCAAAGACTCACCCTCCCACCTGAACAGGGAAAACCTCATCAAAATGACCCCGTGGTAAGGCACCTGATGTGCTCACAAGAGGTCTATTGTTCAAACCTCACTAGGTACACATATGGAAGGGTTAGAAACGGCCACTAGAATAATCCCCAGGTTCAGTGACATAAATCTGACTTGAGTAACCTGAACATGGAAAACCTCATCAAAGTGGCCTCGTGGCTATGCACTTTTGATGTCCTCAGGTCTAGGGTTCAAATCTCACTACGAGGGTGTTTGTTTCGGCTTATATAGCGTGCTAAGCTTATGACTTATTTGGTTTTCGGCTTATGTTTCATAAGCTCATTATTGTGGCTTATTTTGAAACTTTTCGGCTTATATAAGCTTATTATGACATAATAAGCTTATACAAAAGTTTCAAAATAAGCCACAAAAAATGAGCTTAGGAAACATAAGGCGAAAACCAAATAAGCCATAAGCCCGCTATATAAGCTGAAACAAACACCCCCTGCGTACACATTTAAGGGTGGCGGCCAAGGAAAGGGTCGAAAACAGTCACGGGGATACCCGTGTGTATACGAGTCAAATACTCGCCCACCCCGGGTAACCCTGGGAAACCTAATCCGTTTAGTACAGTATAATTAACTAAACACTAATATAATCTACAATCATTTGATGTATACATGCATTTAAAACATAAGAAAAACATACCATTGTTAATCTGATGAATGAATTGTGAGAATTAATGTTTAATGGGATAGAAGAAGGTTCTAGGGTTTGTGAAATTATTTTTTTAGGGGGGAATGAAGAAATGATGCCGTATACGAAATGACAGGAATCTATGCTTAAACCCCTCTTCTTTTATGTTGTTTACAAGTTGAACCTTAATGCTTTGATTATTACATGTACTTATTTAGTTGACGGGTGTTTTTCTAAATGTTTTAAAATTAGGTTTACTTGGCCGGTTTATATGGTTGAATTGGGAACCAGTTAGGAGACTGGGCCGGATGTGGTCTGATTTTTGTTATTTGAGAACCGGTGTTTTCCATTGGTTCGGGTTGACCCGGTTTGATAAACCTGGTCGGTCATGACTTTTAGTTTTTTTCTTTCTTGATTTTAAACAACAAAAACCTTTTCTTTTCTCTAAAAGACTAATACTAACAAAACTCTATTGTCGTTCCATTTTCGCTAAACTCAAATTTTGGTTAACATATCAATACTCAATGTTCATTTGCTCGATTTAGATCTCAGAATCTTAACTCTTAACCATTAACGATACATAGTGTTTAACTCATTAAAACCCCAAAGTCCGAGTTGCAAATATAAAACTTATTCAAAGTGTGCCTTTAGCAAATATAAAACTTCAACTAATGGTTAGTTATCAAGTTTTTTTAGTAAAGAAATAAGAAATAAGCATTTTAACTCAATTTTGAGAGAAAATTTTTTATTTCAAAATTAATCAAATTACTATTCTTTTCAGTCATTTTCTTTTTCTCCTTAAGTGATACTCGAGAATAGGGGTGCAATCGAGTCAAGCCGAGCTCGAGCTTGACAGGGCTTGAGCTTGGCTTGAAATGTATAAGGTGGGCTTGAGCTTGGCTTGATAGCTTGACAAGCTTTAATCAACCAGGCTTGAGCTCGGCTCGTGTAAGGCTCGAGTAGGCTTGAGCTCGGCTCGAAAAGCTTGAATTTACATATAAACATTAAATTTTATAGCCAAACTCTTCAATAAATTCAAAAAAACTATGCGATGAACTTGAGAGGAAAGAATTTTTGCAAAACATTTAGGAGAATCAGGGTTTAAATGGTCCTCTTACAAGTATTTAATTATTATACTAATGTTCACGTTAGTTTTAAGTTGTTTATTTAAATATGTATACTAAAAATATATATGTTCTTGAAAGCTTGAAAAGCTTGATAAAAGCTCGAGCTCGAGCTATTAAAAGCTTGAGCTCGGCTCGTTATGTATTTCGAGCTTGTTTATTAGGCTCGAGCTCGGGCTTGAGCTCGATAAAAGCTCGACTCGATCGAGTCAAGCTCAAGCTCGAGCTCGAGTTGCTTGATAAAAGCTTGGATTGATTGCACCCCTACTCGAGAACAAAGTGTAAGAGAAAATATGTGCATTTTTTCAAAGTTAAGAACCAAATTTGTAGGTTTCTAAAACAACATGGACCACTTATATAATTGATTTAATTTTACGATCCGGGTAAATTTTAACCCGGATAACTCCTAATTCCTAAACGGGTCACCGGAGAGCAAATAAAAAGATTCCGATCAACTTATATAAAACCAGAAGAAAAAAAAAAAGATGGAAGCAAGTGATGGTTTAAAGAGATATAAAGTGGGCAGTGTTCCAACAGTTTACTACATTCCTGACTTCATCTCCGACACAGACCAAACACAACTCTTAAACAAGGTATGTCTTTTTTTTTTTTGGTTTTTGTCGTTTTGCTGTTTTTCTGTTTTACATTAGTTTCATAGATATCCTGTGTTGTATACTAAACCCGGGGTGGAAAAATCTTTGACCCATTTCCCTAGCTACCCAAAATGTGTACTTAGGGGTATTTGTTTCGGCTTATATAGCCGGCTTATGACTTATTTGATTTTGGGCTTATGTTTCATAAACTCACTTTTTGTGGCTTATTTTCAAACTTTGTATAAGTTCATTATGACATAATGAACTTATATAAGCCTGAAAGTTTTGAAATAAGCCACAAAAAGTGAGCATTTGAAACATAAGCCCAAAACCAAATAAGCCATAAGCCGGCTATATAAGCCAAAACAAACACCCCCTTAGTGAGGATTGAACGACTCTTTGTGTGGAAGCTATGCGCCTTACCACTAGGCCATTGGGAGGTGGGTTTTCATAGAGTATACTTTTTTATGTACAACTACAATAACAATACCCAATCCCGCCTGCAGGGTATGTGAATTGTAGGATGTAGACAGTCGTATCCCTAATGTGTCCTGAGGGTAGAGAACACCTCTGGCAAGAGTGAGTGTAGGAATATATGCTTATAGGACCATAGAATTGTTTATTGGAACAATAACGCAATTGTTCAAATACTTCAAACTGAGTTTTGACTGATTTTGATCGAGTTTTAACCTTGTAGCAAGTAATCGCCAGTTACTCTGTCACTGAACTTGTAGCGAGTAATCTTGGCGTTGTTTTACAACACTCTTGTCATAGAATTCTTTCGCATTAATCAATCTACTTTTTTTTTTTTTTTTTCTTATTAAATACCCGATGCGCCTAAGCTTCCTAATGTGTGTACTAAATGACTCTGACTCGTGCCACGCAAGAATAGTATACCCACTAATAAGATTGTGTGTACTAAATGACCAGTACCACGTCTACAATAGTACACAGTAACACACAATAGGAAGATTAGACACTTGTATTTAATAAGAAAAGAAGTAGATTGATTCACGCTAAAGTTTGTGACAAGTTGATACATTTTGGACTAATTATCCCAACTTTTCTTTTTTCACTCTTTTTGTTTGTTGTAGATATACACAGCTCCTGTATCTAAATGGAAATCTTTGAAAAACAGAAGATTGCAAGATTGGGGTATTAATGTTTTTTTGTTAAATTTTGAGTTGTTAACTTTCCATTGGATTTTAATATAGTTTTGATTTTTATGTTTTTTGGTAGGCGGGATTGTTCATGGAAAGGGTCTTTTGCCTCAAGATTGTAAGCCCTCTTGTTTGTTCTTTTTATATTGGTGTGTTTGGTATGGGAGACGTTTAATAATCGGTTTTTGGTGTTTTAGTCTAGTGAAATCGGTTTATATGTAAATCTGTAAACAATCACCTGAACACGGAAAACCTCACGCGTTGCCCGTTTTACTGCAAACAATCAGAATTCTTTGAACACTCTGGAGCGGTTGAGATTGCTTATCACGACTGTTTAATGTTTTTCTTAATGAGTTCTATTTAATAAAATACAAGGATATATTTTGCATTTGTTCTGGTGTGGCAGATTATGTTTCATCTTGTAAGGGCGTTTTAGGCAATTAGACATACGTTATAAATTAAAGACAAGTCTTTTTTTCTGTGTTTATGCAGTGCCATCATGGCTGACAAAAATTACTGAAAAAATTAGTGAAGAATCATCTCTATTTCCTTCAGCGATTAATCATGTCCTCATCAACGAGTACCTTCCTAACCAAGGCATAATGGTTTGTATTAATCGCTTCATACTTAAATTTTCATTTCAATTATTTTCATTGTTTTTAGTTGTTACCATGTCATAATCCATCGTATATAGTAGATGAAACATGTGAATATCTGTAGTTATCTCTTTACTTAAAAATGGGTCAATATGGGTTTAACGGAAAACTGGTCAATTGGACTGCCGAACAAGTTTTCAAATGTTTAAAACCTGCTTAGTCGGATTATTTTACAAATTTTGATATATTTTGAAGATATGGTCTTTATAATCTTCAATACTTATAGTTATTTATATCAAGTGTTTATGGGTCAGCTGAAGCCAACCCGGCCTGTTTGGACCTATATTGACTAGTTATATCTGTTGAAATGTAGCCTCATCAAGATGGTCCTGCTTATTTCCCGGTGGTAGCTATTCTTTCATTAGGGTCACCTGTTGTTATGGACTTCACGCCCCATGCGAAGTTAGTAGGCACTGCAAGCAATATTGAAGACACAGGTTCAATAGAAGGAACCGATGATGAAAAGTTACCAAACCACCATCCTTTTTCTATTGCACTGATGCCATGCAGTTTGTTGATATTTAAAGACTTAGCTTACTCAGGTAAGTACATCTTATGTCAATTACTTTACACAAAAACTTATAAAGGATTTGGTCGAAGTCAAACGATTCACAAGTTAGATTATTACTTAAATAAGTATATTCTTGAAGTCATATTTTATACACTAGAAGCTTATAAGAATGAATTGTTTTATAAAATAGCGTTATGGGTCTACCCGACCCAGCATGCTCAGTCCTTGCAAAATTACCCGTTTTGAATTAAAAAATATATATTACTATAAATTATCCGTTTTTACTTGATACACCCATTGTCCATGTTTTTTTTTTTTTTTTTTTTTTTTTTTTTTTTTTTTGCTTAATCTTAATGAAATAGTTTTAACCTATTTCTTCTGTGTTGTTTATAGAGTATTTGCATGGTATAAAAGATTGTGAAATTCAGCCATATGATACGGTAAGATGCTAAAGAATCATTATAGTATCAATAACTTGATTAAAATACTAATTTCTTATTTGGTTCCTACGTCATTTGTATACACTTTAATTTTCAGGCCGTGAACGCCACAGACGTTTTAAAACAACAAAGTGCTGTTGAAACACATGATGAAGACTTAAAAGCAATTCATAGATCAACCACTAGGGTTTCGTTGACATGTCGAGTTGTATCTAAGGTTCATAAGAATCTCTTCAGGTTTTGAAATTGCTTTGAGTAGTTGTTTTAGCTGTTTTGATCGATACTGATAACATTGGTGTTGAAAGAATATATTGCGAGTTTTAGGTGATATAGTTCAATGAGCTTAAAATAGCTGATTTATTTATCGATGTGTTTATCATTATTCCTTGTGCATTGTTTTCAATAGTATTTGTGTAAGAATTATACAATAAGCTCAAATACAGACCGAGTCAAACTTGCATGTAAAAAGTCAAAATATGCGAACCTGAAAAGTGAAACCTTTAATCATTTACATATACCAAAACACAGTTTCCGTTTCTTTTTTGTTCTTTGTCGCACTTGTTCTGTACGTTCTTTCCTTCGACCACATTGATAGCATCTTAGATGTTAGATCAGTCATGCGACATTTGCAGAAACACACACATACCCGTTTGATAATACATAAATCAAAATATAACAGTAATAATGTAATAAGTTATCTGGTATATGCTTAGGGTATGACTGCAGAAAAGTAATTAACATACCTGATTCTGTTGAATGGAAACAAACTCTGTTTGAACTTGTTTTTCCAGCAAAAGACACATTAAAAACGGCCTTTTCAACAAAAGTTAAACGCTAAATACATAATCATAACTAAACAGCCAGCCCTACAACATCAAAAATAACCATGCGGCCAAACAAAACATCAAACAGTCTTTAAGGCCAAATAACGTCCAGAAAACATCAACATAAACTATTCGGGCCACCAAAGGGTCAGTTTCCATATTTTTTCTCACGAATAAAGATTAAATTTCCTTCAACTGTTATTTGTAAGAATCATATTTTTTCTTCTTCGGAACAACTATTTTCCCCATCTCACTCGTGATATCCGTCGCAACATCCGTGACATTGTAGAAACCATCTTGTGAAAATATCTCAATGGCGTAACCTACATAAAGATCGTTGGTATCTAGGTGGGCCCCAAGTTGTTGCATTATTGGGTCGTTGTTCTACATTTGATCAGCTTGCTATGCAGCCTCACCTTCTCAAGTGACCTCACAGATATCGCACTTCCTTATCTTGCAGCCTCACCCATTGGATTGTTAGTATTCTCTCTTGTCTTACATTGCACAAAACTGAAAAAAAGCTCTTATGAGTGCCATCATTTTGGTGTAGCTCCCTGGACGTTGAACCTCTCTCTGACAGGCCAACTGATGAAACGGGCATGTTTGTTGTTGAATCTCTCCCACTAGACTGTAAGATTATTGATTTCAGGTTAATTAGATTCACTTTTTTCAGTGTTGCATTAGTACACTTGTAACATGTATACTTGTAAAATGCATAACATGCTAAATAATGAAGAGTTGTGAGTTTGAAACACATTACACCACCACGATTGTTATCCATATACATGTGTAACAACGAGAATGTGGGTTTAGTGGATCAAGATGTGTTCCGGTCAAACAGGTAACTTTTGTACCGTTGAAATGGGTGCAGTCAGGTGACCCGAAATACTTTGTGTGTCAAGATATGAATACACGAGTTATGCTAAGTTTTAATAATAATTCGGTTTGAGTCACTTACGAGTTTGTTTAAACTGTTCAGAGTGAAACAAATTTTATGAGGGACAAGCTTTGTATAAGCCCATATACATAGCGAATAAGAAGTACGCAAACAGATCTGTTCTAAGTTATAAAATATGGTTAGTAGGACTTAAGTTTTACTACCAAGTGGAGCTCGGGTTGTAGGTCATAACAAGATATTTAAAGTTGGGTTTTGACACTTGAAAAACCAAAAGTTATTTGACCTCAAGTCTCGAGTCAAATCTCTATTTGTTACATCGTCAATCCCGCACATATAAGATCGGAAATTTTGCCTCTCATATATGATATACCCGAAACATTCGACACTACAACATCGTCAATTCATCATGCCTCATCATAAGCTCTTTCAATGATCAAGTCACACATCATATTCGCGTTACACATACATATATAACCATAACCAGATACATGCTTTCATTAAAACATATAACAAAAGGATTGCATTTCGCCCAGAATTTATGACAACAACCCATGCACAAAATGGATCTTGAAGCAATTTCGTTTCACGAGTCAGTACATCTCAGACAGGTTTCCAGGCGGATAAAATTTCATTGACGACTTCGTTTACTAGTTCCCTGTCAGCAGACTGTAAGAAGGCATCAAATTCTTCTTTCATGTCCAAAACCTTACCAAACTTCACTAGATACTCAATACAGCACACCTTCAATCTCGAAGCATGATACATAAACGAAATATGTAGCCTCTCCAGCACGTTCTCTGAGTGAATATCTTGAATTATATTTTCTTGACACGCTTCTTTCAAGTCAGCAACATCGTACTTGTCTGCAGCTCTGAGAAGGTCAAATCTGTGGGTGAGAAAATCTTGGTATTCAATGTTATTTGAGTATAAGTAGCTAAGAAAAGCCTGGGTAAGTTCAATGGACATGTCAGGGATATTTATGGCAGACACTTCTTTTTCTTTGAGGTCTTGAGTGAACATTCTATCAAATACTGGTGAACGGGCTGCAAGTACTGCCCGGTGTGCCGCAATGCTTCCATTAGAAGCCGAAATGATGATATCGGTGTGGATACTTTCTGAAAACAATCTGCCAAACGCAGACACTGCTTTTGCATTCTGCTTAACTTTAAATCTTTCACTCCAAATGGAAGGAGGAGAATCTACCTGTTTGTACCCATATTATCAGGCATCAGATATATGAAACTAATACAGAGGAAAAACAAATATAGCTAACCCCTACACTAGCACTGTTGGATAGACAGATAGTCTTTGGTGTATGGATCATTATCGTTGCAAAATAGAGGGTATTAGAGAGTTTCAACATTGTCATGGATGTGAAAAGAATACCACCAATCAAAAGTGCAAAGTATGTTTCCATATCTATGAAACTTTGATGTTGTGTTTGTTTTTTCTCTGTAATACCATGTCAGCGAGAAAACTGAAGTGGAACTAGGACTAAAAACTATAAAATTGAAGCGGAAAAAAAAGAGTCATTTTTGCCTCTTATGTCTAGAATTAAACAAACACTAACGTTAAGCACACGCAGACATAAGGAAAAAACAAACGCTCTTGTTCAAAAATGTCACACAAGAGGGAAAAACAAACGCTCTTTTCCAAAAAACGTTTGTGAGCGTGCATACATAAGAGGAGTACTTCGCTGAAAAAAACACACAACCTAAATGTGTTTGGCGACTAACACATGATATTGACCAAGTTTAAATCCTAGACTTGAATGTCACAAAATTGTTTTGCAAACAACGACATCTAAAAACACTATATACCGGAAAGAATGAAACTTACGTTCGAGGATGCAGTCTTGAGATCAAGAAACTCAACCTCAATGATAAATCTATTTATCAATGAAACCCCGTGCACCCAATTAAAACCCTCAGTCGAATTAATTAGCGTATCCCTGAATTCTGCATCAATTCATAGCTTATTAAAGAAAATTAGAAAACACATGCATATATATTTATTTTCATAGTTTCCTTTGTAAACCAAGACCACCCTAACTTTCTTTCTTCATTTTTCTCAACTCTATCCCTATAAAAAGAAAGGGATAGAACATTATTTGATCGTGTTTTCTAAATTTTAAAAAAACTAGAGATACAAAACTAGGAAATACTTCGTCAAACTAACTGCTCCCTAAACTAGTAATGGACGTTTTATTTGAATGACTGAAGTCATATATTGAAGTTACGTGTATATTGCAAAGTCTCTCGATCATCAACCAGTGAGACCAAACGCATGTTAAAGGAAGCAGTAACAGGCAGATTCTGTCCATGTGGCATAAGTTGAATAGCACCGTCCACCTCTTCCAGGATTAAGTTCCTTCAATTTACAACAGGAAAATGTCATCTAATAGCAATCAAGTTTCATCATTGTTCCACTAAAATCACTCGTGCTTTATTTCAACTACTCACTATTACATTTCAAAACTGTTTCACTAGAGTCACTCAAAGTTTTTTTCAATTGCAAAAACCACTCAATTTTTAATATCGTCTGACTTTTAGTGAACTTTATAAAGAAATGGATAAAAAATTAGTATCTTTTAGAGTTGTTTTTAACAGTTTTAGACATTCATGTGTACCTTGATTAATAACCAACCCCTAAGTTTAACTTCTCCCAACTAATTTTACATAGGGTTAATTACTTGAAAATGTATTGTACTTGTCACTTTTTGTTATTGTATATGTTGAACTAATATTTTTTGTTATTGTATGTAATGAACTATCAAATTTCAATTATTGTCTGTATTTTGTGACTATTTAAGTATTTAGCCAGGTAAAATAACAATTTTATCCTTCAAAATTAAAAAAAAGTAAGAGTAAAATAGTCACAAAATACACGCAATAATTAAAATTTAAAAATTTGGTACATTTTCAACCAATTAACCCTTTTATATACTAGAAAATAATAACCAAATTACATAGTTTTTGTTCCTTTTGTTAAAAAAATGTTCAAAATTAGAACAACATTTAAACTTTATGAATTATTTATATAGTGAAAATAAAGTTTGATTCAGTTTAAGGAGACAATAATAAAACTTGAGTTGTTTTTGTACCTAAAACAAAGTTCGAGTAACTTTAGTGAAACTTGTTATTACTATTTCATAAATTTGGTTGAAACAAAATAATTATTGAAATGAGTTACCAGTTCCAGGCTCCGATCTTGAATGATCGGGATTTTAATTTGATCCCCGTGTAATTGTCGATACGCCACTGAACAAGACGGGACGTCGACTCAACACGCTGCTCATTGCATACTCGAAAGGCCATTGTTCTTACAGGTTGCAAAACTTGGAATAGACTTGCTAGTATTTGAAACAGTTTTATGGGTTACTTTTTTGCATTGACCATGTGATCATTTATCGAAGACCCCATTCACTAACATCAATTATTCAAAGTAAAGTTAGATACTTTATTTAAAATAAAAGCGTAAATTTACATAAATCATCCTTATGGTTAGGCTAAAATTTCAAGTTTAGTCCGTAACTCTCAAGAAGTACACATGTCGTCCTTATGGTTGTCCATTTTGCATTAACCCGTCCTTTTACTGAACGGGCGTTTGTTTGCACCATTAAATCCAGGCATATGTTGGTCACGTGATGGGTATTTTTGTCCTTTTACATCCATAGTCTACCTCTCTTTCCGTTATCTTTATACAAGTTGTTAATTTCCACCTCACTTCTTCTGTCTTTACTTTTTTCTGCTTCTCTCTCTAAAACACCACCCACCACCACTAACCCTTTCATCAACATGTATAATAAACCACAACCCATCACTACTAACCTCACCATGCCACCACCACTAACCCTTTCATCAACATGTATAATAAAACACAATCCATCACTACTAACCTCACCATGCCTCACAGCTAAGGGTGAGCATCGGTCCAAAATCGGACCGGACTGAGACCGAATTAGACCAAAACCCTAGACCGAGGACCGGACCAAATGTGTTCGGTCCGGTCGGGTCCAACAAGGCATAATGGTGGGTTTTTACGTAAGACCGGTCTGGACCGAACTGGACCGAGACCGAAATAAGTAAAATGTTGAGACCGAGATCAGACCGCTAGTCCTTCGGTTCGGTCGGTCCTGTCGTTTTTCTCGGTCTCGGTTGATCTTAGGTCTGCGATGCTCAGCCCTACTCACAGTTGCCAAACCTGCACAAACACGAATTGTAGTTCTAAAACTATAAAGATCAACCTCATCCATCACCTTGAAAAGCTCGACAACTGTTTCAAAATCACCCTTTGGGCAGTACCCACCAAGCAATGTACACCACGTCACAAAATTCCTCTCCCTCATTCTATCAAAAACTTTCCGAGCTTCACTCAACGAGCCACACTTCCATACATATCAACTAAACTACTATAAGCAACCACATTATCACAAATCCCATAAACAACAACTTTACCATGAACCTCTTTCCTTTGCTTCACCCTCCCTAAGTTCCTAAAAGCAAGTGGTTCTCGTTGTTGTTTTAATAAAGCGACACCGTTATCAAGATATTGACTTTGACCAGATGATGATGGATCATTATTATTTATCGGTTCGGTGACCGGATATACAACGGCTTAGACGACGCTGGTTCTGGGTTTTTTGGGTCTGCGGGTATAGACTAGATCTGCCATTTCAATCTCATTTTCTTTCTTTTTAAGTTTCTGATACAGAACTCTGACTTGTTCCAGCTGGTTAACTTTTCTTTCTTTCTTTCAATCTCATAAACCTACCTGGTTAACTTTTCTTTTAAGACATTGAACGCTTTTTTGCATTCGTCTGGGAAATCAGATTTTGCTTCCTTTTAAAGCAAATGTGTTATCGGTTTAGCTATCTTAGAAAAGTCCTTAATAAACCTTCTATAGAACCCAGCGTGTCCAGGAAACTTCTAAAGCATTTTACGTTTGTAGGATAAGGCAATTTTGCTATAGTATCGACCTTGGCCCTATCGATTTCAATGCATTCCTTAGAGATTTTATGTCCTAACACTATTCCTTCTCTTACCATAAAGTGGTATTTTTCCCAATTGAGAACAAGATTGGATTCTTCGCATCGGGTAAGCATCTTTTCTAAAAATTTTAAACACTGATCAAAAGAATCCCAAACACGAAAAATTCATCCATGAAATCCTCTACCATATCATGAAAAATTGCAGTCGTGCACCTTTGAAATGTTGCAGGTGCATTACATAATCTAAAGGGCATTCTTCTGTACGCGAAAGTCCCGTAAGGACATGTAAAAGTCATTTTTTTCTGATCCTTAGGGTCGATGGGGATTTATAGGTACTCCAAAATCCATCAAGGAAATAGTAGTAGTCGTTTCCTGATAGTCGTTCAAGAATTTGGTCGATGAAGGGAAGAGGGAAATGATCTTTGCTGGTCGCGTCATTGAGTTTATGATAATCAATGCAAACTCTCCATCCAATGACAGTGCTAGTAGGTAAATGGTTACATGATAAAAACATAGATACAACAGCTAAATGGTTGCATGATCAAAAATCGTTGCGCTAATTAAAAAAGAAAACGAATACAAAAACGTTCCTAAAGTATTAGATAACAAATTTGTTTCGCTGCAAGTCGCAGGGCCTATCTTCTCGTTATCTTAACATTAATGAAAGAATAGTAAAACGAATTGAGCCCACCTCTTTGAAAAAAAATAAAATAAATAAATAAAAGTTTAGATTAAATGGTCATGGCCCAACAAGGCACTTGTTTTACGTGGATTCATCAAAACCCACTGCCAAGGGTATGAAATTAAATTTGAAACCAAATCCCATGTACATTTAGGGCCCGTTTGGTTTGTAAGTGGGTTTAGAATTGGATTTGAATTTGGGATTGGTTTGAAAGAATTAAAAATGATTGATAGTATTAATTTTGTTTTTTTTTTTTGTAAAATGTAATTAGGAATATATTTTCTATAATATTATTGTATAATAAGTATGACCCATTTATATATATTATAAAAATGAAAAGACGAAAACATGATGAGACAAATCTGAGAGTGTATATTCATAAAGTAAAGAATATGTGCATATTAGAGGAAAGAGAAAAGCAAAAAGTAAAAGAGTAATAAATTTTGTGTCAGTAGAATTAATAGATACCCACCCCACTTGGCTTGAATGGATCTATGATTCTCAATCGATTCTTTTTTTCTCAAAGTGCTTACCAAACAATTTATTTGAGAATCAATCCATTACCTCAATCCGACACCCACTAACCAAACGGCCCCTTAGGGTGCACTTGATATACGTTAATGGGAATCAAACAATGACTTTCTTGATGATTTCAATTGTTTTATTGAATATCTAGCAATCAAACAATGATAGCATACCCATAGAACCATAGTAGTGGGGTAAGGTGACTTTTTGATGCTCATTCGAGTGAGCCCCACTAATTTGTATCTCCATTACATTTTTTCCTTATATGAGCACTTAAATGGACCAAATGCAATACCGATACCGATACATAAAATTTTATACCAAACAACAATAATAGAATTAATATCCCCAATCCCATACACCCCTCTAATCAAAACCAAAGCTTTAATGATTCCGGATAGCATACCAAACACACCCTAGTCATTTATATACACGTTTATCACATTCCTAAAGAGTTCAAAACATTTAGTCATTTATAAACACTTTTATTGCATTCCTAAAGAGCAAAAGGTGCATAAGAAACACACCCTTAGCTTCCTTTTAGTAAAATGTGAGTTCTTAGTTAAAAAGGAATGATATCATACATTTAAAATTTATAGTGCGTTTAGTTAAACAAAAATTTATTGATTTTCTATTTTCAGTTTTGTAAAAAAAATGGGGAGATTAAATTTTCTACAAAACTTAGAAAACATGTTCATGTAACACTCTTTTCTATTTTTAAGAAAAGAATTGGAGTAACAAGGGAAATAAGAAAAACACAAAAAATATGTTTTGTAGTTTCTCTTGTTAAGTTGGGAAATGCACGTTTTGTGTTTTGTATAGAATATGTTGAAATTTTTTTTGATTTAAGTGCAATCTTTATTTTCCTTATTTTGTAAAAAAACCAAATATGTTTTCCTTCAACTAAACATGTCCTTAACTTTTACTGTAATTTTTGCCTTAAAGTAATCAAAATATCTTTGCCATCTATATTACAATGACATGCAAATTTGCTTAACAGAAACCAATGTTTTAAAACCCAGGTTTTTAATTGACTCGGTCGAGTGACCGGGTCACTGGTTCGACCGGTTGAACCGCCGGGTTAACCCGGTTTTCTTCGCAAAAGTAGTGCCCTATACCAAATGCCAATTTTACTCCGAAAGTTAAAGATGGGACTTGGTTACTTGGCATATTATTGGTTCATATATATTTATATTGTGTTGTTAACATTTTTTTTACCGTATATCCATCATAAATATATATTCAAGCTATCTTTTAAAATTTTAAGAAGTAAAATCTAAATGTACACTATATAATAAGTCAAGAAAAAGACAATAAAAAGAGTTTATATAGTCAAGTGCAAGACAACAGATAGACTAAACTACTTTTTTTATAAAGTTCATAACTATAAAACAAATAGCACTTTGATTACAGAATCACCTTTGTGATACAAGAATTTAGTTTCTTTTATTATTTATAACTACACAAACGAAGTACAAAGTTTTATTTATGCGTTTATTTAGGAATAGTTGATTTCATAGTGTTAAACATTCATGTTTTATATGTAGCTTTTGCATTGTACAATAATGAAGACAATGATCTTTTTGTTAAATTCAAGAAAAAAGGAGAAATATACAAAACCGGCCAGTTTACGGGTCACCGGGTCATGTAAAAACCGGCGGTTCAATTTGGTTTTCAAACAAACAAAAAACCAGTCACTTTCAGCCCGGCCACGAGTCTGGTTTCCGGTTCAACCGGTTGAACTGGCCGGGTCAACCCGAGTTTTAAAACATTGACGAAAACAAAAAATGTAAGGGTGATTTTTACCTGAGATTTGTCTAGATACTTGGAATTAGGGGTGTTCATCGGTTCGGTTCTCGGGTTAATCGGTTTATTCGGTTCGGATTGTTTTGTTAAATTTTTTTTAGGTTCATAACCGAAAACCGAACCGAACCGAGAACCGAACCGAAGTTCGGTTTGGTTATAGGTCAAAACCGAAAACCGAAATTTGTACTTGAATTACAACATTTATATATATATATATATATATATATATATATATATATATATATATATATATATATATATATATATATATGTGTGTGTGTGTGTGTGTGTGTGTGTGTATTTATATTTTAATTTGATTATATAGATTTTTGGGAAAAATATATTATTTCAAGCATAAAAAGTATCTTTTGTATTAGGATAAAATTTTAATGGTATTATATATATATATATATATATATATATATATATATATATATATATATATATATATATATATATATATATATATATATATATATATATATAAAACTATATATATATTTACATAAATTCGGTTTTCGGTTCAAATAGTCAAAACCATATCTAAACTGAAAACCGAATTTCTAGTTCGGTTCGGTTTTGACAAATTCGGTTCGATTATAAGTTTTGTTTAGTTTTTTGGGTTCGGTTTGATTTGATTTTTGATTTATTCGGTTTATTACCCGAACCATGAACACCCCTACTTGGAACTTGAGTTCAAGAAATTTTTAAGGCTTTTAAGTTTTGGTTAGTGAAAAAAGTAGGTGGGGTATTTAAGTTGTAAGAAGAAATACCAAACGTTTATATTATTATACAGGGATAATCACCACCAAAATAGATCGGGCAGCCATGGTGAATTCGATTCCTGGAAAATATCTTTTTTAGACAGGGCAACTGGGCAACCGATGAAGTGTCACTTTCTGCAAGTGACAAGTGTTGATTGTCTGTCAGTTTTTTGGGCAACAACCGCCAATTTTTGGGCAACTAGGGGCACTTGTCATCATATGGGTCGAGTTGCCCAGTTGCCCTGTCTAAAAAAGACATTTTTGGATCTAGGGCAGGAACCGAATTAACCATGGTTGCCCGGTCTATTTTTTGGTGATTATCCCTATTATATATAAACATTTGAGCCACTCATCTTTCATGTTGTGCAAATTGCCCCTTAGTGTTTTGTTAATGCCTTCATTAGTGTAAGAAACATGTGTTATCATCTTCTTTATCAAACAAGTCTCATGTTATCAAATGACATATTGTTTCATTCCTGAAAAATCAACATAAACTATGGACAATATTGAGATCTTGAATTGAGCTTTTATGAATGTAGCATGGTTTCTAATGAACAATTTTTTAGAATTTGAGCTCACTCAAATTATCCTATATGAAAGCTGGTGGCTACATCATAAATCCGAGTTTCGCCTAAAATAACCAAATTCAGATGCCTGGAGCTTGTTTAGGTATAAAAGTTGCAGAAAACTAATTAGCATATACCCTATGCCTTTGAATCGAAACAAAGAATAGGTATGAACGTTTAGACGAAAGTACATAGTAGATATATTATAAACAACCTCTTAACTTGAGAAAGGCCAAAAGGATACGAGCCATAACTAAACTGCTAGCTAAACAACATCATTAGAAGTATGTGCTCAAGTGCCAACTAAACAAGATTAGAAATCCCAAAAGGCCTCAACAAACATCAATATAAACTATGATATTGAAATTTGGAGAATCCGTTAAATTAGCCTAAAGTTGAAGACAGTGTCCAGATATGCCTAAATAATACTACTAAGTTGCAACAGAGACATGAACCTATGAGGGGCGCCAGAGGGTCGGTTTGCAGACTTTTTTATCTTGTACAATCAACAAATTTCCTCCAATTGTATGAATCCTTTCCCCTTTCTTCTTGGGAATAGTTATCTTCCATGACTCACTCGTTTTATCCTTCTTGACATCCTGGATACTGAAGAGCCTTTCTAGTAGAAGAATCTCAATTGCATAACCTCCAAAAGGGTAGTCAGCATCCCAGCTCCCGGTATCTCGGCCATCCCAACCCCCTGCATCCATGGCCCCTACTCCCACGATGATGTGAATAGCTTGTGGATTTTGCAGTTTGTAGGACACATGTTAACAAATACAAAAAGCATATTGTGTTCCTGTATAGAGTGAAATAAGTTTTTTAAAAAATAGAGAAAATTGCAAAAATCGTCCTTGTGGTTTGGTCAAATTGCACGTTTCGTCCTTACTGTTCATTAATTGCAAAAATGGTCCGGATTTGGCACTATTTCATTCACTTTTGGTCCTTCGTCCTTGCAACCACAAGGACGAAACGTGCAATTTGGCCGCACCACAAGGACGATTTTTGCAATGCCGAAGGACCAAAAGTGAATGAAACAGTGCCAAATCCGGACCATTTTTGCAATTAATGAACAGTAAGGACGAAACGTGCAATTTGGCCAAACCACAAGGACGATTTTTGCAATTTTCTCTAAAAAATAGCTCCGCTTACAAAGAGCCTAATGACCAATATAGGACAGCTAAAAAAGTACATTAGTATATTATACGAGTATTAAAAAACCTTAACGTTTTATGTTATTGTCATATATATAGATGAAAGTTAGAAAGATACCACCCGCTGATTCAGATAATTGGACGAGTTCTTTAGCATCCTGCATCACATGATAGTAATACTCAGAAGGTTCCCTTTTGACTCCTCTCATCAAATGTAACAGAGAGGACATATTCGTCTCTCGAGCAGATTCCTTCACATCGTGGATTCCAAACATAAACTCCTCCTGTGGAACAGGTATATCAACTTCGTCAACATCGTCTTTGTGCAATCCTGCCATAAACTTTGGAGCAGGCATGTCACGCAGTAGTTAGAGGGCTTTGTCATCCTCCGCCACACTCCACCTAGTAATCACATGGGTTCCATATTTATATCCAATCATACCATCCATCACGGATAGAAGATGGGCCAGATTCCTGTTTGGTGATAGACGAGGATGAAATACACCTAAAATCATAAAGCAGGGTTACCAATTTCATTATGATTATTTAAAGACTGTATCGAAGCTCTAGTACAGCAAATATCTTATTTGATATTTCCACATACTTTTTTTCCTTATAAGTGCGCACAAATATAAACTTTGTTTACACTTTAAAGTCTATAGATCAATTTGTTACATCTGATATCCTCGCCCAAGAGAAAACGTGAGGAAACTGAGTGTAGACAGATTTGATACGAGTTTGTGCAAATGACATATTTGTTGTAGAGCTAAATCTTTTTTGGAATTTAATTTACGTACTATTGACAACATGATGGACACAAGATCCGTATTTATGATCACACTTTAGGATGCGGTCATCCCCAGAGTTACGTTGGTCATATTCGAAACCCTTGTTGTTAAAGAAGCGAGAAGATGAGGCTATCGCTCTGACCCTCATGAGACTGGATGCAACGCGTTTAACAAGTGACGAAGCCATCTCTGATCAAAGAAGAAAATAAACAAGGAATAACAAGCTTAGCTAGCTAATAGCTATATATAATAACTTTATTGGGAAGAATACAATTAAGGTTATTAGGAGTAAAAAGTCATTCATTCATATGTTTCTCATTTAACAGTGACATGAAAACTGCATATGTTGGTTTTCCGCTTCTCATTATCACTACGGCCTGGCCTAACATATAGCCCACCAAGCTTATATGTTAACTTTAAAGGGGCGTTTGGTTTAAGATATGTAAATGATGTCATTTAAAATTCTAAGCAAATTTAATTGCTTCCCAAGTGGGAGGAAATTAAATTAGCCCACTTTTAGCCTTATTAATGCAATTAAAATTACTGGGCCCACGTTTTTATTATGAACCAAACAAGATTATTTGAGCAATTTTAATTTCAAATTACCTCAATTGCCTTCAATTTACCCCAACGAAACGCCCCCTAAGATGATTTTTTCACCGTTGTGGGATTAAGCTTGTACACCCTACATAGAAGTGGCCCATATGCAGCCCAACCTTTTACGATTCAGACCCTTTGAACACTAGTTTTCAGTTTTGGACCTGTGAATCTCAAACCATTCGAGCTCCCCAAATGCCTATTTAACAGTGTTTGCAATTTGCGAAATCAATAATCCACATTTAGCAAAAACATCCATTCATTCTAAAGTTTTCAAGATTTCCAAATGCCTATTTAAAACTTGCTATTTTCCGTTCACGATACGATTTTTTTGCTGAGAAAACATCAATAAAATTTTAGAAAAGACAGTACAAACTACTTTATATACTTATACAATTATCACAATGTATAGTGGTGAAATTGAGAGAATCTCAAACCAAAATTCGAGATTCATTAATTTTTTCATTGTGGAAATCAGCTTAGGTGGCCGATTAATCTAGCTTTTCACTAGCACCCCTTTGAGTTGTGTTTTTCACAAAAGAAAGTGATACATAGGGATCGCACCAGGCTTTACCTCTCAAGGGATCTTGAGAAGCTTGCAACCCCCACCAGGCAATGTACCTGATCGTTGTAGTATAGTATAGTGACAAGTACCGGGGGATTGATCGTTCAGCTAGGAATAGTGTCGATAGGATTAGAAAACCCTTGAAAAGCTGTAAAATTCGTATATGATTCGGCCTTATGGTTTCTCCAAACTTGTTCCCCTTTAATGAATGAAAATTAGATAACTATATATAGATATTAGAGGCTGACGGCGTCAAGAACAAATGGGTGACGCCGTCATCTCGCCGCCAAAATAATCCTCGGATTGCCTTGATCTACATCTGACGCCGTCATGTTGTCCATTTTTGCAGGCCGTCACACATTTAACTCTTGACGCTCTACTTGTGACGCCTTCATTTCTATACTGGGTCGTCATGGTCTTTACTCTTGACGCCGTCAGGAAAGTACTCTTGACGCCGTCACACACTGTTTCCAGCATGGAAAATTAAGTCTTTGGCGTTTTTTTCACTTTTATGCTCCAAAAACGTCCGAATTGCTTCCTTTTCCAGATTTCACACCCAAAGTACCTAAAATCACAAAAGGAACGATTTAGGGCAATATTTGATCAAATAAATTCAATTCCGGGCTTAAATAACCCCCTAAAAACGAATCATTTTTCGCCTCATCATATACCCTTACACTTGATATTTGCTTGTCCTCAAGCAAATGCGCTTTTATTCTAATCAAAATACAAGTTAGGGGTCATTTAACACTAATATAAAAGCAATTACAACAAATAATCGTTCCACTAAAGACCAAAGACAAGCACGGAGGTCATACGCTAGCACCTCACAAATAGTGTTTAGATACTCACATCTCTCGGGTGTAATAAAGTATAAATTACAATATGGAAACGGAAGATATCTCTCACTACCTGTCATAGCAAAATAGATTACCATAAGCTTGGGAAAGGATCAAACCTCCACCACATGGCGTAAGCACCTAGGATAAACTATCAAAGAGGTCTTTTAAAGGGTTGTAACGTTAGGTGTAGAGATATGAAATACATGGTTTTGTTGGATATAGGTAATTTTTACTGGTGGCGAGTTAACAATCTTGGTTAATTACATGTACAATGTGGCGTTTCTAAGCCAAGACTAGACTCGAATTAAGCTAATAAATGAAAAATAACAAAAACATAAAATGAACATAGAATAAAAAGGGATGGTAGTCCGTATGTTTTTTTCTTATATATATATATATATATATATATATATATATATATATATATATATATATATATATATATATATATATATATATATATATTCGATTCTTTTCAATTTTTTTTTTTTTTTTTTTTTTCATACACTCTTACCCTACCATCCAAAATAATACATCATAAGGAATAAAAATTCCCCTTACACTTGAATTTTTACATACTTTACAATAAACTAATCTAATGACTCGAATTAAGATAATCAAAACACTTAGAGCACTTTTAAGATTAACGCACGTACGGGGGTAATATATGATGTTCTTCCCCATTACTCCATAAAATAAGTACTTTACCATGAGTCCCAATCGTCCCAAAACAATATGTACAAGGATATGACTCGACTTAGCAACCATGTAATCAATTAGATAGTTAACTTAGGGTTTAACAAATAACAATAATGCACTAAAGATGAGTGCATATACGGAAGGCTATGGCGATTTGGTTGTACATTTAAGTGAGGTGTAACAAATTCTTCCTTTAAGTAAGATGCTTAAAGTTAGAAACGAAAAGATAGGCTCGGAGGGGTGTACTAGGGGTTTCGTGTACTAAAAATGAGTACGACGCTAATGGCGTGGGAAAAATTAGTTGACTTAACTAGCCAAGTAATATGACTTAAATGGTCAAGTAATTATGATACGGGTTTAACACAAGCGTGATCCTAATGCCTCTTATCATGTAGTAAATCCTACCACACGAATGTAGTCTCACTAGCGGTCTCGGGATGCATCACTAAAGCAAGTTCTAGAATCTAAATGCTACCGGTACACTCATAAGCACTAATAGTAAATGCTTTTCCTATCAAATCTAAAGGCGAACCTCACATATTTGGGTGGAAATTTTTTTTGAATAGTACGGTTATGTGCTAGTCATGTAACAATTCGCATTTTCAGGTTAATTACTTTTCCCAGCAGGTCACCCAAGCCTGTACTACTCTCGCATGAGCACGCTTAACCGTATGGGCGATTAACCGTTAGACCACAAAACGCGTTTCTAAGACGATTTAAGTTTTCAACTTATTAGAAAAAGTCAACATATTTTTCCCTCCTCCATTGACTAAAAATCATTCCTTGATTTTATAAGTCATTTCGTGATTTTTAGGCTTACGGTTTGATGTCTAAAGGACATTTAATACCAACCGACACTAGACTGAGCCCAGTCTAGACATTATAAGTCTTTTTAAATCATTTATATCATATTAGAAAAGTAACATTTTACTTTTCTCAATTTTACGCAATATTCGTACGTTTTACGTATTACGCGTTTTGGACCCGTGTTTCCAGTTTTTAGCAGAGTTTTAGCACCCGATAGAACCTACCACTCATTTTATATTTTATTATGGACTATATGGACATGTTTAACAATACTTTCAAATTCCATAATTTTACGACACCCGATTTTACGTTTTGAGGCTTAATCATTTACGATTGGCATTTCCCGGAGTCAAAACTAACCAAGTATCTTGGATAATACCAAGAAAAGTCTAACCCTTGCTCTCCAAGCTCATGAACCGCCCTAGGAGGGTGGAGTCACACCCATGTGGCTTCATCTCATGAATTTACCCATAAATCATCACTTAATTACAACTTGGTCACCAAGTTGTAGCACTTTCCTAGTAAGCTTCCTAACCTCCTCAATGGAACTATAAATACCCCCTCCCCCCCCCCCCTTGTTATGCCGTCCATCACCACACCCCATTTCATTCCACACTTAGCTTTATTTCTTCCAAGTTCTTGCAAGGTTCAAGTGATTCTTCAAGATAGAAACCCTAGTTAGATTATCATTCACCAAAAATCTTCCAAACCCTAATATACTTGGTGATTTCTCTTGAGTTTAAATCCACTCAATTCACCTCAACTTTCATTACATCTCTTTCAAGAATACCAAGGGTAGAAAGATTGTATGAAGTGAAGTGGGTTGAAGCAAGTCTATCAAAGTCCATTTCCTTACTTGTTACTTCCTTTCTTTATTAGAAAGCCAAAAGTTGTAAGCCAAACCCTAACATGCTTCTTGTTAATTTATCATGTTCATATCATTTACATGTTATTCTTGCTATATTATGTCTTGTATGAATGTCCATGATGTATAAAAATGAGTAAAAGATGTTGTTATAATGAATTGTTAAGATAAGTTACTATAACAAGCAAACTAGTGACTTTCTTGGTAAGACCTGATCAAAATGGTAAAAATATGATATTTGATCATTACATATTACAGTAGAGGACTTAACAAGGAAACCGTAGCAACTTGAACCAGCCAAAACGAGTATACGAGTCAAAAGTTACGCCCATTTGAAGTTACCAAAACTTTGCGGCAAACTGCCAAATACCATTCTGATCAAATTTGGGTTTTGAAAGTCACCCTTCTGGTCCGATTCATCAAAAAGTTAAAACACGAAAGTTGTCCGGAACGCCGTTTTCGTTCAGGAATAAAGAAGCTCGAGACCTAAAAACACTTTCCGAGTGATAAAATTCTTCAAATTCTAAACAGCCCATTTTTAGGCGAAAGTCACTAGATTATGGTTATACTTTAAAAGGAACAAGAGGTCTCATGACCTATAATCAAGACCACAACCATGGCTAGAGCCAAGGTTGTGTCTCATGACCTTGGAACAAGGACCAAAGGTCATGGCTAGGCCATGACGAAATGACCATACCAACTTACTTAGGCGAAAACATGAGTTAAGACCATATATACATACAAAGGCGAAAACATGAGTTAAGACCATATATACATACCAAGGCGAAAACATGAGCTAACGACCATATAAACTTACCAAGACAAATACATGAACAAGAATTAGGCGATAACTTGAACAAGCAATTTGGATCTACTTCACTTAAAAAGGAACCATGAGATATTACAAGGAAAAATGGTCATACAAGACTTATGAAACTACCCCTAATAACAATCTTCATGTACTAATAAACTTTCCTAAGTTTATTCAAATATCGGACATGTAACTTTTCGGATAGAAACTTATATCTATATACTTTATCAACTACTACAATAGTAGGGAGCCTCATGTGAGGAGTTCATTATGTACGCCGTCGAGTTGAGTTGTGGATTTACGAATTAAAGTGTCCTGGCTCCTCGAACGTTTACTAACATGACTTCTGAATTATGTCGGCCCGAACGGTAGTAAACGATATACAAAACATACATGTTCATGAATCTTTTCTTTCAAAGACATACAATATACATCATACCACATCATGGACTAGATGCAAGAGATATATATATATATATATATATATATATATATATATATATATATATATATATATATATATATATATAGGCACTCCGTTATATTACTCGAATCCTAAGTCGCGACATTCTATTATAGGTTGCTCGTAGAAACCTTCACGATTCAACCGTTACATTCATTACTTGCTACCTTACTTAAGGTGAGTTCATAGCCCCACTTTCTATTACTTAATTGTTTTACAAACCCTTGGGGGGAATACATGCTATTTTTAACCGAGCACAATGTTTTTAAATTGTATGCTTGCCTGATTGTTTTATTATCACTAAGTACCATCCTTGCCAAACCGAGATCCTTTATTATGAACCATTTAATCACTAGAAATAGTGAGCGCGAATATTGTGAATAGGCCTATTGGGATTGACGAATCCCATTTGTATTGACTAAGTTCAAACAAATGCATTAATATTTGAGACATTAGGTATGACGGCAAAGTACTTACCGGGATAACTCCGCCGATCGATATTGGTACCCGTTAACGTTTTGGTGTCATAAGCTTAGTGAATTAATAACTGTTCCAGGCGTATAATAACGTAGCTTACCTGTTTTGTTTTCCAAACATTGGTGTGAGCCTATAACTCACACTACCAACATATTGTGTTCAAACGATTTAACAAACTCTATGAATATCACTCAACCTTTGTGTTGACCTCTCAAGCATGTATTTCAGGTTCATGACGATCAAGGATGGCACGGAATGGCTCGGATACTCAAGAGGGCTATAAATTTTATTATCATTCAAAAACTCATTTAATGTAAATTGTAAACATGGAACCATCTGGGACCTCATTTTGTAATCTCTGATATTTATATAATTTGAATGATAAATCTTTTAAACGACTCAATTGGAGTTCGTTTTCTATTATTGTGACTATTGTGCCGTCCAGTAACACCCAGTTCGAATTCCGCTGCATCCATGAATTGGGGGTGTTACAAGTCATACAATCTCCTATCCATGAGACGCTTGCTATGGCTAAAGTTTCACTCCTAAATGTTGTAAAAAATTTTAAATTTGGTGCTAAAATTGCACTAACAAGTATTTCTCATAGTTTTATTACACATCTACTATTAAACAAACAAACTCAAGCGAAAGTGTATTTGTAAGGTATCATCATTTTACCCTCCCCTTACACTTAGGATGAACATTGTCCCCAATGTTCAAGTTAAGAATGTAAAAGTAAAATAAGTAACAAGAATGAGATCAAATACTCCCCTGATTCGCTCGGTGTGGATAATAAGGTGGCCAGGTTAGATCTTCCTCCAAGAAAATGAACAATCAAAGCTTCCCTTCCAGAAAAATAAATCATCTTCTTGTCATACATAACCTGTAAATCCTAAGAAAACAGACAAAGCAACCTCGCATAAAATCGGCGGCAATATACATAAGTTACTAAATCCTATAAAACAAAGTAAGATATAATGCTTGTGGAATGAAGTTTGCAGATTTCTTGGAGATTATAAAACTTAATAATTCAACAAAAACTTTAAAACTCCGTTAGAAAAACAAAACTGGTAAAATTTCCAGATTTTTACACGTGACGCCGTCAAGAGCAAGCTCATGACGCCGTCAGAAGTGACCTGCAGAAATTCTTATGTTAAGTTTTCGGAAAATTTCTGGAAAAACTTGGTCCTACTTCCTGGAAAATCCTGCAAAACTTCATTATGACTCAATACAAGCATTTGACTCTAACAAATACGAATATACATGTTCACTTAATATTGTGGAGAATCATGATCGGTTTGTTTCTTAAAAACATATTTGGGGTTTCCCCTTACACTTATCTTTTGCAAAAATACCTTTTTGGGTGAAGTTAAGACTAGGCCAAACAACAAAGTAAAGTATTTCCACTTTTTAGTTTAGAAACATGATCTACCAACAATAAAAATAGAGCATGCATACGGAAGCAAATAACAAACAAACAAAATAAAATCACACAAAGCATGGGTTGCCTCCCAAGAAGCGCTTTTCTTTATTTACGAGTCTTGTAGCTAGACTCAAGGTCATGGGTTACTACGTGACCTCATCATTGGTTTCACTCTCCGATTGTAAATGTTCTTTGTAGAAACCAATCACCTTTTTCTCAATCGCTCCTATAATCCTATGGGCAAATTCTTTATCGAATTTATACTTTGGTCCTAGAGTCAAACAATCCTTGTAGAAAAGACTCCTCTTTTCCCGTACATAATCCATGCCCTTTTTCTTATCCTCTTCATTGATGTACTCAAAAGCACCAATGTTATCCTTGTCAAATCGGGATATAAAGTGAAATTCTTTCATTCTATTAGGCATCCTATAAGTGATCCTATCGGTGTTATTTGCAAATCGGATTGTCCCTTCTATCTCATCATATTCTAACTTGGACTCCTTAACAAATGGTTCACCAAACACAACATTGGACAATCGACAATCAATAACATTAGCAAGATCTTCCACAATCATAAAGTCGGTGACAAAAGTGAAATTCCCAACAAAGACATGTAGACCTTTAACTCTCCCGACAAAGTTACAAACTCCACCGGGGTATTTGGGATCTCTTCTAGGTTCAAGTCTTGTTTTCACTATATCATTATAAACACTTGAGTACATAATGTTGATTGGGGATTTGAAGTCAATGTAAGCATTGTCAACGTGTCTATACCCAATCATACATGGTATCTTAGCATTCTTAGGATCGCCTCTCTTTATCTTAGGTTCGATTCTAGTAAAAGGAGATCGAGGGTCATCAATAAGATTATTATAATATGCAATCTCCTCCTTAGTGGGGTATAGATTAAAGTAATCATTTAGCTTCGGATCTATTTCCCCCTCTTCAAGTTCCTCAACAACATTCACAAAATCATTAGGCCCTAGGTCCTCATTTGAATACAAGGCGGTCGCTAGGTCACTAAATGCTTGGTCGAGCTCAACCTTAATCAACCTATTAAGCTCCCTAAGTTCCCTAATCTCATTCTCAATTTGTTCACATAACACAGCCACTTCTCTAGGGGAAAGGGGTGGATTCGTGTTTTCCATAATGGTCAACGGAATAGTCAATGAATCTAATTTACTAACAAAAGCATGAAGAAAAAGATAGACTAAAGAGAACCTAAAAATAAAAAATAAAATCTTACTAGAAAGGAATCTAGCAAGTAGACCTAATAAAAAGAGATTCTAACCTAGACAATAACTATTCCCCGGGCTGCGGCACCAAAAACTTGATACGTAGGGATCGCACCAGGCTTTACCTCTCAAGGGATCTTGAGAAGCTTACAACCCCCACCAGGCAGTGTACATGATCGTTGTAGTATAGTATAGTGACAAGTACCGGGGGATTGATCGTTCAGCTAGGAATAGTGTCGCTAGGATTAGAAAACCTAAATACTAGTTCTAGAGATGAGGGATGATTCTTTTTTGTATTTTTATATTTTTTATAAATCAAATTAAAAATCTCGGGTTTGAAGGATTTGGGCGGAATTAGTTGCTAGTCAACTAACCCAATACTAATATGCAATCAAAATAAAATACTAAAAATGAAAATAAACTAATTTAAACTAAGGTTGTGAACAATATATGGGAGAAATGTGTTTACTTAGATTTCACTACTCCCTAGATATCTTTTACACGTTAATTACTTGTTATAGTTGCGTGGATGACGGATTGTATTCCTTAATACCATTCATGGGGTGGCGTACTTACTTCCCAAATCCTATGAGTGCCTACTTCACTCCTATGTCGAGCCTGCAAGAAGCTCCTAACATGGGATCATTAGAATTTACTCATGCATTAAATACAACCAATAAAACCTAGTACACATCGGTTCATGTTTCCTAAGACGTTCAAGCATGTTACCATTTGGAGATCTGCCAGTTTTCTTAAGCCTAACATTGAAATCATTCATCTAATACAACCATAAACAAGTAATCAACACATAATCAACATCTAGGTTTCATTAGATCTAAGCAAACACAAGATAAATCTAGCCTAGCATGGTGGAATCAAGACAAGCACAAGATATATACAACCAACACATAGACATATTGATTGAATTAAGAAAAGACTTATCTCAATAACACATGTAAGGATTCAAGGGTTGAAAACCCTTGAAAAGCTGTAAAATTCGTATATGGTTCGGCCTTAGGGTTTCCCCAAACTTGTTCCCCTTTAATGAATGAAAATTAGAAAACTATATATAGATATTAGAGGCTGACGGCGTCAAGAACAAATGGGTGACGCCGTCATCTCGCCGCTAAAATAATCCTCGGACTGCCTTGATCTACATCTGACGCCGTCATGTTGTCCATTTTTGTAGGACGTCACACATTGAACTCTTGACGCTCTACTTGTGACGCCTTTATTTCTAACTGGGTCGTCATGGTCTTTACTCTTGACGCCGTCAGGAAAGTACTCTTGACGCCGTCACACACTGTTTCCAGCATGAAAAATTAAGTCTTTGGCATTTTCTTCACTTTTATGTTCCAAAAACGTTCGAATTACTTCCTTTTTCAGATTTCACTCCCAAAATACCTAAAATCACAAAAGGAACGATTTAGGGCAATATTTGATCAAATAAATTCAATTCTGGGCTTAAATGACCCCCTAAAAACGGATCATTTTTCGCCTTATCATATACCCTTACACTTGAGATTTGCTTGTCCTCAAGCAAATGCGCTTTTATTCTAATCAAAATACAAGTTAGGGGTCATTTAACACTAATATAAAAGTAATTACAACAAATAATCGTTCCACTAAAGACCAAAGACAAGCACGGAGGTCATACGCTAGCACCTCACAAATAGTGTTTAGATACTCACATCTCTCGGGTGTAGTAAAGTATAAATTACAATATGGAAACGGAAGATATCTCTCACTACCTGTCATAGCAAAATAGATTACCATAAGCTTGGGAAAGGATCAAACCTCCACCACATGGCGTAAGCACCTAGGATAAACTATCAAAGAGGTCTTTTAAAGGGTTGTAACGTTAGGGGTAGGGATATAAAATACACGGTTTTGTTGGATATAGACAGTTTTTACTGGTGGCGAGTTAACAATCTTGGTTAATTACATGTACAATGTGGCGTTGCTAAGCCAAGACTAGACTCGACTTAAGCTAATAAATGAAAAATAACAAAAACATAAAATGAACATAGAATAAAAATGGATGGTAGTACGTATGTTTTTTTTTTTCTCTTTTCTTTTTCTATATATATATATATATTCGATTTTTTCCGTTTTTTTTTTTTTTTTTTTTTTTTTTTTTTTTTTTTTTGCATACTCTTACCCTCCCATCCAAAATAATACATCTTAGGGAATGGAAATTCCCCTTACACTTGAATTTTTACATACTTTACAATAAACTAATCTAATGACTCGAATTAAGATAATCAAAACACTTGGAGCACTTTTAAGATTAACGCACATACGAGGGTAATATATGATGTTCTTCCCCATTACTCCATAAAATAAGTACTTTACCATGAGTCCCAATCGTCCCAAAACAATATGTACAAGGATATGACTCGACTTAGCAACCATGTAATCAATTAGATAGTTAACTTAGGGTTTAACAAATAACAATAATGCACTGAAGATGAGTGCATACACGGAAGGCTAAGGCGATTTGGTTGTACATTTAAGTGGGGTGTAACAAATTCTTCCTTTAAGAAAGATGCTTAAAGTTAGAAACGAAAAGATAGGCTCGGAGGGGTGTACTAGGGGTTTCGTGTACTAAAAATGAGTACATTGCTAATGGTGTGGGAAAAATTAGTTGACTTAACTAGCCAAGTAATATGACTTAAATGGTCAAGTAATTATGATACGGGTTTAACACAAGCGTGATCCTAATGCCTCTTATCATGTAGTAAATCCTACCACACGAATGTAGTCTCACTAGCGGTCTCGGGATGCATCACTAAAGCAAGTTCTAGAATCTAAATGCTACCGGTACACTCATAAGCACTAATAGTAAATGCTTTTCCTATCAAATTTAAAGGTGAACCTCACATATTTGGGTGAAAAATTTTTCTGAATAGTACGGTTATGTGCTAGTCATACAATCTCCTATCCATGAGACGCTTGCTATGGCTAAAGTTTCACTCCTAAATGTTGTAAAAAAATTTAAATTTGGCGCTAAAATTACACTAACAAGTATTTCTCATAGTTTTATTACACATCTACTATTAAACAAACAAACTCAAGCGAAAGTGTATTTGTAAGGTATCATCATTTTACCCTCCCCTTACACTTAGGATGAACATTGTCCCCAATGTTCAAGTTAAGAATGTAAAAGTAAAATAAGTAACAAGAATGAGATCAAATACTCCCCTGATTCGCTCGGTATGGATAATAAGGTGGCCAGGTTAGATCTTCCTCCAAGAAAATGAACAATCAAAGCTTCCCTTCCAGAAAAATAAATCATCTTCTTGTCATACATAACCTGTAAATCCTGAGAAAACAGACAAAGCAACCTCGCATAAAATCGGCGGCAATATACATAAGTTACTAAATCCTAGAAAACAAAGTAAGATATAATGCTTGTGGAATGAAGTTTGCAGATTTCTTGGAGATTATAAAACTTAATAATTGAACAAAAACTTTAAAACTCCGTTAGAAGAACAAAACTGGTAAAATTTCCAGATTTTTACACGTGACGCCGTCAAGAGCAAGCTCATGACGCCGTCAGAAGTGACCTGCAGAAATTCTTATGTTAAGTTTTCGGAAAATTTCTGGAAAAACTTGGTCCTACTTCCTGGAAAATTCTGCAAAACTTCATTATGACTCAATACAAGCATTTGACTCTAACAAATACGAATATACATGTTCACTTAATATTGTGGAGAATCATGATCGGTTTGTTTCTTAAAAACATATTTGGGGTTTCCCCTTACACTTATCTTTTGCAAAAATACATTTTTGGGTGAAGTTAAGACTAGGCCAAACAACAAAGTAAAGTATTTCCACTTTTTAGTTTAGAAACATGATCTACCAACAATAAAAATAGAGCATGCATACGGAAGCAAATAACAAACAAACAAAATAAAATCACACAAAGCATGGGTTGCCTCCCAAGAAGCGCTTTTCTTTATTTACGAGTCTTGTAGCTAGACTCAAGGTCATGGGTTACTACGTGACCTCATCGTTGGTTTCACTCTCCGATTGTAAATGTTCTTTGTAGAAACCAATCACCTTTTTCTCAATCGCTCCTATAATCCTATGGGCAAATTCTTTATCGACTTTATACTTTGGTCCTAGAGTCAAACAATCCTTGTAGAAAAGACTCCTCTTTTCCCGTACATAATCCATGCCCTTTTTCTTATCCTCTTCATTGATGTCCTCAAAAGCACCAATGTTATCCTTGTCAAATCGGGATATAAAGCAAAATTCTTTCATTCTATTAGGCATCCTATAAGTGATCCTATCGGTGTTATTTGCAAATCGGATTGTCCCTTCTATCTCATCATATTCTAACTTGGACTCCTTAACAAATGGTTCACCAAACACAACATTGGACAATCGACAATCAATAACATTAGCAAGATCTTCCACAATCATAAAGTCGGTGACAAAAGTGAAATTCCCAACAAAGACATGTAGACCTTTAACTCTCCCGACAAAGTTACAAACTCCACCGGGGTATTTGGGATCTCTTCTAGGTTCAAGTCTTGTTTTCACTATATCATTATAAACACTTGAGGACATAATGTTGATTGGGGATTTGAAGTCAATGTAAGCATTGTCAACGTGTCTATACCCAATCATACATGGTATCTTAGCATTCTTAGGATAGCCTCTCTTTATCTTAGGTTCGATTCTAGTAAAAGGAGATCGAGGGTCATCAATAAGATTATTATCAATGTTGCAAAAATCGTGAATCGGTCCCGAGGCGGTCGGGGGCCGAGTTGCGATTTTTGGCCGATTAATCGGCCGATTTTCTTGACTCGGCCGATTAATCGGCCGATTACCTTGTAATTTCCTACAAGTTCCAGGGCCGAGGCCGATTAATCGCCGATTAATCGGCCGCCTCAGCCGATTTTTGCAACACTGATTATTATAATATGCAATCTCCTCCTTAGTGGGGTATAGATTAAAGTAATCATTTAGCTTAGGATCTATTTCCCCCTCTTCTAGTTCCTCAACAACATTCATAAAATCATTAGGCCCTAGATCCTCATTTGAATAACTCTTCTAGTTCCTCAACAACATTCATAAAATCATTAGGCCCTAGATCCTCATTTGAATACAAGGCGGTCGCTAGGTCACTAAATGCATGGTCGAGCTCAACCTTAATCAACCTATTAAGCTCCCTAAGTTCCCTAATCTCACTCTCAATTTGTTCACGTAACACAACCACTTCTCTAGGGGAAAGGGGTGGATTCGCGTTTTCCATAATGGTCAACGGAATAGTCAATGAATCTAATTTACTAACAAAAGCACGAAGAAAAAGATAGACTAAAGAGAACCTAAAAATAAAAAATAAAATCTTACTAGAAAGGAATCTAGTAATTAGACCTAATAAAAAGAGATTCTAACCTAGACAATAACTATTCCCCGGGCTGCGGCGCCAAAAACTTGATACGTAGGGATCGCACCAGGCTTTACCTCTCAAGGGATATTGAGAAGCTTACAACCCCCACCAGGCAGTGTACCTGATCGTTGTAGTATAGTATAGTGACAAGTACCGGGGGATTGATCGTTCAGCTAGGAATAGTGTCGCTAGGATTAGAAAACCTAAATACTAGTTCTAGAGATGAGGGATGATTCTTTTTTGTATTTTTATATTTTTTAGAAAGCAAATTAAAAATCTCGGGTTTGAAGGATTTGGGCGGAATTAGTTGCTAGTCAACTAACCCAATACTAAGATGCAATCAAAATAAAATACTAAAAATGAAAATAAACTAATTTAAACTAAGGTTGTGAACAATATATGGGAGAAATGTGTTTACTTAGATTTCACTATTCCCTATATATCTTTTACACGTTAATTACTTGTTATAGTTGCGTGGATGACGGATTGTATTCCTTAATACCATTCATGGGGTGGCGTACTTACTTCCCAAATCCTATGAGTGCCTACTTCACTCCTATGTCGAGCCTGCAAGAAGCTCCTAACATGGGATCATTAGAATTTACTCATGCATTAAATACAACCAATAAAACCTAGTACACATCGGTTCATGTTTCCTAAGACGTTCAAGCATGTTACCATTTGGAGATCTGCCAGTTTTCTTAAGCCTAACATTGAAATCATTCATCTAATACAACCATAAACAAGTAATCAACACATAATCAACATCTAGGTTTCATTATATCTAAGCAAACACAAGATAAATCTAGCCTAGCATGGTGGAATCAAGACAAGCACAAGATATATACAACCAACACATAGACATATTGATTGAATTAAGAAAAGACTTATCTCAATAACACATGTAAGGATTCAAGGGTTGAAAACCCTTGAAAAGCTGTAAAATTCGTATATGGTTCGGCCTTAGGGTTTCTCCAAACTTGTTCCCCTTTAATGAATGAAAATTAGAAAACTATATGTAGATATTAGAGGCTGACAGCGTCAAGAGCAAATGGGTGACGCCGTCATCTCGCCGCCAAAATAATCCTCGGACTGCCTTGATCTACATCTGACGCCGCCCTGTTTTCCATTTTTGCAGGCCGTCACACATTTAACTCTTGACGCTCTACTTGTGACGCCTTCATTTCTATACTGGGTCGTCATGGTCTTTACTCTTGACGCCGTCAGGAAAGTACTCTTGATGCCGTCACACACTGTTTCCAGCATGGAAAATTAAGTCTTTGGCGTTTTCTTCACTTTTATGCTCCAAGAACGTTCGAATTACTTCCTTTTCCAGATTTCACTCTTAAAGTACCTAAAATCACAAAAGGAATGATTTAGGGCAATATTTGATCAAATAAATTCAATTCCGGGCTTAAATGACCCCCTAAAAACGGATCATTTTTTGCCTCATCAGAAAGGGTGTTTGTGTTTCTCACAATCACAAAAAAAACCCAAACAGTAAAAAAGAAAATCTCACAACCCGTTCGAGATCCGAGAAACACTTAGGGTGACCTAATGTCTTGTGACTATCATCGTTAAAATGTGAGGGGTTTCAAGTTCGATTCCTGATAGGTCTTAGCAAACAATCCTAAGAGCACCTATGGTGGCTGCCAAAACCCAAAAAGAGGTGTCATCTCATACCACGTCAGCAAAACACCCTTTTTCACTCACACCTAAAAATGCACTCACTCATAGCTCAAGCCAAAACACCCCTTTTAAGTCCCGCCATACACAATTAAGACACAAACTCAACATAAAAAAAACAATTAAAAAAAATCGTCTCTTTCAGGGCAAGGAATTGACGAATGGTTTGGCGTGGGGGTACATGGTGCCATGGCTTGGGTTGGCTTGGGAACACGTCGGATGGCGAGGGTGCTCAAGCCACCATACCCAGCCCTCTAAAGTGGTCACATCAACCTCGTGGAAAGTGAGGGCTTTACCTGGTTTGATTCCATGTGGCGGTGTTTTCGAACCTCATGGGTTAATCAACCAAAAGAACGGAAACCACAGTTAAAAAAAATAAAAATTTAAGTTCATGTCAAGATTCGAGACTCGTGAGTCGAAAATCGGAAAGTAAGGTTCAAAAGGTCCAAAATGTAAAGGGTTGTGATGCATAAGGTCCACTTGTATAATTTTTCTTAACAAGTGTAATAAAGATTATAAATTTCTAACAATCTTTTTATATATATTCTTTTGAAAAGGAAGATGATTTGCTCACTCTCTTAATTGATTGGGACACTCTAATTTAGTGTGTTTGGACATTTATACCCTCACAGTTAGCCTTACATTTTTATCTATGTGAGGGTATAAATGTTCAAACATAATTAATTAGATTGTCACAATCAAATAAGAGAGTGTGCAAATCATATCCCTTTTAAAATGCTGCTAAAAACTAATATAACATTTCTAAACTAAAATAACCAAAAAGTATACAAGTCTTCATACCAACAAAATTAAAATGACATAGTAGAAAATAAGTAACCAAAAACATAAACTTACAAAGTTAAAGAGCATTTACCTGAGATTTAATGCTTGGAACTTTGGATACTAGAATTTTGGTCGGTATAAAGTATCTAGGACTTTAAAGATTGTGTAAGCGAAAAATAAGGGAAACAGTACTTTTATAAAATTACCTTAGTTATCACCAGTTGAGCCCCTCATCTTTCATGTTCTTTGCAAATTGGCCCTTATTGTTTTATTAATTGCCTTATATTTTTGATGATGAACTTTTAAACTTTTTCATAAACTTATTTTGATTTGTTCCAAATAAGTTTTAAATTAGTTATCACTTTTCTCATTTTGCCCTCAATTATACCCAATCAAAAAGTTGTTTTCATCACTTATGTGTTGTTATGGTTTCTTTTTCAAACACCAAAACACAATTTGTTTTCGTTCTTTTTTCCTTAGCCTATGTTGTTCTGTATGCTCCTTCCTTCTACCGGCCACATTGATATTGTCTCACGTCAGTCATGCCACATTTGCAGAAACACACACATACTGTGCATTTTGTTAAGGTATGAATGAGTGCAGACGGCTTAGAAATGATTAACATACCTGAGGCCACTAAATCAAAACAAAGAGCAGGTTTGTGACTATCCTACCAAAAGACATACATTAAAAACAGTCTCTTCAGCCATACAACATCAACAATAACCATGTGGCCAAATTAGACAACATCAAGAATCTTTAGGGCAACTAAACATCAAGAAAACATAGCCATAAACTAACTGGGACGCCAAAGGGTCGGTTTGCATATTTTCATCTCACAAAAAAAGATTAAATTGCCTCCGATTGTTTGAGGGAAAATGCTACATCCACAAAACTTTTACAAAAAAACTTCTATAAAATGACTTGTCACCAATGAAATTCATTATAGTCGATTCTCCCAATTCCTTTTTAAATTCACACCTTCCTATCACTGTGTGCCACATCATTTTGTGAAAAAAAAATCTTTTGTATAACTTTTGTGGATATAGCATCCCTCTTGTTTGAGTGCGCTCCCCTTTCTTCTTCGGAATATTTATCATCCACAACTCACTCCTAAGATCCAGCTCAACGTCCCTGATATTGTATAAACTATCGTCTAAAAATATGACATAGCCTCATAGGTGTAATCTCCATAAAGATCGCCAGGCCTGTGTGAGATTCAATTTGTAAAACTTATGTGATTGTAGCATTTCTCGATAATAAATATGCATCCAATATGAAAGCAATTTAAAACATTTATATTAGCTTGTTTTGAGCTGTGCTTACCATAGCATTATAGCCTACCTAGTAATATATAATATATCATATGTGCTTCCATAGAGAATGAAATCCATTGAAAAGTCAATAGTTTGACTCAAAAGTCAAACCTTTCACTTATTTCAAATATTTATGCAGATGTAAACTTTTCTTGAATTTATTTATAACATGATCATGTCAAGTTCTTTGTTTTAACTTTTAACCATGAACATACTTTGACATCATGAAGAAGTTAATAACCATACCTAGATTCAAGAGTATTTAACTAGTATTACAGACTTGGTTCCTTGGCGTATCTCCTTGTACTTCGATTTTAAATGGCTAGCTGTAACCAAAAGCATTGAGGGCGCAGATTAAACGTCAAATTCATTATGTCAAATAATTGCAGTTCAAAAAAGAAGAAAAAAAAAATGTTTCTTTGATAGTTTTTGGTCTAAGTTAAATGTGTGTTTTTTCATTGACTTAGAGAAAAAATTACCTCCAGCTTGATGAGCACACTCAGATGATCAGACCCATGAAACAGAATGAATCTTTCTATTCTTCTTAGCAAAAGTAACATCAAAACGACGAGAAGCTATAACAACAACAACTGGTGCACCACCTGCAGACAAGGTGAATCCTCTTGCTTACTGAACCATATATTGATAACCTTCGCAAAATAAGGCAAGGAACATCATTTACATCCAACAAGGAACTAATTGAAATCTTCATCAAACTTAAGACAATTTATAGAGAAGGGAGAAAGTACCTGTAAAAAAAGTTCTTAATGTAGTGACTTCTTTGGGCCTTTGGAGCTGTTCAAAATCATCACTCGACCACTATGTAACAGAATGTTTCATCATCAGAGGTGCTTATCTCGGATGTAAAACCACATGATTCAAGAAGCCATCTAGACCCAACAATACGCAGACCTTTCAGCCTAAGCATACTCTCTGGAAGCCGACTTATACCTGTTCCCGTAATATCCAGCTCTTTCAAACATTCTAACCGCCCAATTTCCTCAGGCAATTCCGTAACTTGAATACAATACGGGAGATGGAAATATTTGAGACATTTCATCTCACATATGCTGTTTGGAATATCTCGTAAAAACACACTCTCTGTTAGGATTAACTTCTCTAAACATTGTAATTGACCAAGATTATCAGGTAACTTCTCTAGTAGCCAGCAAGATTTAAGTATGAGAATTTTCAGATATTTCAACATACAAATACTTTCTGGAAGAAGTTTTATCTTTGTAGACACCAAAATCAACTCCTCTAGACCTTCTAACTGGACAACGAACTCGGGAACCTCTGGAATACCGCCTTTCAGAGTGAGCTTTCTTAAACGTTGAAAATCACAAATTGTTACTGTAGAAATCTCAAGGTTGCATACAGAAATAAGTTTCTCAAGATTCCAAACTGATAAAACTGGATGTTGAATATAAAAAGATGTAAGCCATGACTTTGCCGAATTACTTTCAGAGTGCAATGGCCATACATCAAAGGACTCCACAGTGACATATAACCCCAATAAAGAGTCAACATCAACTAAGGGAAACCGTTTGTCCAACAAAAATGATTCAAACCTCCTACAATCAGTTAAGTCTAAGTAGCGAAGCATTTTTAGACATCCAATGGGAGCGTTAATTTCTACCAAATCATAACATTCTTTAAGATCTAACGTCTGGAGATTTGGAGTCAACCCCAGGTCAAGGGTACTCAATTTTGTATTACTAAGGCTGAGGAATATGAGCTTTGGACATTCAAAGGGCATGTGAAGTTCTACTAAACTGTCACATCCAGCAAGACCTAGAGTCTCAAGATCGGGAGTCATTCCAAGGTAAAGGTTCCTCAACTTTGAACCATTAAGGCTGAGGTTTTTGAGCTTTAGGCAACGGAAGGGCAAGTGAAGTTCTACCAAATTACAACAATCTTTGAGACTTAGGGTCTCAAGTTTCGGAGTAATCCCGAGATGAAGTTCGACCATATTAGTACAGTCGTTGACTTTTAGCGTATCAAGATTCGGAGTGATCCCGAGGTGAAGGGTTGTCAACTTTAGATTATTGAGCTTGAGATCTACGAGCTTTGGACATTCAGCGGGAATCTGAAGTTCGACCATATCAGTACAGCCGTTGACTTTTAGCGTTTCAAGGTTCGGAGTAATCCCGAGGTGAAGGGTTGCCAACTTTAAATTATTGAGATTGAGATCTACAAGCTTTGGACATTCAGCGGGAATCCGAAGTTCGACCATATCAGTACAGTTGTTGACTTTTAGCGTTTCAAGATTCGGAGTAAACCCGAGGTGAAGGGTTGTCAACTTTAAATTATTGAGATTGAGATCTACGAGCTTTGGACATTCAGCAGGAATCTGAAGTTCGACCATATGAGTACATTTGTTGACCTTTAGCGTTTCAAGATTCGGAGTAATCCCGAGGTGAAGGGTTGTCAACTTTAAATTATTGAGATTGAGATCTACGAGCTTTGGACATTCAGCGGGAATCTGAAGTTTGACCATATGAGTACATTTGTTGACTTTCAGCGTTTCAAGATTCGGAGTGATCCCGAGGTGAAAGGTCGTCAACTTTAGATTATTGAGATTGAGATCTACGAGCTTTGGACATTCAGCGGGAATCTGAAGTTCGACCATATCAGTACAGTCGTTGACTTTTAGCGTTTCAAGATTCGGAGTAATCCCGAGGTGAAGGGTCGTCAACTTTAAATTATTGAGTTTGAGATCTACGAGCTTTGGACAATCCGCCGAAATCTGGAGTTCGACCATATAAGTACAGTTGTCGAGGCTTACTGTCTCAAGATTCGGAGTAATCCCAAGGTGAAGGGTCGTCAACTTTAACAGAAAAAGGTTGAGGAATCTGAGCTTTGGACTTTCAGCAGGCATGTGTAATTCTTCCAAATTGGGGCATTTAATTAGATGTAACTCCTTAAGATTAGGAGTAACAAGCTCAATTTTTACCAAATCATAACATTCTTCAAGATGTAGCATCTCAAGATTCGGCGCCAACCCAAGGTCAAGGGTCCTAAATTTTGAACGTATGAACTTTAGGAACCTGAGCTTTGAAAAAACCTATCATAAGAAACAAAATAAAAGGAAAGATGAATGTTGGTCAAATATGACAGACAAATAGGTGATATACCACCATAATTAATCATGCAAGGCAACCGATCAACCATTATTCTACCTTTTCTTCTCCATCTTTCCGAAGTTGAATGATATCGCTGTACTTCATTTCAAGTCCAACAAGATTTTTTGCTTGAAATGTTTTTGGTAAAGTTAAAAAAGGATAACAAGTCCATTTCAGAAACCTTAAGGCGTTTGGAAAGTATAGATCAATTTCATCAACGCACCAGCTGCCAACTTCGTCACAATTAATTCTATATGCAAACACGTCAAGAAATCTAAGTTCCTTCATGTTTGCGAGACCATTCCTTAGAAGTTTAATGTTCAATCCATATGCATCCAGCATTATACATTTTGTTGCTTGGGTACCCTGTAATTCAAATAGCAGTGACCATGAGATTTGTTTCATTACATAAGAAAATGCGTAAAGTATATTTATTTTGATAATCTAACTTTAAAAAAGTATGCAATTACATCATTAGGATAACTTACTACCTGCTTGACTTTTATCTCTAGTTGGTTGACTTTTTGATCCGGTAGTACGTTCATAACAGGTGTCCAAGTGAAAAAGGTTAATTTTTGAATTTTTTTGAATTAAACAGTTAAATATTTGTCATTTTACCTTAATATTTATCATATTTAAGTATAGTATGAATGGAAAAAAAGAAAATGAATTATGTAGGTATAGAGAACAAAAGAAAAAAGACCAATGTTTAATGATATGATGTAATAAAACAAAATTTTGTTTTTGTACAATGACTAAATTGAACTTTTAGAAATGTATACTGACTTTTTAGTTTAACAACACAAATAACTTGATACTTACCGAGTCATTAGCCAATATATCAACAATTTCTTTCTTAATCCATAACCGGCTATGCTTGTTAGGTTCATTGGGGTTCGTACGACGAACAATATTCTTGCCCATTTCTTCAATATGGTCATGCATCCTCAACTCCCCATATTCAGAGATAGTTATGAGAGATTTTTGTTCAAGCACTCTTAAGCCAACTTCAGCATAAAATCCACAGCTTTTAAGCACTATCACTGCGTCGGCTTTCCTCCAGCCTTTGAGTAAGCATGCAACATCTAGAAACATTTCCTTGTAATCCTCCTCAAGACCATTATAGCTGAGTTCCAATTTTTCCATGGTTGCCTTCAATGGTATTTTTTTTAGTCTTTCTAGGGTATCTATCCATTGAGGCACATTTTGACCACAAAGAAGTGAACCCAAAACTTTGATCGTTAATGGAAGACCATCAGCGTATTGTACAACTTCTTTTGAAAGCTCTTCATACCCTTCAATCGGAATATCTCTAATAAATGCATACTTACTAAAGAGGGAAATCGCTTCTGCGCGCGATAACAGGTTAACGTTATTAATGAACTTCACTCGGTGGGCTAACAGAACTTGCTTATCTCGTGTGGTAATGATAACTCTGCTTCCCAATTTAAACCAGTCAGGTTCGCCTGCTAACGCCTCAAGTTGTTCTATATCATCAACATCGTCTAGAACAATAAGAACTTTTCTCCCACGTATCATCCTTTTCATCATGTTTGTTCCTTCATGAACACTATTTACAGTGATATTTCTACTTAACACGCTTGAAAGAACTTGTTGTTGCAACTTATTCAAACCGTACAAACCGGATTTTGAAACTTCCCTTACATTTTCAACAAAGGCTTTACCGTCGAACTGAATGGATATTCGATCAAAAACAGCTCTTACCAAAGTTGTCTTCCCCCCACCTCCCATCCCCCATATCCCTATCACGTGGACATCTTGAGCATCAAGTTCTAAAGATAAAAGGATATCTTCTATTCGTGTCTCCATGCCTACTAAATTTCCGTCAACACTCGAACCACTGGAACAAATCTTTTTGAAAATATCGTCAACAATTATTTGGATCAATTTGGATTCATCCCTGTAACGTTCAAATTATTAGCTTTCAATTAGTTTGATATATAACATTAATTCAGATAGCAAAGAAATTACCCATTAGCAGTCTTCTTCAATTCCCACCCAGCAAGTTTGCTTGCTTCTTTCAAGGCCTCTCTCCACTTTCCAGCAGTCTCTTCATTTTCATGTTTGGAAAAGGCTTCTCCAACATCATAGAAGACGGGGTAAGCAATCTGTTCACTTGTCTTCTGACACTCCATAATCTTGACAAGCTCACCTAAGCACCAAGATGAAGATGCATAGTCCTTAGAGAACACAATGATGAAGAATCTCGAGTCTTGAATGGATTTGATGAGCTGGTTGTCGATCGTTTTCCCTTTCTCAATTTTTTCGTCATCCTTGTAAGTTTGAATCCCATTTTGCTCAAGAGCTTTATAAAGATGACTAACAAAGTTGTAACGAGTGTCTTCGCCTCTAAAACTTAGAAAGACATCATATTTGAAGCTCTTTTGAACGGATGAAGTTGAAGTGGACGCCATTGAAAGTGGTTCAAGGAGATGAACAATTAACAAGTGGAATGTGATTCTATTTACTCGGGGAAATCATGGAATAATGTAAAGAAACAAAAGCTACTTTAACAGGTCAAAAAGATATACAAAAAGTAGTAGTGGTGCTAATGAGTTGAAATAAAATATGATATTATACCTATATACTAAAAGCCGTGATTCCCCCCTCTCTTTACTGTAGCAATTTTTGGGCCCGTTTGCCCAAACCCAATTCCCTTATTACCACCCGGATCCGAATATGTGTTATCTCCTCTCACAATCTTCCTGGTTTACCGGCGATCCGTCGGAGCTAAAAAAACCGAAACACAAAATGAATCGGAGCATCTATAGTGTTTTATGTGAGTATAGCTACATGAACATCTACAGTAACCGATTATTATTATTTTTTAATTGGGGTAATAGTGGCTTTGTGGGAGGCATGGATATACTTTTTAACAACATACGATTCTTGAAGCTTCTTGATAACCAGATTTTCTTTTTTTTATTGTTACACACACTGGTAACTTTTTATGCTTTTCTACAGTTTTATTTTGTATGATACTTTATTTCAATTTAGGGTTTCGTTGAATTAGTCATTGTTCTTTTCGATTGATTCTGTTAATTTTATTGTTATGTTAGATTATGAAAAATGAAACCCTAATTTTTTTTTGGGTTTGTGCAGGATCTGACCGTGTATCAGAGATTATGGGTTCGAGGTGATTGGAATAGCTAATGATTAGGTAATATCATCTATGTGTTTGTTGTTATAAGGATCTATTTGATTGTTGGTGTTATTGGTATTTGATATGTTTTGCTTTTGCCGGATCCTTAAATTATCAGCTTATTATAATTTGGTATATTAGTCGAGTCAAAAAAGCTCATAAGGTGTGGTTATAAGCCATTTATGAGCTCTGGTCATAAGTGTGTATTTGGTAACGACTCCTTTTACGGGCTATTTTTGGGCAGAATAATGGGGTGTTTGTTTTGGCTTATATAGCCGGCTTACGGCTTATTTGATTTTGGGTTTATGTTTCATAAGCTCACTTTTTGTGGCTTATTTCAATATGATAAATTTAAAGTTATATAATGTGGTAGATGTGTGTCAACACATATTTTTTGTTCAACTTGGCTCGGTTCAGTCACATAATCGGCTAATATGTCATCATAAGTCGTGTATAAGCTGTGGTAGTATAGTTAGTAAAAATAATTCACCACATTTTTGCGTAGGTGTGTATGTGGGGGCAAGAAATGCTCAGAATTCGCAAATATGGAAACTGAATCCTTTGGAAATAGTTGCACCTCAGGTGAAAGAGTGTTCCATTAAATATGAGCTTCAACCGGAATAGCATCAAGTATTTGTTTTTGACGATCTAAAATCTGTTTGTTTTGATAGTGTTATCAAGCAAGTGAAAATATTAGCTAAAGATATTACTGCATGTATGCGTTAATTTTTGTTGTTAAGGATCTGTTTTTTAGATTTTACGTAGAATAAAGAAATATGGTGTTTTGTATATGTAGAATCTATATATAACAGTTGCATGTTTTGCTGCAGGAGATGAGTCGATAGAAAAGCATTAAATATCAATGCACAATCAAAGGCCGAGTGCACCGACTACAAATTCCCATGGGAACAACGTTGACAGGCACCACAGCCATGAAGGTAAGGTCAGCCATCCATGTATTTTTGCAATTTTTTTATTCCTTAAATTTTTTAGGATTCTGCAGCAGTGCGACAGGCATAACAATCTGATGTTAATACAGTATCTATAACTTTTCATAATCACTTATATTTTAGACGGCCGAATGCTGGAACATTGACATTTGTAAGATACAAAAGAAACTGAAACGCTATAGCTTTTAATGAATAATTTGTTTAAATGCAGGAAAGCCGATTTCGCAGTGAAAACCAAAAGCCTACTGTGGAAAATGAACAATAAAAAGGGCACTACATTATGGGTCAGTACAGTTGTTATTTTCTATGTGTCGTGTCGGTCTTGGTTTACTTGAAATACTCTATTCAAGATATTATAAACAGTTCTTTTCTAAATAGGGAATTTCGGAAATCATGTAGACATAATAAGTTACCTCTGAAAGAATGGAAGTACACCTTGAACCACTGTCGGGGGGAAGGGTACTGTTTCCACCGAATATGAATTTTGCGTAAATGATTTTCATTGTATCTTTTTTTTAAACGCCTAGCCTGTTTTCACTTTTGTAACACACTGTTATGCATACAACTTCGTTTCTTGGGTTCGATAAAGCTTACATTCCTCATTATTTTTTGCAGCTTATCATGCTAATGCACAACGGGTCAGAATGGGTGTAACGAGTCTTAACGTCTTTGGATGATCATATAGAAGTGGAGTTTGATCATATCGGATAGATGTTAAAGAGTTTAGAGGGCCAACAACAAACTGAATACTGAGGAAGAACATAGAGATTCAAAACCTCAAGTGCGGTTTGTTTCAAATACACCATCCTTAAGTTTTACAAATATTACAGCCGCATACTAAATACACTTCCTTTGCAGTGGAAATACTGTCCCTCTAAGCCTTTGGAATGAAATGGCTACAACATTTGAGCTACAAGTAGCAATGGATTTGGAACAACCTATTATCATAGCGGTCAGCTCATGTTTGATTAAAAGATATGCAGGTATGAAATTTTCTGAAAATACAGACAACCAAAAAATTTCCCAATGAAGAATAACTATGTTATAATTGACAAACAGGGATCATATAACTATCCGCCACGCCAGCTACATATTACTACCTAAACCCGAAAGTGCCTGAAGCAGACCGCATAGCAGTGTAAGCACATGATATGTAATACACACACAAATTACAGTAACTATTGTTGTTAGCCAACATATGATGTTATATGTTCTAATACAGGTACAACGACCTTCGGCCAGTGATGCCACTACCGTTAGTAGCAACACATCAGCAACCACAACAAGAACACGCAGCTGAAGAGCCTATGTCGATAGCAGCACTATTGGAGATTAATCCCGAAAACTTAGTGGTATTGCGTTTCTACATTTCATTATAACTGTTGCTATCTTTTTGTCCCTAATTAACACTCATAAACAGTAACAAACAAAGATTTATCACTGAGGCAGTGATGATAACTATCGATGAAGACAGAGGTTGGTAATTCAATAGATGCAAGACCTGCAACAACAAAATTGAAGATGGCCGACCACATTGGCATTGTCAAGAACCTGGGAGTAAACCAATGACAAACTATAGGTACCCAACCTACACATTAGAATACAATACAAACGCTCTTTGCAAGTTCTTAACTATTAACTAACATAATGCAAAACGTAGATAACAACTATAACTGACGTGCTCCATTGCGTGTTTCACCCGCAGTTATTGCTTGAAAGCAATTATCGCTGATGTTACCGGGAGCCTGTTGGTAACACGTTTCAGCCCCAAGCATAGGTTTGTGCTACATTTCGGGAAAGGAAGCCGTAAGCGGTTCCCAAGATTTGTTCTTAACTGCGCATCGGACCTGGCTCCACCGATGTTGCCACCAGTTATCGCTCCTCAAATTCCCCTGCAGTTACAACCAGTTCCAGTTACTTCTTTGTTCTCGCTTCTTTAAGACTAGCGTGTGAAGGACTTGAAACCTTGGAGGTTAGTTGCTTTCTGCTATAGCCAGTACATTGGACCTGTGTATATAACACTTCCGCTCCCTTCCAAATATATGCACCGCTTGATTGCACAAATTTATGAATATAAATTTTTTATTGAAAATATCAGTTAAAATTATGAGTTAGATATTGAACATGATCATTGTGTCTAACCTTTGTGATTGACGAAAGTGCATAAATATTTGTTCATAGGCTTGATATGTGTTTCTGGCATGGTGGAATAGTTATAAGCTATGTCTAAGCTTTGTAAAGGTTTTATTTTATTTTTGATTTCTATGCCTGTTGGTTACTTTCTTATTTGCGTTCGATACCCAATGAAGGCTGATGAAACTTACGGGCTTATTTTCTCCCGGGACAATGTGGTTGTAACTTCTTATCTGTGTGTGATTCTGTTCCAAATAAGCGCCACTTTAAATTTGTAGCACATCAGCTGAAACGACTTAAAAGCTTATATCTATACAATACAACAACTTTTTATTATTTATTGCTTTAGCAATAGTTCATCCCACTCATAAAGTGCATACTGTTTTTGCAGATCATGTGGTACTGAAGCTTTAAAGTTTAGTGCTTCGAAAGAGCTTGCAATCGAAGAAGGTATGTGACCAATTTTACTATGTAGATATTTTCTCTTTACCAAGTAGTATGACTGGATTATCGCCTTGATTTTGGGAAAGCTCATAAGATCACTTTTTTCGACTTATGAGGTTGCTTCGTAGCTTATGGCTTATTCATAAGAGACATAAGTTGAAGATAATAATCTCACAATAAAAAAAAGTAAGCTAATAAGCTTTTTCAAATTCAAATAAGCCCTTAAGGCAGAAAAATAAGGTTGTCAGTGTTTATAAGTTGGTTGACATAAGTTCCTGAAAATAATGTTTGGATTTGCTTATTGTGTCAAATGTGTTTGATTAGTAAAAAAAAGTTAGCTATTTTCTGAAAAATGTCGACGAAATTAAATTACTAAATGTTTTAAGTTAACTTTGGGATTGCTTTTTTGGGCTCATACCGTCTTAAGGTTAGACAAAAGGTACCGTAGAAATTGCCAGATCTCTATGAGATTCATATCTTTCTCATGCAGCTACTTGCAGGTCTGCTCCTCTTGGTTGCTTTGGACCAGAGCTATGGTTGATTATAGGTTTTTAGGATGGTGAAACTTATGTTTGATTTTAAACATTGTTGGATGAGTTTGCATTTGAGTTTGAGTCTGAGTTTGATTGATCGCCTAATGTTTATCGGTTTCTGAATGTCTGCATGCACATAGGTTTTAAGATTTTGACAAAGACAATGCAAAAGACAAGTTCTTATTGATTTGCTCATACCATAATCTAGAAACTCACATGCATGGCATACCTCTTTTTTCTATTTGATATATTCAGCTTTTTAGCCTTTTTACACGTTACTGGAAACGAACTTTGGCTGTAGGTTGGATGAGAGAGGCATGAAGCAAAAACCTTACTACGACTACATCATGGACTTTGTCACCGAGCTGCTGAGAAAGAAGGGAAAAAATCTTCAAAAATTTATATATTGTTCACTGTTGAGATTCTCAAGAGGAGTTTCTTCTTAAGTTATATGCATCTCATTGTTGGTTCCTTTCAATCAGATGAAAATAGCTTTGGCTTTACTTATTTGGAATGTGGTGGTTAACGTGAGGTATTATCAACATGCTCTATTACAAATGGTTGCCACTGTTTTATATCTCCTAATGACACCACATAGGTTATACTTATTTGGTGTGATATCTTTATGCCGGCACCTCGCAAAGGAATCCCAAAACTGCAAACCACATTTGCACTTTACATAAAGATTTTCTCACACAATTTATGCACCAAAAAAGAATACAATTATTTATACAAGTGCTATAAGAAAGACAACGTGGCACCCATCTAATCTCAATTCACCCCGCGGCACCGCGCGGGTTAAAGACCTCGTTTCAATAAGAGGGTGTTTGGGATTGTGTTATGGACCAAGTTACTTGTTTATTGTGGTCTGGAAACGCACATATCAAATGATGAGTGTGTGGATAATTATTTAAATGATTTAACTCAGGTGTCGGATTTCAAGTATGATGCGATTCTATAAAAATAAAATAAAATAAATAAATAAATAAATAACTACCAAATGACCATATTATCCCTCAAATAATTTTGTCTTGTTCATCAAATATCTAGTCATTACCTCAGCCACTAATGATTCTTCTGACCATCTCCTTTTCCGGCGCCGTTGGTTGTTGCCGTCGCCGGATATTCTTCATTTCACATTAGATCAAAATTTCTTGAAATAGGTTTGGAATTGAACATTAATTACGGCAAAATATTTGAGGTAGGAGGTTGTTGGTGTCGTGATGGATGGAGAAGATGGCCCAATTTATTTTCTTTTTTTTTTAATACTTTTGGGCTAAGGCTAAATGAGTGCATTTCAACGTAAAATAGAAAAGAAAAAACTACTTCAATGTGAAGTAATTGTGTCCCCTAGTATGGCCATATAGCAAGGATTTGATAGAACACTATTTACCTATTATAAATATATTAAAAACCCAGCATTTGTGCTTCAAAGAGTTATACCGCACAGTTGACTAAACAGTAACATCTGTGCTGTCCCATGTTGTACGGTACTGTAGCAGTACTGTAGCAGATGTACTGTAGCATTTTTTTTTTCTTTTTTTTTTTTTCTTTTTTTTTTTTTTTTTTTTGAAACTATGAATAATTTTCCTTAAATAAAAAAAATACAAAACTTGCACAAAAACATTTTATTATGCGGTCATTCATTTTTGTTTAAAAAAAACAAATAACAAAAACAATACAAAACAAAAATACAACACCATAAAAGAAAATAACAAATCCGCGGCAAAGCGCGGGCTACCCCGCTTGTTTGTACTTATAAGTAAGGGTGAACACTATTTACCTATTTGTACTTATAAGTAAGGGTGAGCAATCGGACTGTTTAGACCGGACCGACCGAAAGACCAACAATCCGGTCTTGGTTCGGGGTTTTTTTTATTTCGGTCTCGGTTCGGACCTGACCGAACCGGAACGAGACTGGATCGACCACATTCGATCCGGTCTCGGTCTATGGTTTTTCCCAAACTCGATCTTCGGTCCGGTCCAGTCTTGGCCGGTCTGGTCCGATTTTTGGACCATGATCACCCTTACTTACAAGTTACTAGTAGAACTTAAGGTGTCATAACAAATTGAAAAAAAAAAAAAAAAAAAAAAAAACTGCAAATTTTCTCAGGGACTAAATTTGCATCTTCTTCCTCATGCAACCCAGTGACCCACACACACGATCTACACACTGTCAAGACACTCACACAAACACACAAAAATGCCAAAACCAAAATATATATATATATATATATATATATATATATATATATATATATATATATATATATATATATATATATATATATATATATATATATATATAATAAAAAAAACACGTCTCGCTGCACGTTGCCAACAACTTGGAACCAAACGGCATTGAAATTTTTTGGGAGCCGGTACCATAACGCCACCCAACGCACAACCACGTTAGCATAACGCTGCACACGAGGGTCTAAAAGTGAAAGGTATCGTAACACCTTATTGATATGTCACCTCATCGCCACATCATCCCCTCCAAATAAAACACCAATAGCTAAAACACCCCTCTTCCATAACACATTAATAACATCACATGTAGGCCACACAAAATACCTCACCAAATACACCCACTCACTCATAAAAAAAAAAAAAAAAAAAAAAAAAAAAAAAAAAAAAGTTGAGCTATTGCATTGGCTTAAAACCAATGGCACAAAGCTCCGGTATCATGCACGGACCCACATGTATGTCAAGTGTGTCACAGACTACACCTAATTTTAAGTCACAACGTGTAAAAATATTTAAAAATTGTCGGTTTTGTGATATATGCAACTCTTCAAAAAAAAAAAATCTACTTTCGTTTCTTACAGTGTAACTTGAATTAGCCCAATATTTTTTTTGTGTAATACCCTTTTAAAAATCTTGAGTCCATTCCTGTCCGATACCATGACACATGAATGACACGATGCAAAAAGGTGCATTTGACGTGTTATTGGTAACGATACCGTGCCCTCTAAATGCTAAAGCTCGTAATTAGTCAACCAAATAACTTTTTTCTAGGATATTGCATTTGCAGATTTACTTTTTTTTATATATAATAATGACCAAATATTTTTTCTCGTGCTCTTACTCTTTTTATTAAGCACCAAGACATCATCCATCAACCACATTGATCAAAATATGATTATCACATACGGAAGCGCATAATTCCCATCTTTATATTATAGCGCATCATATGCGTTGGAAGTTCCTCATTGGTGTCACAACCGATTAAAAAATTCACAAAACCCTTGCCACAAACGAATAAAAAACTCAAACAAATCGTGGTCGTCCCTCCCTTCTTTATATTACACCGCATGAATTAAAAACAAAAATCACTGTAGCAAGCATTAAAAAACTTGAAGTTTACTGTAGCAAAATAATAAAAAATTACAAAATTAAAAAACACACCTTGAATTTCTTACTATTTACATTTTTTATAAAACAAACTTTATTTATCAAGTATCTAACAGATATCTCGCGATTTATTGGAAAAAAATAAAAATAAAAAAATAGGTCTCTCGATAACGTAGAAAACGAGCTCAAAAGAACTTTCAAAATGAATCCTTAATTTATCAAATAAGTTAAAAATTATAAACGTTTATTACTACAGTTTCATTATTGTCATATCGTGTGTATTTACTATGAAATGTTTACTTTTTTTTAAAGTTATGAATTCAACGTCCTTTATGATAATTAGTCATAATTGTTGCCCCACAGCGAAGCGTGGGTTGCTTCCACCTTGTGTCCTTATAAAGTGCAATTATCAAGTCAACATAGCACAAAGTAATTCATTCATATGTCTCGAGTGTAACAGTAAATATTGAAACTATATTGTTATTGCTGTTGTTTAGTTTGCATTGTTACTACTTGATTAAGAACAGAAAATTATAAAAGGGATCATATTTATATTTGAGGATAAATTTGACCATATTTATCTTCGAATAATTTGACCAAGATAATATTACTATGTTAGTATTATTTTGATTGAAATTTTGAATTTAAGTAAAATAAAAGTAACACATTAAAAGCTTACTAATACAATAAAACAAAACTACTTAATGAATTAAATACATGCAAGACCTTTTTACAGCTCTAATATCTTCATTTGGGGCGTGTCTTGTGATGCTTCTTCGACTAAATTCGTCTCCTTATGGTTTGGTGCACACAAAATTCGTATATGTCTTGGGGTATTTATAGTTTCTGTGTGAGGGCACGATGCGGCACATCGAGTAAGTAGATGCGGCGCGTTGACTTAACTTCGCGTGGGGTCCAAGATTAATATATTTTGGAATATTCGTATACCATCTTCAGATGCGGCGTAACTTAATCTTTTATGTGGCGCATGTCCTTCAGTATCTTGGATTGTTTCTGGTGAAGTATTGATAGTGATACGCCGTATGTCAGAAGTATAATGCGGCGTATCTGGAGTAGAACAAGCTTGATCTTCTTCGTTGACCAAAGTTTAATATGCGACGCATGATAGAATTACATGCGGCGCATTCTTCAAAGTCAGGCAATGGTCTTCAAATTCATCTAAGTGTATTGTGGTGTGTCTGTTGAGAGAGATACGGCGCATCTTCTGGATTTCAGTAGACTTTTGACATCTTGCTTGTTTTGCTCCATAATTCGTCCAAAATCGCCAAGTTTCACCAATTGCTTGTTTTTACCTGAGAATTACTAAAGTAAACAATAAAGTATCGATTCTCATAGATAATATAATAAAACAAGTCAAATAAATAGGATAAATGATGACAATAATATGTACTTATTTGATGTCATCAATAGTTCACGAGTCGGGATGAGAACTAGCGAGGGTCTGGAAATTGAGTTACATCCACATACTGTCTTAATAACGGGTGATAATTCTTCCTTAGTACTAAATGGGTAATTATCAGCAGTCATTAAGACAATATGTGGTTGTAACTCGATTACAGATGGGGAAAAGAAGCTAGAAGGAGGAGAAGGTGGTTAGGCATATATAGATCGAAGATGATTCAACGGTTCAGACAGACATAAGCACTGTGAATATGACCACCATGAGTTCGATAGTCCACGAGCCGGATGAGACCTAGTGAGGGTCTGGAAATCGAGTTACAACCACATATTGTCTTAATGACGGGTGATAATTCCTCATTAGCACTAAATGGGGAATTATTAACCATCATATATGTGGTTGTAACTCGATTTCCAGATGGGGAAAAGAAGCTAGAAGGAGGAAAAGGTGGTTAGGTATATATGGGTCGAAGATGATTCAACTGTTCACAAAGACACAAGCTCTATGTTATCTGTTCAGGAATATGACCACCATGAGTTTGACAGTCCACGAGCCGGGATGAGACTTAGCGAGGGTCTAGAAATCGAGTTACAACCACATACTGTCTTAACGACGGGTGATAATTCCTCATTAGCACTAAATGAGGAATTATCAGCCGTCATTAAGACAATCTGTGGTTGTAACTCGATTTCTAGATGGGGAAAAGAAGCTAGAAGGAGGAGACGGTGGTTAGGCATATATGGATCGGAGATGATTCAACGGTTCACACAGACACAAGCACTGTTATATTTGTTGAGGAATATGACCACCATGAGTTTGATAGTCTACGAGCTGGGATGAGACCTAGCGAGCGTCTGGAAATCGAGTTACAACCACATACTGTCTTAATGACGGGTGATAATTCCTCATTAACACTAAATGAGGAATTATCAGCTGTCATTAAGACAATATGTGGTTGTAACTTGATTTTCAAATGGGGAAAAGTAGCTAGAAGGAGGAGACGGTGGTTAGGTATATATGGATCGGAGATGATTCAACGGCTCACACAGACATAAGCATTGTGATATCTATTGAGGAATATGACCACCATGAGTTTGATAGTCCACGAGCCGGGATGAGAACTAGCGAGGGACTGGAAATTGAGTTACAACCACATATTGTCTTAATGACGGGTGATAATTACTTATTAGCACTAAATGGGGAATTATCAGCCATCATTAAGACAATATGTGGTTGTAACTCGATTTCCGGATGGGGAAAATAAGCTAGAAAGAGGAGACGGTGGTTAGGCATATATGGATCGAATGAAGATGATTCAACGGTTCACACAGACATATGCACTGTGAATATGACAACCATGAGTTTGATAGTCCACGAGCTGGGATGAGACCTAGTGAAGGTCTGGAAATCGAGTTACAACCACATACTATCTTAATGACGGCTAATAATTACTCATTAGCACTAAATAGGGAATTATCAGATGTCATTAAGATAATATGTGGTTGTAACTCGATTTCCATATGGGGAAAAGAAGCTAGAAGGAGGAGACGGTGGTTAGGCATATATGGATTGGAGATGATTCAACGGTTCATACAAACACAAGCACTGTGATATCTGTTAAGGAATATGACCACCATGAGTTTGATAGTCCACGAGCCGGGATGAGACCTAGCGAGGGTCTGGAAATCGAGTTACAACCACATACTGTCTTAATGTCGGGTGACAATTCCTCATTAGCACTAAATGGGGAATTATCAGCCGTCATTAAGACAGTATGTGGTTGTAACTCGATTTCCAGACCCTCGCCAGGTTTCATCCCGGCTCGTGTACTATCAAGCTCATGGTGGTTAAATTCCTCAACAGATATCATAGTGCTTGTGTCTGTGTGAACTGTTGAATCATCTTGATCCTAACTACCTTCTCCTTCTATCGTGTCTCTTCTAACAATTATAGTCCAAGGTAATACAATGGAAATAAATATCCCCGGGTCGTTTTCCCAAATAAAGAATGAATGGAATTTCGGTTCGAATCGAGATTGTGTGAATTGAATAGTGATAAAATGAGATTTTGGATTATTAAAACTACGAATAGCAAATATAAACTAAAAAGCAACAATTAAACATATAAAACAAGCACGTAGAGTTTAAATAATCTAAAACGCAATCTAATCTAAAAACGAGCACTTACGGGAATTTAAATGCAACTAAATAAACACATAAATCTAGTAGATATCAATATCTAGATTAAAATTCATTTATTTTCACGGGTTTTGCCCGTTTAAACAACCAAAATTTTAATTCAAGTAACTTAAAATTACTAACCAATTTATAATCTAACTTTATAAAACCACACTTTATTCACGGAACAATCTACTCAACAAGAATAAAAAAAAATCTACTCATTAAATATATTAATTAAGCTAACAATAACAATAACAATAAACATCAACATGATTATCTAAAATAAAGGTAATAACCATCTAAACAAGCATCAATAACACTACTCTAAGCTACGCATATAAACTAACATAATACTAAAAATAACGACTAAACTAATAATGCATAGTAATAAAAAGAAAGCTAAATGAAAAAGGATTAGAATTCATCAAATTTGAAGGTGGAGGATCTATTGTTTTTTTTTTCATTGCTATATTTTTTTTTTCCATGGTAGGTATAATTAGTTAGTTTAAAATTTATGTAAAGTAGTCGAAGTTTGTATTAAATTTCAAGATTTTAAGGTATTGATCATTCTTAGTTCCTTTACATGTCTTATTAATTTCAAATCTCTATATTAATATTTTAGTTAATCTCATTTTTACCCACATAATCTTTTGATTTACCTCTTAATCAACTCTTTTATATACTTTTCTTTTTATAAATCTCTTAGTTTTATGTTTTTATTTTATAAAGTTTGATTTTTTTTTTTTTTTTAAAGTTATTTTAATCTTCTTTTAGTTAAAATTTTAATATTTTTACATTTTTAGTGTTACTTTAGTTTTAAGAATCAGGTTTTTAGTATTTTTAAGCTTTTTATTTATAAAAGTTGCAAACTTTATTATGTACATCCACTTAAATTCACATAAAGTTTCGAGCTTTTAAGATTTCAAGAAGATTAGAGCCTTGTAATTTGTACCCATGTGCAAATATATATATTTATAAATAAACTCATCTATATAATTTGTAACTTTTTATACGATCTTAATATAAACCAAACCCCCGAGTAGGATAAATCTCAGAACGATTACTAATCTTGATTAGCATAGGGTCAAGAGTATCCGGCTTAACCCCAAACCCAACAACAGTTTCAAAAGGCCTATCATGGAACAACGGGTACATCAATATTGTAGGATATGATTCCAAAAAAGAACTAGTGTCTTGGTATCATCAGTATAAATGTGAACACAAATCAAGCCAAGAGAGCTACCGATTTATGCATGGTCAAAAAGATGATTAACGCACATGGGAAGAGTCAAGGAAAGCTTGCGAAGGGGGAAAGTATTATCATCCACGATCGAAACAAAGTTATACGTGAAACTAAAAGTACTTTGCTTAATGTAAGTTAAAAGAAGATGGTTTTGCGACTGAGCGTGGTGGATGGCATGGTGATCACGAATAAACTTAGTTACTTAGAGATACTGATGAAAGACTTCCATACTTTCGAAACGGATCTGAAGCGAATCAATGATTTGATAGGAAGCTTATTGATGATTTCCTCTTGGATTTCAAAGGGTATGTTGTAATCTGCCATCTTGAGTTTTCGAACCATCACTTTAGGGTATTGGTTAATAATATGGTCTTTAATCTTTATCGCTGATTTGTATTATTTATGCTTTAGGGCATACGTAAGACTATATATAATTGGGCCACTAGGCTTAAAATAGTCGGTTCCAGATTTATATTTTAAAGGCAAAGATAACAAAGTTTGTATATAAGCTAAACAATATCCAATAAATGTAAACCAAGCAAAAAAGCTATGCACATACAAGAACACACTCTCACTATGGGTGTGTTTATAGCATTTAGAGCGATTAGCATTATTATTACAAAGCTCGTTTAGAAGGAACCAAATAACATTTATAAAATTATATAAAAACGCTAGTTTCTTAATGCTCTTTAATTAAGAGCATTCAACATTTAGTATTAGGGATAATTACCAAAATAGATCGTTGACTTTGACTAGTCATTTTGTAGACTATCAAATTTCACTTTCCAAAATTAGATCAGGGCAACTTAAAAAATGACTCAATATAAACGCGACACGTGTCCTTAAAAGATTCTAGATTCTGTACTATACATTCAAAAAGATTTTAGATTCTGTACTATATTAATAAAATATTTGACACGTGTCGCACATATATGGAGGTTGCTCAGTCGCCAGGTTGCCCTGATCCACCGGAGGAAAGTGATTTAAAAATCTATTCTAGGAATGTGCTTTGGGCGACTGATCTATTTTGGTAATTATCCCTTAGTATTATGTTATTTTACACATTAAAATTACAGCTATAACTATTATGTCAAACACTTTAATAAATTAAAGTGGGATTAAAATAAACCATTTACTACGACTACGCAACGGATGGATCTAGTTTAGTGATTATAAATTAACAATAAAATGAACACGGATATTTTACTAACCTTTAATTAATTAATAAATAATTAACTTGCCGGATCTTGATCTTGATTCTTGAAACCGAAGTGATTAAGATATCACCTCTATCAAATGCACACACTACACGTATATGCACACACTACACGTCCAACGACACACGTTAGGATGCTTGTGCTTATTCCACGATTACCAAAACAACTTGTGTTTATTACTTGTTCAGATCCGATCCAAATACCTAAGTGGTATGCATTTGAATCGAACTAAAAATAAAAATAATAATAATAAAAAATAAATAAATAAAAAACCAGAAAACAGACCAGAGTGGAATTCGAACCTAGGGAAGTATGCTCACAACCAAATAGCCCACCCACTTGACTACAATTTATTTGTTGTTATGAAAACCAAACCGACTGGTATTAATAGTGTATCTCTGACTGAGATTTATGGGTTTATTACTATAATTCGTATGGTTTATTCTGTGAAGTAACCGAATGAAAACAAGGTTCGGTTTTAGGGTTTCTTGAGCATGTGTCTGTTCGAATGAGGGCTATTATAGAGGGGTGTTTATATAGCAAGACAACTTGTCCAACAAGTTGTTGCTAGCACCTCCTTAAGTTCACCAAATTCGATACTTTGCACCCCTCTAGATCCTTCCAATAACCAGCCATTTAGGGGAGGAGGACGAAGGTTTTGATTTCCGACACTTAAGTCCCTATCTCTTATTTAACGAATATATTAGTTAGTTTTAAACGTCTAACAAAAACTATATGTGGACTTCGTGTATACGTGTGTGCCCAGATAGGTCACGTATTTCTCAGCCGTATAAATGACTACCAAACGAGCACAAACCAACACTAAGTCCTCCTACTAACTGTTAAGCTAGTTTCAACAAACACACCCATACCATCAAAGTAAATAGTGGTAAATTCATTTGCACCATGCATATGTTTATAAGAGCTTAATATCTAGACACTTTTCGTTCCATAAACATCCTTTGAAATAAGTTTTTTGTTTTATCTATAACTAATCAGTTGTTTAAATTATGTATCACATACGTAAAGAAAATGTCAGCAATAATCAGTTGTTTAAATTATGTATCACATACGTAAATGATATGAATTATGAAGTTAAAATTCAGATACTCTACCAATCAACCGATCTTATTTCTTAATATTTGAAGTTCAGGCAACAACCCATGAAGGTACAAATGCCACTAGTACTTTTTCGATCCACATAATCTCCCGCATGATCTTAGTCGGCGTAAACTACAGTTTCTATGCCAGTCCCCTTAGGATACCATAATCCTAAGTGCATAGTGCCTTTAATGTATCGGAAGAAACGTTTAACCGCTTCTAAGTGAGAAGATTTGGGATCTTCTTGAAAGTGAGCACAAAGGCAGACACTAAACATGATATCGGGCCTACTTGCTGTTAGGTACAATAAACTTCCTATCATACCTCTATACTTAGTACTATCTACGGATTCACCCTCTTCATCCTTGGTGAGCTTTGTGTCCGTAGCCATTGGGGTTTTCATAGGTTTAGTATCTTCTAGTCCAAATTTCTTAAGCATTTCCTTAATATATTTTGATTGATTAAAGAATATTCCATCATCTAATTGTTTTATTTGTAGTCTAAGGAAGAAGTTAAGCTCTCCCATCATACTCATTTCAAACTCGTCATGCATGATTCTTGAGAATTCATCACACATGTCTTGACAAGTTGAACCAAATATAATGTCATCAACATATATTTGGACAATTATGATGTTTGAATCTTTCTTTTTGGTGAAAAGAGTGTTATCTACCATTCCCATCGAGTATTCATGTTTAAGAAGAAAAGCTTTCAACCTATCATACCAAGCCTTAGGGGCTTGCTTTAAACTATATAAAGATTTCTTTAGTTTATAAACATGCTCGGGGTACTCAAAATCAATGAATCCTAGAGGTTGTGCAACATATACCTCCTCATTGATGAGACCATTTAGGAATGCACTTTTCACATCCATTTGGAATAACTTAAAATCTAATGCACATGCATATGCGAGTAGTATCCTAATGGACTCAAGTCTAGCTACGGGTGCATAGGTTTCGTCATAATCAATTCCTTCTAGTTAATTATAGCCTTGTGCGACTAACCTAGCTTTGTTCATAGAAACTATATCATTTTCATCTAGTTTGTTTCTAAATACCCACTTAGTCCCTATTATTGTCCCCATGACAAAAGATCATCAGATCATCTGCAAAACATAAATTGACAAGATCAATTCGTTACACCCATGATGGTATTTGAAGCTATTGGAGTTTCTAATGTTTCTTTGCAGCATCAATGTCAGAACTTCCATTACTAAGGTCAAGTATGTTGGTTTGTATTTTGTCACGGAATGTTTTCACACTTGGAAATTTATATGTTGTCATGTAACGTGTTAAACGCAAAAAAGGGCATGTAAATTGTTGTTTGAGACGAAGGAGGTAACCTCAAGAACAATACAAGAAACGTAGAATACCATGAAGTCCTGCAAAATCTATGATCACGTGTAATCATATTTTATCCAATAGTATAATATATGAAATATGATTTCATATTATGTCTTTGTACGCTTTCTAAAATTCAAATATGTCCAATTTGTTTTAGCAACTTTATGTCAAGATTCACTGAAAGGGCATGCCTAAATTATCAAGAATTTCATTTACCCGTCTTTGCATTTTATCAAGAATTAAAAATGAACAATACCATAAACGATAATATGTTTTTGTGTTTGATATTATGGTTTTTATTTTATTTTATTACTTCTTTTTTTTTTTTACTTTTTTACTTGTCAATCAATCGTTAATCTATCCGTATGTTTGAATTGAGTTATTTACCGTAACCAACGGGATTCTCCGGTTTAGTACGTAAGATATTAACATTATGTGTTTTATTTTTTACTTTGCTTTAAATATTTATAAATTTCACGGGTCTTTTCGCCTTTACAGTTATTTCGATGGAAATTCCAAATGTTTGCAACAGAAGATTATAGTATTAAATTTGAAAAAGTAATTACTGAATTTGTTGCTTGTTTTTTGAATTGCAACAAAAATATAAACATAAATATGAAATAAGTTATTTTTTGAGTCTGTTGCAAATTGGATACAAAAAGTAAAGTTACAAATTGGTTACAAAAATTAAAATAAAAAAACGGAGATTTACAACTATGTTTTAAATGATACCTCATCCTAAAATAAATATTCAATTTCATATTGCATAAAGGTTTAGGAAATTCCGCTAACTATATCATTTATCAGTCAAATATCATCCGTACCGACTGATAGCTCGTAAATTATACACGTTTTTGCTATCAAGTTCTCAAAATAATTACTCCTTTTTGCCTTGTTTTGATAATATATTGTACGTAATTGCTATAAAATTTGTGTCTTAGTGTTTATTTGGAGCAAAAGGGGAATTCTCGTGAAAAAGTCCAGAAAACGAGCCAAAACAGCCAAAATATGACAAGCTCATTTCCAGCCGGTCACATACGCCGTATGCCACTCCTAGAAAATATGACAGACGTTGTCTCATCAAGAAATATTCAAGTGTTGAAGATGCAAGCCGTATGCCACTCTTATTGGAAATTGAGTTACAACCACATACTGTCTTAATGACGGGTGATAATTCCTCATTAGCACTGAATGAGGAATTATCAGCCGTCATTAAGACAATATGTGGTTTTAACTCGATTTCCAGATGGGGAAAAGAAGCTATAAGGAGGAGAAGGTGGTTAGGCATATATTGATCAAAGATGATTCAACGGTTCACATAGACACAAGCATTGTGATATCTGTTGAAGAATATGGCCACCATGAGTTTGATAGTCCACTAGTCGGGATAAGCCCAAGCGAGGGTCTAGAAATCGAGTTACAACCATATAATGTCTTAATGACGGGTGATAATTCCTCATTAGAACTAAATGGGGAATTATCAGGTGTCATTAAGACAATACGTGGTTGTAACTCGATTTCCAGATGGGGAAAAGAAGCTAGAAGGAGGAGACGGTGGTTAGGCATATATGGATCGGAGATGATTCAACGGTTCACACATACTTAAGCACTATGATATATGTTGAGGAATATGACCACCATGAGTTTGATAGTCCACGAGCCAGGATGAGAAATAGCGAGGGCCTGGAAATTGAGTTACAACCACGCACTGTCTAAATAACGTGTGGAAAACTAGAAGGGGGGTTGAATAGTTTACCGCTTTTTCGATTCTTATTTAGCTTAAATAACCTTTGAGAACTTGACGTTTGGTTAAAGATATAAACACAACTTAATATGTTTGATTCTTTGAAAAGACTTTACACGTGGATAACAATTCTAACTTAACTTGTTTCATACTTTGAAAAGCTTTACTTGTAATGATCCTAACTTTGCTTGTTTAGTTCTTTAAAAAGCTTTACTTATGTTTAAAGATATAAGAACAACATTACTTGTTTTGGTTCTTTGAAAAGCTTTATATGTGATCAACAATTCTAACTAAACAACAACATATAATAAGCAAAGATAGAAAAAGAAACAATCAAACCACAACACGATAGTTTAGTGTGGTTCGGCTACAAAGACTCTTTTTCCTTGCCCTACATCCACGCCCCGAGTTTCCAACTCGAGAGTTATAAACACTAATCAACAAGCTCCTTTCACCGGCGGAGAAAACCTTACACGTCGCTTATACTTTTACCGACACAAAGCTAGATGTCGAGTTCTTTTAGGTACAACCACTCCCATTCGTCGCTTACACTTTTACCGACACAAAGCTAGATGTCGAGTTCTTTACCAAGGGTACAAACACTCCTGTTAGTTCTTTTACTAGGGTACAACAACTCCCAACACACTACGTATTTTGAGGCCTAAAATACTAACCTATAACTTCTACATACATGACACACATGAAGTATAAACTACCAAAGCTTATACATGACCAAGCTACCAAGACTTGCAACTTTAGAGTTAAAGCTTGCAACTTCTTGAATGATCTTGTGGAGTTCCTTGCTACATAAGAGAATCACACAAGTCAAGGGTTACTGAGTTAGTTGAGAATATGTGAGAATAAGTCCTGAAGGGTTACACAAAACAAACAAATGGTTTGGTATTTATAGCAAACTATTCTGCATGTCTGGCGGATCAGGCGGAACCCTCAGATGGGTTCCGCCCGTGTACCTCCAGGGTACCGCCGGGTCTGCAGTAGGTTTTTGCAATAACTCTTCAAACCAAACAAGGTCTTGTCTCATAACTCCTAGCAACCAAACAATGTCACATCACTTAAATCAAGTCAAATACAAAGCTTGCAAGCAACAACAAAGTTAGTCAAACACATTTCTTTCCATAAATGCATAATGACAAAACTTGCCATAAATGTGATGTGACTATTTCTATTTTAAGAAATAAAACTAATGTTTAGTTTAAAAGGAAATGTAAACATTAGTTAAACAAGACTTAAACACTTAAAGTGATAATTTACTTTTAGCTAAAGTTCATACTTTGTTATTAACAAAATTTAGCAAAGATCGTAAAATATAAATAACGTTTTTAGACGATATTTGTATTAACAATCTCCCCCTTTTTGTTGATGACAAAACATAAACTTTATTTAAAAGTAAGCCATAAGATTTAGTGTTAAGTCTTATAAAGTTAGTATTAAAACTTGTTTTTGCAAAGAGTTAGCGAAGCGGAAATATCAAAAGTTGAACAAGTTTAATATAAATTCTCCCCCTTTTTGTCGAAACAAAAAGTAGAGAAGCGAAGAGGAATAATGGCCATGCTCCCCCTTGGACGATACTCCCCCTAAATGGAGTGCCAAGAGAGGAGACATGGATTTTGAACCTACAAAAAAAATTAGTTTCCGCACAAGATAAGTCATGAAAATGTTTCATGTCTAAACTACAACTAAGAGTTGTGAAGCGGAATAATGTAATACTCATGCTCCCCCTTGAATATTACTCCCCTAAATGGAGTTTCAAGGAAGAAAAACATGGAAAATGAACCTACAAAAAAAAGTTAGTTTCTAAAACACAAGATTTATGTATGGTACCATATAAAGGTGTAGTTCACTCATCATACCTAAACGGTCATTTAAACAATGCAAACCTTGTTGTAGAATTAATCTTCATTTAATGTAAAATTTTGACTCTTAGAGAGTCAAAGACACATAATTAAGATTACAACATCCTACTATTTAAGAAACAAAGAAAAACTAAAAATGAACTAAGAGTATAAAAAGCTACAAGGAAATCATCATCATCCTTAATGAGAACCATTTTCCAAAAACAAGGATAGGGTTGTTTAAGGATGAAAATGTGAGTTGAGGGTTGTAGCGGGTTTTATTTTGAAAGGTGAGGAGGTGACTTGGTTTTGGTTTGTTGGTTAAAATGGGAGACATTTTCCAAGAGAAACGGTTTTGTTTCATTTTGGAGACTCTAAGGTTGTGGTGGATGAGACAAGGATTGGAGACAGTCCAAAATGCGGTTTAGAATAAACCTCATTTCTTCGGTTAACTCGCGAAGTTCCGTTCGACACCTTTCACTAATGCGAGCGGTTCTTTCGCAATGTCCGCAATCATGGCGGGGGAAGTTTGGTGGAAGAGAGGTTTGATTTGTTGGTGGTGGATGGGTTGAACTTGAAGGAGCAAATGTGGATGTTTGAGAGGTGTATTTGCTATCTTCATTTGTTGAATTTAATACCGTATTGAATTCCATAACATGATTGATTTGAGAATCGACCATTCGTTTGAAGGCATTGAGGTGGTTTAAATGAGTGTTTATTTCCTCATTCATGTTTGGAGGTTTTTCCCACATTGAGGCTTCTATTTTCTTATAAGAAGAAAGTAGAGAATCAAATTGTTGTTGTTGTTGTTGTTGTTGTTGTTGTGGTTGAATTAGGTGACGGAAACTTGGTTCTCCGTAAGGATCACCATGAAGGTTTTTGTAAATTGGATGAAACACAAATGAATGTGAGTGGGTATGACCTTGATCATTTGGAAAAATGGATGGTCTAGCATAACGGTAAGCCAACCGTTCTACCGTAGATGGGTAATGGGGTTCATCATTAAGTTGCTCATTAGGTTGTTGTTGGGTTTCCATTTGAGCAACGGTATCAAAAAGTGAGAAGGATGGTAGTGTTGATGATAGATCATCAAAAGTTTCCAAATTGGGTGTTGGCGATGTTGGTGGTGTATGAAAAAGTTCCATTGGTGTAGGTGTTGGTGATTGAGGTGAAGGAGTTTTTGATTTAAAAGCTTGTTGAGAAGATGGAGTTGACTCACTCAAAGGTTTAGTTGATGATGGGTTAATTGCTAGGTTTGAGTTGCAAAGTGGTGGAGAAGGTGGTGGAGTAGCAAGATTAAGCAAATCTTGAATGGCGATCACATTGGTATTACAATGTGTTGAGGGTGTAGTTGAGGTAGTAAGGTTAAGAAAATCTAGGATAGGTGAGAAGATGTTGAGTGAAGCATCACTTGATGATGATGAGCTTGACTTTGTGGTTTTGTTGAAGCAACAAGGTTTCACACTAATCCTAGTGGTTTTAGCACATGATTTTGATGACTCGGATGAGGTGTTGGATTTGGTCATTTCAAAGGTTTTGGTTTTGATGTTTGAGGGGAGAAGTCTTGATGGTGATGGTGTGATTTGAATTGTTGTGAAGCTTTCAATTTTATAGGATGAGAAAAGTGTTGAAATAGTGTTTGGATTTGATGTTTTACTATTCTAAGATTGAGCTGTCAAATGATTTTCATGACCATGTCACATCATTTGAGGTCAATCCAATGAATAGGATGGAGTGAAAGACCAACCTAAGCACTCAATGCTTTGTGATCATGGGAAGTGGTTTGGTAGAAAATGTATCAAAGGTTTGAAGGATCCTTTAAAAGGATTCCTTTGGTAAGTTATGTTTTGAATTTGAATTTTGGCGGGAAGTGTCTTATTAATTGTTTTAGTGAGTGAGGTTTGTTCCAATATGGTTGTTGTTGTAAATGAAAGATGTTTCTCACTTAGGATAATGATTTGACACTTTACAAGTTTTGAACTTAAGAAAAAATAGCAAAAATTTTCTACAGGTGACTGGCGGATCCCTCAGAAGACACTGGCGGAACCCATTTGAGGGTACCGCCTGGTCCGTTGGGCCATTTCTGGAATTCCCAGAAAATACACTGGCGGACCCCAATTTTGGGTACCGCCAGATCCGCCAGGGGTAAAAAATAAGGCAGTCCGCGTTTTTGACCCGCGAGACGATTTTCAAAATTTTTGAAAACTCCTAAAATCAAAAAGATAAGGTATTACTGGTTAGGCAATGCAAAAATTAGACATGTAAACATACATATCATGGGACTTTGACCTTAAGGTCGAGGATTTCACTATGCTTAGTAAGAATTCCCATAAGCATAGAAAAGATGACAAACACCTTAAACATTGTCATTGTGCATAAAAGTTCATACAAATATAATCCAACAAACATAATAAACCATGAAAGTAAAAAACAAAAACACATAATTCACGTAGTTTTAACACAAAGATGATTCTAAAGCCTTCTTATGCCAAACGCTCCTTAATCTTCTCACAACCGGTCTATCTTCTTTTTGAGCTTGTTTAGGTACCTTCCAAAACACTTGAACATTGTCAATGATGGGGAGAGCTTGAAGGTATTCTAAAAGAGGTAACTTAGAGTTGGGAAGTTTATCATCCTCGCTCATTTCGGATGATGATGATGATGGTGTAGGTGATCGAGTACGTTTGCCCTTATTTTTGTAAACTCGTTTATCACTTAGGGGAACGAAGGTGTGAGGAACTAGAAAATAGTCAAGGCGTATTCCATCTTCGTTAGGAGAAATGGGTGAGATTCCTCTAAAGAGGCGAGTAAGAAGCATACCATAGGGAAGAGCGGTTGTTCCAACTAAGGATATGTCGGCCATCCTTTTGGCTAGGTAGTAGGCTAAGTTGAAGGGTTGACCGGTTGAAATGCTATAGAGCATATAGCAAAGACATGTGTTGATGTGATCTCTATTTCCTATGGTACTTATGACGTTAGCCCTAAGAATTTCTTCCCATTTCTTAAATTGCGGTTTAAGCTCATTGAGCTCCATACCAAAAGGATCCTTATCTACAGTATTCCCCGAACGGTTCATCCTAGTGGTAGAGGTTCTAACAAAGAGGTGTTCCTTAATAGTTTTCTTACTAGCAAGAGGTGTATCGTATGGATAAAAACGATCAATAGTATTAAGACTTGAAATGGGCCACTTATCCGTGTAGAGGCAAGTTCCCTCATTTGGTACACCAAGAATTATAGCTAAGTCTTTTAAATCTATGTCATGTGATATTTCATTGGTTGTGAAGTTTAATGAAATCCTACCACCTGCACATGAGGAAAGGTTTCCGGTTGCATAAAATTCTAAGATGAACCTAGGACAAATGGGCTCATCTATATCAAGGAGACAATCAAAGTGAATTGCGGCAAAGTTTTGGCGAATAGATGTTCCTTCTAGAAAGGATGGATCAATGGTTCTACCTTCGTGAACATAGCGTTTTTCTAATGCCTTAAAGGTTTCTACTTGAACCGGGTTGAGACCTTTGGTCATATGGTGTTTGGGCATGTACTTAAGGGTTTCTTTGTGATCGGATTTGTTTGCGGGAGGCATGTTGATTCCTAGAAAACATAAAATTGTATGTTAATGACTTTTAACAACAAAGATGTTTTAATATATTTCTATATGCAAAACAATGTGAAGACATGGTTCTCTTGACTCATTTTGATTCCTAAATCATTTTGTTATGCAAATTTTGTTGTAAAAACAAAAGATAACCAACACTCTCCTAATTGAATGTCTCTTCGATTGAATGTACCCGAAAATACATATTAGTTATGTATCCCCTTTAGCATTCAAGAGATAGTATGCAAGTGATGTTTAAATGATGTTTTTCATTTGTTTTAACAATGTGGTGATGAATCATGTTGCAATTAGAAAAACAATGCACTTGGTGTGTTTGGTAAATCAAAGTAATAATGAAAAGATACATTTCTTAACTAGTGAAATACATAATTGACTAGCCACCAAGTTTTTCAAGAATCATGAAGTTTTATGCAAAAGCCCTAAGATTCTACTTAATGATTGTAATAAAGAATGTTATAATTAAATTAAAAATGCAATTGTGATTAGAATACTTACAAAGTTAGTTGGATTGGAAGAGATTGGATTAGAAGCCCTAAAATTCGTGAGGATATGTGTTTTAGAGAGGGTGATGCTGTTTGAAAGTTTTTGTTAAGATTTAAGAGGGTGTTTGGTTTTGAAATTACAAATAATACATTCTGAGGTTTGGCGGACCAGGCGGAACCAAAAAATGGGTTCCGCCCGTATAGTCTGAAGGTTCCGTGGGTTCTGCAGGGAAAAACCTAAAAGAAATTGTTTTGATTTTTGTGGTTTTATCCTAATGTTTAAAACTCTGGTTTTAGGTCTTATGAGTCCTTGACTAAGCCTAGGGATGATGAATGCTTTTCATTCAAGAGATTTTGATAACGCGATGATGAAATAGTTAACGTAGAAGACTTTCTTAGTTAAGACGTTCCTCAATGAACAATCTTACCAAGGCGATGATGATGGATCACAATATGTCAATTAAGAACATAATGGATTGAATTGTCGCTGAAGTCGATGCTTCCTTTGTTGAAGGTATAGCAATGTTGATAAGATGAATTCCGTTGTTGATGCGAGTTTGCTTGTTCAAGCGGAGCTTGTTGATGTGCTTCTCCATTCGATACTAATTTGAGAGTCATACGCGTTTTGGAGAATCATTGGGTAAGTAAGCATAAAAGTACAAGTACCACTTGAGCTTTTCTTATCAACTTATTACCGACATAATTCCATTTGTCAAACACTATGGTTTCTATTCCCGTTCTTTTGGGAGACCATAATTTAAGTTGTGTAGTACTTAATGATGTATCCAGATAGGCTCAACTAAAGAGTTGTTTTAGGATCTTCTTTAACACGAGCACATAGACAAAAACTAAACATAATGTTGGATCTAATTGTTATGAGAACAAGTAGTCTTCCAAACATTTCTCTACATTTAGTTTTACCTACGGATTTACTAATCTCATTCTCGATAAGTCATCAATAACTTAACCATTGAGAACAAGAGAGTAACTAGGAATGTCTTTAAGTTAAAATCCCTTGCTTTTGCGGCTTGCTTTTATTATCAAAAGGTCTTTCAAAAATTGACATTATACTCACTTGATTACTTTGAAATATCAATTTTGTTTCATTAGTTGTTTTATTCTAAATTCAAAAAAAAATTGTTTTTGTTGAATTTGTTTAGACACAACTATGATCTCTAAATCAAGTTTTATAGCTAATGTCAATTTTGCTTGATTCAATGTTTAACTCAAGGTGAGAAGATGTTGTTTTGTACTTTTACTCCATGCTTGTCTTGCCATCATTGGACTTTCAACTAAGTTATCATCTACCAAAGATGATATCATAGAAGGAGGAGATCACTCGTTAAATGTCATATTCAACGACTCCTCGACTCTTTGGGTTTTCTTACTTAGGACACTATGAACTCTATTTATTTTAAAAAGTCCAAGAGGTACAACATCATTAGACTATGTGTCATATTTGATGTGTAAATCCTAGATGTTGAAAACTTATTTTCTTTCACTCATCCTAATATATGCTAATGTGATTTATTTCACCTTGTGTGTTTTATGTGAGATTATCATAAAGGAGTGATTGAAGAAAAACACAATTTAAGACTCAAAGTATGGTGTTTGAGAATGTTATTTAACAAAGGTTTGTTTTGCAAGCATCACAAAAGTGTTAGACATTTTAACACTTAGGAAATTCTTAGTTAGCTCACTTGTAAGCAAGAGTTGAGTGAGACTCACTCAAGAGTTTCTCGTGTTTATCTCTTGATGGTTAAAGAACCAAAGCACCTTATATCTCCTACTAGTACTAAAGACGAATTTCCTTGTTGCATAGAATCTAATCCTAGTTATTACTAATAGCAAGTAAACACTTTTAGAGTATTACTAATAACACATATTCTAACACATAATGCTAGAAGCAAGAGACTATTAAAGTCAAGTTGAAGTAATGTGTACCTTTTAAATTGCATAGAGATGCTATCAAGAGGATAAACACAACGCGTAGAGTCTTGGTTTGACGACACGCTTTGAAACTCAATTACTCATGTATCCAAGAAGGTTAGACAATCATATAAAAGCATAGAGCATGATAATCTTAATTCTTCTATCATGAGTTTCTATTAGAGATAGAATTATCTCTAAATCTCTCTTCTAGGTTAGACAAATTTTACTTGCTTTGTTTTATTAGTTAATGGTACTTTTGAGTTAAATCCTAATCCTCAACAATCTTTCAAAAGATTTTGAGCTTTCATCAAATTTAACTAATAATTTTTCCTTTCTCATTTTGCATTTTAATCTCATGTTTGTAATCTAGACATAATTTACATTCTAGATTAATTTCAACATTACTCTCAATTCTTGACATTTTATATTCTAACAAGATTTCATTTTCAAAGATTTTCTTAAAAGATTTTTGAAGACTCTTTCATATTTGGTACTAAAGCTTTATAAATCATTGTTTTAGCTTTAGTATTTTTATCAAGTTTAAGATAGTTATCTTGGTTTTCTAAAACTTGTTTTCTTTGGTTTGAAATCACCAAAAGGATTAGTATGCCAAAGATCTTGATCAATTGATTTCACATAGTTTTCAAAATTACTTTTCCACTCAAGTAAGTTTTCTTTTTCAAATAGCGGTGGGTTTTGAATAGGTTGCCCTTCTTTGAGATTTTCAAAATCCATGGATCGATCCAAGTTTTAAAATACATTCTATTTTAAAGATCTTGAGTAACGTAGCTCCTGATGCCAATTGTGAAAAACTATAAGGGGGTTGAATAGTTAAACGCTTTTTCGATTCTTATTTAGCTTAAATAACCTTTGAGAACTTGACGTTTGGTTAAAGATATAAACACAAATTCTTTGAAAAGACTTTACACGTGGATAACAATTCCAACTTAACTTGTTTCATACTTTGAAAATCTTTACTTGTAATGATCCTAACTTTGCTTGTTTAGTTCTTTGAAAAACTTTACTTATGTTTAAAGATATAAGAACAACATTACTTGTTTTGGTTCTTTGAAAAGCTTTATATGTGATCAACAATTCTAACTAAACAACAACATATAATAAGCAAAGATAGAGAAAGAAACAATCAAACCACAACGCGATAGTTTATCGTGGTTCGGCTACAAGGACTCTTTTTCCTTGCCCTACATCCACGCCCCGAGTTTCCAACTCGAGAGTTATAAACACTAATCAACAAGCTCCTTTCACCGGCGGAGAAAACCTTACACGTCGCTTATACTTTTACCGACACAAAGCTAGATGTCGAGTTCTTTTACAAGGGTACAACCACTCCCATTCGTCGCTTACACTTTTACCGACACAAAGCTAGATGTCGAGTTCTTTACCAAGGGTACAACCACTCCCGTTAGTTCTTTTACTAGGGTACAACAACTCCCAACACACTACGTATTTTGAGGCCTAAAATACTAACCTATAACTTCTACATACATGACACACATGAAGTATAAACTACCAAAGCTTATACATGACCAAGCTACCAAGACTTGCAACTTTAGATTTGAAGCTTGCAACTTCTTGAATGATCTTGTGGAGTTCCTTGCTACATAAGAGAATCACAAAAGTCAAGGGTTACTGAGTTAGTTGAGAATATGTGAGAATAAGTCCTGAAGGGTTACACAAAACAAACAAATGGTTTGGTATTTATAGCAAACAATTCTGCATGTCTGGCGGATCAGGCGGAACCCTCAGATGGGTTCCGCCCGTGTACCTCCAGGGTACCGCCGGGTCTGCAGTAGGTTTTTGCAATAACTCTTCAAACCAAACAAGGTCTTGTCTCATAACTCCTAGCAACCAAACAATGTCACATCACTTAAATCAAGTCAAATACAAAGCTTGCAAGCAACAACAAAGTTAGTCAAACACATTTCTTTCCATAAATGCATAATGACAAAACTTGCCATAAATGTGATGTGACTATTTCTAATTTAAGAAATAAAACTAATGTTTAGTTTAAAAGGAAATGTAAACATTAGTTAAACAAGACTTAAACACTTAAAGTGATAATTTACTTTTAGCTAAAGTTCATACTTTGTTATTAACAAAACTTAGCAAAGATCGTAAGATATAAATAACGTTTTTAGGCGATATTTGTATTAACATAACGGGTGATAATTCCTCATTAGTACTAAGTGGGGAATTATCATCCGTCATTAAGACAAAATGTGGTTGTATCTCGATTTGCAGATGGGGAAAAGAAGCTAGAAGGAGGACAAGGTGGTTAGGCATATATGTTCCAAGATGATTCAACTATTCACACAGACACAAGCACTGTAAATATGACCACCATGAGTTTGATAGTCTACCAGCCGGGATGAGACCTAGCGAGGGTCTGGAAATTGAGTTACAACCACATACTATCTTAATGACGGGTGATAATTCATCATTAACACTAAATGGGGAATAATTAGCCGTCATTAAGACAATATGTGGTTGTAGCTCGGTTTCCAGATGGGGAAAAACTAGAAGGAGGAGAAGGTTGTTAGGCATATATGGATCGGAAATGATTCAACGGTTCACAAAGACACAAGCACTCTGATATCAGTTGAGGAATATGACCACCATAAGTTGCATAGTCCACGAGCCGGGATGAGGACTAGCGAGGGCCTGAAAATCAAGTTACAACCCCATACTGTCTTAATGACTGGTGATAATTCCTAATTAGCACAAAATGGGGAATTATCAGCCGTCATTAAGACAATATGTGGTTGTAACTCGATTTCCAGATGGGGAAAAAAACAAGAAGGATGAGAAGGTGGTTATGCATATATTGATCGAAGATGATTCAACGTTTCACGCAGACACAAGCACTGTGACATCTGTTAAGGAATATGACCACCATGAGTTTGATAGTCCACGAGCCGGGATGAGACCTAGCGAGGGTCTAGAAATCGAGTTACAACCACGTACTGTCTTAATGACGGGTGATAATCCTCATTAGCACTAAATGAGGAATTATCAGCTGTCATTAAAACAATATGTGGTTGTAACTCAAGGAGATGGTAGTTAGGCATATACGGAACGGAGATGATTCAACGCTTCGCACAAACACAAGCACTGTGATATCTTTTCAGGAATATGACCACCATGAATTTAATAGTCCACGAGCCGGGAAGAGACCTAGCGAGGGTCTGGAAATCGAGTTACAACCACATATTGTCTTAATAACGGGTGACAATTCCTCATTAGCTCTAAATGGGGAATTATCAGCCGTCATTAAGACAATACGTGGTTGTAACTCTATTTCCAGATGGCGAAAAGAAGCTAGAAGGAGGACACGGTGGTTAGGCATATATGGAACGAAGATGATTCAACGGTTCACACATATACAAGCATTGTGATATATGTTGAGGAATATGACCACCATGAGTTTCAAAGTCCACGAGCCGGGATGAGGCCTAGCGAGAGTCTGGAAATCAAGTTACAACCACATACTGTCTTAATGATGGGTGATATTTCCTCATTAGCACTAAATGGGGAATTATCAGCCGCCATTAAGACAATATGTAGCTGTAACTCCATTTTCAGATGGGGAAAAGAAGCTAGAAGGAAGAGAAGGTGGTTAGGCATATATTGATTGAAGATGTTTCAGCGGTTCACATAGACACAAGCACTGTGATATCTATTGAGGAATATAACCACAAAGAGTTTGATAGTCCACGAGCCGGGATGAGATCTAGCGAGGGTCAGGAAATCGAGTTACAACCACATGCTGTCTTAATGACGGGTGATAATTCCTCATTAGCACAGAATGGGAAATTATCAGCCGTCATTAAGACAATATGTGGTTGTAACTCGTTTTCAAGATGGGGAAAAAAAGCTAGAAGGAGGAGAATGTGTTTAGGCATATATTGATCGAAGATGATTCAACGGTTCACATAGACACAAGCACTGTGATATCTTTTGAGGAATATGACCACCATAAGTTTGATAGTCCACGAGCCGGGATGAAACCTTGCGAGGGTTTGGAAATCGAGTTACAACCACATGTTGTCTTTATGACTAGTGATAATTCCTCATTAGCACTAAATGGGGAATTATCATCTGTCATTAAGATAATATGTGGTTGTAACTCGATTTCCAAATGGGGAAAATAAGCTAGAAGGAAGAGACTGCAATTAGGCATATATGGATCGGAGATGATTCAACGGTTCACACGGACATAAGCACTATGATATCTGTTGAGGAATATGACCACCATGAGTTTGATAGTCCACGAGACGGGATGAGAACTAGCGAGGGTCTGGAAATTGAGTTACATCCACATGTGGTTGTAACTCGATTTCCAAATGGGGAAAAGAAGCTTGAAGGAGGAGAAGGTGGTTAGGCATATATGAATCGAAGATGATATAATGGTTCATACAGACACAAGCACTGTGAATATGACCACCATGAGTTTGATAGTCCACGAGCCGGGATGAGACCTAGCGAGGGTCTGGAAATCGAGTTACAAGCACATATTATCTTAATGACGGGTGATAATTCATCATTAGCACCAAATTGGGAATTATCAACCGTCATTGATACAATATGTGGTTGTAACTCGATTTCCAGATTGGGAAAAGAAGGTAGAAGGAGGAGATGGTGGTTAGGCATATATGGATCGAAGACTATTCAACGGTTCACAAAGACACAAGCACAGTGATATCTGTTCAGGAATATGACCACCATGAGTTTGATAGTACATGAGCCGGGATGAGACCTAGCGAGGGTCTGGAAATTGAGTTACAACCACATATTGTCTTAATGACGGGTGATAATTCCTCATTAGCACTAAATGGGGAATTATCAGCAGTCATTAAGACAATATGTGGTTGTAACTCGGTTTCCAGGTGGTGAAAAGAAGCTAGAAGGAGGAGACGGTATTTAGGCATATATGGATCAGAGATGATTCAACGGTTTACATAGACACAAGCACTCTGATATCTGTTGAGGAATATAACCACCATGAGTCGGATAGTCCACAAGCCGGGATGAGGCCTAGCGAGGGTCTGGAAATCGAGTTACAGCCACATACTGTCTTAATGACGGGTGATAATTCCTCATTAGCACTAAACGGGGAATTATCATCTGTCATTAAGACAATATGTGGTTGTAACCCGATTTCTAGATGGAGAAAATAAGCTAGAAGGAAGAGACGGTTGTTAGGCATATATGGATTGGAAATGATTCAACGGTTCACACAGACATAAGCATTGTGATATCTGTTGAGGAATATGACCACCATGAGTTTGATAGTCCGCGACACGGGATGAGAACTAGCGAAGGTCTGGAAATTGAGTTACATCCACATGTGGTTGTAACTTGATATCCAGATGTGGAAAAGAAGCTAGCAGGAGGAGAAGGTGGTTAGGCATATATGGATTGACGGGTGATAATTCCTCATTAGCACTAAATGGGGAATTATCAACCATCATTAAGACAATATGTGGTTCTAACTCGATTTCTAGATGGGGAAAAAAGCTAGAAGGAGGAGATGATGGTTAGGTATATATGGATCGAAGACGATTCAACGGTTCACAAAGACACAAGCACTGTGATATCTGTTGAGGAATATGACCACCATGAGTTTGATAGTCCACGAGCCTTGATGGGACCTAGCGAGGGTCTGGAAATCAAGTTACAACCACATACTGTCTTAATGACGGGTGATAATTCCTCATTAGCACTAAATGGGGAATTATTAGTCGTCATTAAGACAATATGTGGTTGTAAGTCGATTTCTAGACCTTTGCCAGGTCTCATCCCGGCTCGTGGACTATCAAGCTCATGGTGGTCAAATTCCTCAACACATATCACAGTGCTTGTGTCTGTGTTTACCGTTGAATCATCTCCGATCCTAACCACCTTCTCCTTTTATCGTGTCTCTTATAACAATTATAGCCCAAGGTAATACGAAGGAAATACGTATCCCAAGGTCATTTTCCCAACGAAGGAACGAATTGAATTTCGGTTCGAGTCAAGATTGTGTGAATTGAATAGTACTAAAATAAGATTTTGGATTTTTAAAACTACGAATAGCAAATATAAACTAAAAAGCAACAATTAAGCATATAAAACAAGTACGTAAAGTTCAAATAACCTAAAACGTAATCTAGTCTAAAAACTAGCACTTACGGGAATTTAAAGGTAAGTAAATAAACACATAAATCTAGTATCAAACTAATTATACTAAGTAAAGATAATAAATTTAGAAGCAAGCTTAATAATTCAAATTTAACGCCAAAAGCTAAAAATTACAAACTAAACTACGCTAAGCAAGCAAATAAGAGATAAATGATAAAAAGATATACTTGTTAAGCAAATTATTACGATCCTTAAATGTGGTCTATTATTTCTATAAAGTCATCTATTGATGAATCAATATCTTATACAAATAATTATTTTCTCACAACGTTTTATTTTGAAAATAATTTTTCGTTAAGAGATATCAATATCTAGATTAAAATTCAATTATTTTCACGGCTTTTGCCCGTTTAAACAACCAAAATTTTAATCCAAGTAACTTAAAATTACTAACCAATTTATATTCTAACTTTTATAAAACCACACTTAATTTACAGAACAATCTACTCAACAAGCATAAAAAAAATCTACACTCTATGCATATTAATTAAGCTAACAATAACAATAACAATAACAATAAACATCAACATGATTATCTAAACTAAAGGTAATAACCATCTAAACAAGCACCAATAATACTACTCTAAGCTACACATATAAACTAACATAATACTAAAAATAACGACTAAACTAATAATGCTTAGTAATAAAAAGAAAGCTAAATGAAAAAGGCTTAGAATTCACCAGATTTGAAGTTAGTTTAAAATTTATATTTTTTTGTAAAATAATTGAAGTTTGTATTAAATTTCAAGATTTTATATATTTTTCATTGTTATATATATTTTTCTGTAAAATAATTGAAGTTTGAAAAAGGCTTAGAATTCACGGCTTTTGGCCTTTTTTTCATTGCTATATATATTTTTTTCCTTGGTAGGTATTATTAGTTAGTTTAAAATTTATGTAAAATAATTGAAGTTTGTATTAAATTTCAAGATTTTAAGGTATTGATCATTCTTAGTTCCTTTACATGTCTTATTAATTTCAAATATCTATATTAATATTTTAGTTAATCTCATTTTTTACCCACTTAATATTTTGATTTACCTCTTAATCAACTCTTTTATAAACTTTTCTTTTATAAATCTCTTAGTTTTATGTTTTTATTTTATAAAGTTTGTTGTTTTTTTTTTGTTTGTTTTTTTTTGTTTTTGTTTTTTTTTGTTTTTTTAAGTTATTTTAATCTTCTTTTAATTAAAATTTTAATATTTTTACATTTTTAGTGTTACTTTAGTTTTAAGAATCAGGTTTTTAGAGCATCTACAATGGTATCAAGTCTTAAGGACTTGATGCATTTAATGCATTTAATGCAAATCTCATTTAATAACTAAAACTTTTATGAAAGACTTTGTGTTTACCAACCGTTTGCAAAAAGCTTTTTAAAAACCTAGTCATGCAATGCAAAAAACTATATCAAAAAGCTTTTTGTAATAGTAAAAAGTATTTATGTGATTTTCCCATTGTAGATGCTCTTAGGATTTATAAGCTTTTTATTTATAAAAGTTGCAAACTTTATTATGTACATCCACTTAAATTCACATAAAGTTTCGAGCTTTTGAAGATTACAAGAAGATTAGCGAGCCTTGTAATTTGTACCCATGTGCAAATTTATATATTTATAAATAAACTCATCTATATAATTTGTAACTTTTTATACGATCTGAATATAAACTAAACCCCCGAGCTCAATGTATAAATCTCAACTTGCCTAGGATAAATCTCAGAACGATTACTAATCTTGATTAGCATAGGGTCAAGAGTATCCGGCTTAACCCCAAACCCAACAACAGTTTCAAAAGGCCTATCATGGAACAGCGCACCTTGTGCCACGGTACATCACTAGCGACTGCTTTTTGTATTGTAGTTTTGACTTTTGAGAGGGTGTTGCACAATTTTTTTTTTTTTTTTTTTTTTATAACTGTGAGTACTAAAAAGAATTTATTAGGTAAAATTGGGTGTAAGAATTTATTAGGTAAAATTGGGTGTTGCACGAAAATGCATATTTTATAAAAATTTACACCTCGTGACCTAAAATAGGGTATGACCCGTGTTCACACCCGGCTCTCATGTAGGTTCGATTGTAGGATTCCAAAAAAGAACTAGTGTCTTGGTATCATCAGTATAAATGTGAACACAAATCAAGCCAAGATCTTGAGTTTTCGAACCATCACTTTAGGGTATCGATGATGGTTAATACTTAATAATATGGTCTTTAATCTTTATCGCTGATTTGTATTATTTATACTTTAGGGCATACGTGAGACTATATATAATTGGGCCACTAGGCTTAAAATAGTCGGTTCCAGATTTATATTTTAAAGGCAAAGATAACAAAGTTTGCATATAAGCTAAACAATAAACCAAGCAAAAAAGTTATGCACATACAAGAACGACATACTGTCACTATGGGTGTGTTTAGAGCATTTTAGAGCGATTAGCATTTAGCATTATTATTACAAAGTTCGTTTGGAAGGAACCAAATAGCATTTATAAAATTATATAAAAACGCTAGTTTCTCAATGCTCTTTGATTAAGCATTCAACTTTTGGCATTATGTTATTTTCCACATTAAAATTACAGCTACAACTATTCTGCCAAACACTTTAATAAATTAACTGTTACTACTAACTGTTGGGATTAAAATAAACCATTTACTATGACTACGCAGCGGATGGATCTAGTTTAGTGATTATAAATTAACAATAATAATTAATTTGCCGGATTTTGATCTTGATTCTTGAAACCGAAGTAATTAAGATATCACCTCTATCAAATGCACACACTACACGTCCAACGACACACATTTGGATGCTAGTGCTTATTCCACGATTTCCAAAACAACTTACAACTTGTGTTTATTACTTGTTCAGATCCGATCAAAATACCTAAGTGGTATGCGTTTGAATCAAATTAAAAAATAATAATAATAAAAATATAAAAATAAAATAAAAAATAACAACCGAGAAAACTGACCAGAGTGGATTCGAACCTAGGTCAGTAAGACTGAAACCAAATAAGCCAATCCACTGGACTACAATTTATTTGTTGTCATGGAAATTAAACCGACTGGTATTAATAATGTATCTCTGACTGAGATTTATGGGTTTATTACTATAATTCGTATGGTTTATTCTGTGAAGTAACCGAATGAAAACAAGGTTCGGTTTTAGGGTTTCTTGAGCATGTGTCTGTTCGAATGAGGGCTATAGGGGGTGTTTATATAGCAAGACAACTTGTCCAACAAGTTGTTGCTAACACCTCCTTAAGTTCACCAAATTCGATACTTAGCACCCCCTCTAGATCCTTCCAATAACCAGCCATTTAGGGGAGGAGGACGAAAGTTTTGATTTCCGACACTTAAGTCCCTATCTCTTATTTAACGAATATATTTAGTTAGTTTTAAAAGTGATACTTGCCCAAATCTTTTATATAATACAACAAAACCCCTAGTGGGGACTTTCGTATTTCAAAAAAAAGATTATTTCCTTATTAAGTAATATTTTAATTAATTATTATTATTTAATTTATAAATTTTTAAATTGGTTTTGTTGATATACTACACAAGTAGAAGATAAATACAAAAAATATAGATAAGATGCAACTAACAATATGATTAAATTTTTTAAATGATTATCTTTAATAATGAAAACTATAATTATCTATAATTACAATAGGATTAAACTTTTTAAATGATTATTTTTAATAATAAAAACTATAATTAAAAATCATAAATCAAACAAAACAAAGATTAAATTATTTATTTTTTAATAAACAAAAATATGTTATTCAAAAAACTTTAAAAAAAAAACCCGCGCGTGCGCGGGTATTATAACTAGTTTTAGTTACACAATACCTGTTGTCCCATGCTATTGTAATCTAAAGTATCAAATGAGCGAAAACTTAAACATTTAAAACACTGAATGTAATTGGTAGACGAATATATGAGATTTATGTGTAAAATAAACTAATCGTTTATAACTGTTGTACGTGAACTTGATTATAATAAGTTTATTTCTCAATACATATTATAGGAAATAGCATCTCTCAAAGCATATTATAGAGAGTACGTAATACTCTTCATGTTAACCCGTTATTCCTTCGTCCATGTAGCTTGTAGCAGTCGAGGTGGTACTCTATGGGGTGGAGGAGCTGTAGTTGCCATAAAAAAAAAAAAAAAAAAAAAAAAAAAAAAAAAAAAAAAAAAAAAGTCAATATGTGTGTTATTATTTTATACGAGTATAAATAAACGGATTTATATTAAAGAGATTTCCAAAAGTAGCTATTTTTTGGTTTTTGAGTTGGCTATCTAGTTATTAAAAAAAAAAAAAAAAAAAAATTCAAACTTTAGTATACTCTGACCGCTAGATCGCGCGACACCATTAGATAAGATGTTTTTTGCTGAACTGAAAGTGACATTTTTGTGTGTGCAATTCTTTTTCGAACGATAAGACATTTTTTTCTTATTAGACAAATGAGTCCCACCAGCTAACTTTTTTTTTTTTTTTTTTTTTTTTTTTTTTTCATTTTTGAAAAGTGAGACCCACTTATCTAATAAGACAAATATGTCTTGTCGATCGAGCAAAAAGAAGTGGTCAAGAAAAAAAAGCACTCGCACAAAATGTCACTTGCAAAAATATCCCATCTAACTTTGGACACATGTCGTGATTTGTATGGGGTACAACGGTTGTACAAGGCTAAATTATTTATTTATTTATTTTTACTAGAAAGCGAACCCAAAAACCAAAATTGGTTAATTTTGGAAATTCCTCTTTATATTACTCATCCTTCTTTATATTATAGTCCATATTTCTATTTGGGATATCCCTATAACTGTGCACTTCTTGTTTCAATCAATGAAAATAAAGCTTAGTGAAGACCGAGAGGGGATGGTATTTGATTGGAAAAAATGCACTAGTCATATTTTTTTTAAACTTTGTGTTTTTTGTAAGTATCTTTTATATAATAAAATAATTACATAGTTTCGGAGTTTTTTTTTTTCAAATCCCTTCTCATTGAAAAAAAAAATTGGATCAATAGGAGAGCTCGATTTTGACACGTAGGCGAAATCGAGCGACGTAATTGGGTAATAGAAAGTCAAAATTGAATTGATTTTGGTCAAACTTTAATAAATTTGATGGAGAATTTGATTGAGCAAAAAAAATCTAAAAATATAAGTGTTAAATTTATGAAAATAAAAACTTAAAAAAAAAGGAGGTAATTAATAAAACATTAGTGGTTGAATTTTAAATATATTATATCGAGTTAAGTGTAAAATTATAAATCTTCATATTTTTTGATAACTTTAGATAATAAACAAATAACCCTTACACTTTATATCCATACACTTTTATAATATGAACTTTGTTTACAATTACATGAGTATTAATATTGGTTTGAGACATCCATCAATTAAACTTACAAAATTTTATAAATGTACGAATTAGTTTTAATATACGTTAAATAATTTTAAAATAAATATTAGTTTTAAACTTTCATTTATTAAAATATCTTTCTACTATGTACGTTAAATATAAATACGAACTCATTTTATCCTATTTAAAAGTTTCATCTATACGTACACGGGTTTTGAATATTAAAATATTAAATACAGTTAAATTATTGTTAACGGTAATATAAATATCAAATAGTATGTACGAGTTACTGTGATATGAAAATAAATATACGCGATTGTACTTATAACGACTCATGTAATTATTATTTAAAGTTTATATACGGATATCCCGAAAGACATTTTTAAAAAACTTTACGGGGTATATTTTAACTTCATCAACGCTCATTATATGCTACTAAACTCGCACATTTTGTATAACATAATATCAATAGTTAAAGTTAAACAACAACATCAACCTCAACATTAACATCTATGTCAGCTAAACAAAGTTAAATCTTTCATCCAATAAAATTTTTACAAAATAATAATTGATATTATTACATAATGAAAAATTCATGCATACTTATTAGTTGTACTTATATGACAATTTTCACGGTTAAATTCTTATATATCCATATAGTAAACAAAATTTTTAAAATAAATTTGATTTATGTGTAAACCCATGTGATCAAAGAACCTTTGACCCAATAACATTATAAGGAGACACACTCAAGAATCCAATACAAGGTCAATGCCACAGTTATATTTACAATTTCGGCTAACTATTTTTCTTACTTTCGCACATGTTGATGCTCTAACTTTTTAAAATATACATAAAATTTTCTGTTTTTAAACGATGATACAATATAATTAAATTTTTTTGAAAAAACTCCGTGCGTGCACGGGTATTATAACTAGTTAAAATAATAATAATAATAATAATAATAATAATAATAATAATAATAATAATAATTGAGACTAGAGGGGTAATTAAGATGGGCTAGCATATGATGATATGAACAAGAAAAGGTTTTCGGATACTACTAATCCTTAAAATAAACTAAGTAAAAGTTAATTTTTTTGTTTTCGTCCGAAAACAAGTACTAATGAACTCAATCTACTTGTCTACAAGAAATTGATGTATACCTAACATGATATAGGTTTTATAGTTATTTCAACTGATATATGATAGCTCCTGAAAATAAAAATGATCAGTTTCTTACCACATGATTCACCCCAACAGGACCAACCACCACCTCGTGCAGTTCTGGGTGCTGGTGGTCGCTGTGCTACCAATCGTGCTTTGGAAGGAACAAGGGCGACTGTAAAAAACATAGCCAAGAAAAAAACAATCACACTATTGATTCTCATGATCACTATGACACTATGTAATCACATAACAAGATTTAGCTCTTGTTATACTATACCATGCATGGATGTGATATATACACACGTTTGATGGACTTTTGCAAGTCTTTTTATTTTGTCTTGTTCAAGAGATTCGGGTTGGTTTTCAATTTTTCATCACCATTTGTCCAAGTTTGTGGGGCTAAGATGATTGATTGGTCAGCTGTTACCCTTTCGTGGTCGTCGACTTATGATGCGATAGAGATAGAGAGATGTGTGCTTGAAGTTTGGATGTAACCGGATTGTCCAATTGAGGAATGCATTATTTTGATTAAGAAATTAATTAACAAGTTCAGAATTTCAAACAATATTTGCTCTTTTCAGACTAATTAAGCAGATACGGGAAGACATTTCAAACTTTAGAGCAATTATATGAAATTAATATGAATTTTCAGAAAATACGAACTTCCTTAATAGACTTAATTTCTTTGCATACACTTATATTTTTAGGTTTCTCATCCTCATATGCGTCTATTCTTATCACTATAAAAATTTGTGACATATACTCACTAAAACTTTTACCCACTAAAACCTATAAAAAATCACCAAATCAATAATTGAAAAAAAAAAAAAAAAAAAAAAAAAAAAAACAAATCAAAGAATGTATGTGACCACTTCCCCACTCGTCTAAATCTCTCACACACTCTCTCTTAATACTACGCACTTAGGAATTTTGCCTGCCTCGAGTCTTGAAAATATCAAGGCGTATACCCCATATGCAATACAGTCAAATATAACGGATATGTGATACGGAAGATTTCTTATAAAAGATTAATACTCAAGTGATGTTATTTCCAGAGATCTAGAGATTGAGTAAAGCTCATATGCTACGAGGTAGCATTTTAGATCTATAAGTCAAACTCGAAAGAGAATGAGTTTGTAGATCATGAGTAAAATCTATAAGGTGCGGCAACATCACCCGCCCGAAAAGTAAAAAAGTCTATAAATTATGGACACGTTTCGTGTTTTTAATGGGTGGGCCTGTCGCGCACCTCGGGGGTGCTACATGATCATTTTTTTTTCTTATTTTTCTCAAAAAGTGACTTAATTTCAAACAAAACGGTCAAATACAACGTTTTTGTAATTTTCTTGTTAAAAAAAGCAACCAATGACTGAAGTGGACCCTATACGTCATAAATTTTTACAAATCCGACCCTTTGAACACTTGTTTCCGGTTTTGGACCCATGAATCTTGAACCGTTCGTGATACCGAAAAGCCTATTCAAAGGGGTTTGCGATTTACTAAATCATACTATCCGCACTTAACAATAACATCTATAAATTTTATTAGATTCACTGTTTTACAACAAAAAACACTATAAATCATATAATCTAACAACAACCAGACATGAAAACCTTTAAAAAGTGAAAAAAAAAAAAAAAAAAAAAAAAAAAAAAAAAAAAAAAAAAAAAAAAAAAAACACACCAAAATTCAAGATCCGAGACTCACGTGTTCAAATTATAAGACTAAGATTACAAGGGTCCAAAATGTAAAAGATTTTGGTATATAATTAAGGTCCATTTCTTGTACTTTCAAAAACAAGTAGTAACACATAAGCATTTTTTATAAAGATTTCAACTTTATTTTTGGCAACCATGATTTCCTACCTTTTTGCCGATTAATCCACGAAGTTTGAACCCACCGGCACGTATACATACTCAAACAGGGTAAATCTCTTCCTTTTTAGGAGATTTGGCGTGACCACTTCAAAATTGTTTGCACCTAGCAATAATTGAACTTGAGACCTCACATATCTTACAGTGATAGTGACAAGTTTTTTGCCACTAGGCCACCCTGAGTGGTTAAATTAAAAGGTGGTTTAGTCCCAAAAGGCTTGTTACTATCGTGTTAAGTTCAGTTTTTGCTAGGCAAAAATAACCCTGAAGTGGCTATGCTAACTTAGGGCTGTACCCGCTTTGGTTCGGTGCGGCGGTGGGTTTAAAACTTGTGAGTTAGTTGGCTAAAAGTCGAAAAACACGGTTACCAAAAAAGTAACCTTAACTCTCTAATTTTGTAATCTAAAAGTAACCAAAAGATGCATATATACAAATGGGCAATGGCATACAAGGTTACTAAGCAGAAACAAAAACTTACTAAGGATAGGGTAAAAGATGGTTTTTACCTGAGATTCAATGTCTGGAATCTAGAATTTGGTCGGAAGAATCTTTAAGGTTTATGTTTGTGAAAAATAGGGGGAACAAGTGACTTGTAAGAAATATTCCCAAATGTTTTTGTCACAATGAGTCCCTCATATTTTATGTTGTTTGCAAATTGTCCTTCATATTTCTATGTGTACGAATGGTCTTCGAGTAAAATTCTAGGCCTTTTATTATTATTATTATTATTATTATTATTATTATTATTATTATTATTTAATAAGCGTTTGGTGAATTGCCTAATACTGTAATCATTATACAATTATGAAATATCACGTTTATAGCTACCAGTATCATATATTCATATACTGGCCTTATAAGTCACATTATAATATACAATTATGTAATGTTATTATTATTATTTTTTTAAGAAATAATTTGATTTTTCATAAATGCACCAAATTCTTCTTGAGTGTGTTGTTATTGTTACTCTTATTGATAAGAATAGACAACTTTTTTATCGCTTTATGTTCAATACTTTTTTGTCTTGTCAAATTTTATAACTTCAACCTCCATTAATACACTTCAAAACAACTATATCAAATTCATACATATTTGTATTTTTTATGTTTTTTTGTCTTTTCAGTCTAAGAGCATTAAGTATCATGGCTCAAGCATCACTACTTCAGCATTTTCCCTTTTCACACTCTTATCACTCACACACCAAAATAACCCCTCACTCATCACTCAAGCCAAAACACCTCTTTTGAAACCCATCATACGCAATTAAAACACAAACTAAACTACTAAAAAAAAAAAAAAAAAAAAAAAAAAAAAAAAAAAAAAAGTCAAGAATGGCGTATGCTAAGGAAATGGCTTGGAGATGGCGTGGAAGGGGGTATGGTGGAACCAGTTTGGCTCAAGCTAAATGGCGTCCACATATAAATGGCGCCATTCACACGTTACCACACCATCTCTCTAATCAAAGTAATTATTCCGTAATTTTGTCTTTTAATAAAGTTTTTTTTTGTCAAACTTTACAACCTTACATCATAATAATAACCTAAAACAAGGTTATCATAATCACTTTTTAGGGGTATGAATAACATTCCTATTTTCTTAAACGCACATTGTCATTTTCCTCTTTGTTTCGTCCTGAATATGTCAATTGGCATAATTAACAAAAATGTCTTTACAGACATCTGAAATGTTAAAAGGGTACTATTAGTACCCGCTTTACCCCTCACACCCCTCTTGTTACCCGCTTTATTGACGGGATAAGACGTTTTTTTATCATTTTTTGTTTCACATCTTTTTTTTCTTTTACTATTTGACTTGTCAAACTTTATATTTTATGTTTCGTACTTTTTTGACAGTTTTACTCATTTATTATCAAGACATGACAATTGTTATGTTTTCTATTCCGTATTTTTTGTGTTTTACTACTTTTTGACTTGTCAAAATTTATATTTTTTATTTCGCAATTTTATAATAAAAATAAAAAATAATAAAGAAATTTAAGGGGACGTATTCTTTTCACTTTAGGGGTAGCAATAGCCTAGGCCATGTTAAACACCATAATTATTGTCCAAATGACCATTTTGATTCTCCAAAATTCAACCAAAATGCATTTGATTCATCAAATGATCATTTTATTGTTTCCAAAATTACACTTTTGATACCTCAACCAAGCACAACCACCCAATTTGGATCTATGTTAACAAAAGTTACCCATTTTGACATTTGACCCACCCATTTGGCACCTCTACTTTTGCAAATATAGGGCTGCAGCTTGGACCAATTTGTAAATAAAAGCTTCACAACAGTACATTTCTTGTAATCATATTTGACACGAAAAGTTAGTGATTTTGAACAGAAACGGCCATTTCAGTCCTTACATAGATAACGCATTTTCACCGGCTTGTTACCCTCCTCACCCTGACACACCCAGCTGTTTGCCATTTTTTTTTTGCATGATCTGAAGATTGTATCATCCATCTTCTTTTGCGTTATTTCTGGAAAACAGACTACTTGCATGGTATAGAAGAGGAGAATTTCAGCTAATATGATGTGGTAAAGTGATATACAAACATATTTCTAATTATTCCCGATATCATGAGTAGCCAGAACTGCTCGTAATTTAAAGAAATAATGGTGTTATGCAGAAAACTAAGATACCTGATGCCTTTGGATTCAGGGAATGTACATTTTTTTTCGGCAAAACAAGTTAACATAATATAAACAACCTCTTCAACAAAAATCGAAAAAGGCTAAAAGGATACAAAAGTCATGACTAAACGCCAGCTAAACAACATCATTAAAAGTATGTGGTCAAGTGCCAGCTAAACAGCAGCAAAATCCATCAAGGCCTTAACAAACATCAGTATAAACTCAAGACAAAGTCTCCCCAGATCTGCCTAAATGATACGTAGCATGTTGCAACAGAAACATGATCCTATTTTGGCTGCCAGAGGGTGGGTTTGCATATTTTTACCTCACGGAAAAAGATTAAATTGCCACCAATTGTTTGAGTCGGCTCCCCTTTCTTCTTCGGAATAATTATCTTCCACATTTCACTCGTATGATCCATCGCAACATCCATGATATTGTATAAACTATCGTCTAAAAATAACTCATAGGCGTAACCTCCATATACATCCCTAGTATCCGGGGCCTCGACTCCTACAATAACGTAAACCGCTTTTGGATTCTGCAGTACACTGCACACACGTAAATTTGCACTGATCCTTATTCCAGCTTTCCCTGTCCCTGTTCCTGTAAAGAGTAGAACAAAAGATAAAAACAAAAAACCTCCACTCAGCGCATGCATAAGTTTAACTATGATGCCGACATACTTTTTAATTTGTTATGTTTTAGCCAATCTACTTTCCTTGCACATATGAGTCATATGAAAATGACTTTGTGTCATGTTTGAGTCATTAAACAAAACATAAAGTCGGCTTTTAATGACTCGGATGTAAAAATAGATTAGAATTTTTATATTCCAAATTCTTTTATAAAACTATTTGTTATAATCATACCAAGTATAGATTCAGCAAAACTGTCGATTTCTTCACCGCCATGCATCACATGATAGTAATACTCGCAGGGTTCAGATTTGACTCCCCTCATCAATTCAATAAAAGGTCGCAAATCCCTCAATTGAACAGTTTCCTTGTTTGAAACAGATTCCTTAACATCCTTTTCATGGATTCCAGACATAAACTCGCTTTTTGGAACCGATTCCTTAACATCATTTTCGTGGATTGCAGACATAAACTCCTTCTTTGGAGCAGATTCCTCAACATATCTGTTGTTGTCACTTCCAGTCATGTTGCGTATTATGTGGAGGGCTTTGTCATCTTCCACCACATTCCACCTAGGGGATTTTTTGGGCAAATGTAAGAATCCAATGAGTTCATCAGACACATTTAATAGACGGGCCAAATTCCCAGCTGGTGACACATGGGGACTAAACGCATCTGAAATCATTAAAAAAGAACGTGTTTAATGATTTCATTATAATTATATAAATATAACTAATTAACCACAACAAAATATCTTATTTTCACACATCTAATATTTTTACTGTTATAAGTACAAACCACGGAAATTGTGTTTATTATTTTTTATATAGCTATGCATGTCAAGTTTACAAGTGTGAACAACTTAACAAAAATTTACGCAATTTTTAAGAGTGTGTGCAAATTACGAATTTGTTGTAGCTATAAATTTAATAATTTTCAACTGGGAATCATATATACACACGATTGATTGCGACTTGAGCAATAGTGAAAAGTTCGTCATGACGCTTCAGGATGCACTCATCCGCAGAGTCGTGTTGAACATATTGGAAAGCTTTAGTGTTAAAGAACCGGGAAGACGAGGCAACCGGCCTGACCCTCAGAAGATTGGAAGCAACTAGTTTGACAAGCGTGGAAGCCATTTTCTGATCAAAGAACAACCAAACAAGAAACAACACGTTTAGCTATTAAAAGTAACTCTGTGTAAACTATTAGTATGAAGATATCTGCTAACTAGTTTTGTAAAGAGATATGTAATTGAATTTAGTATCAGTTCTATTTATCTAACTGCTTTTTAATTGTTGATCGCTGGTTTTAATGTCTGTTTATGATGCTAGCTGAAATAATCCTAAAAACAATAGTAGTGCTTGAAAAATGTCGAAGAATAATAAGCTATTGTAGCTTGGGTAGCTGAAATAAATCAGTATGTATAGCAAAATCTTAGGATATGTTCGTAGATAGATCATAAGCTATTGTAGCTTGGGTAGCTTAACACTCTTTTGTCATTAAGCATTTAGGCCTCAATCAAACTGATATAAAAAAATGATTATGACATGTTGAAGTGCATAATTCCCAAAAAGTGCAGCTTAATAGGCAATTATCAAGTCAAAAACCATTTGACAATAAATCTTATATTATCCTAATTATCCTGCTACCGCTTATGTGTCAATCATCCCTGCACTTATAAAAAGGACTCATGTTCTTATTCACTGTCAGATGATCGACAAGTGGCATTTGGAGGATATATCATTGTTCCTTTTGAGGTTTCGCCTTCGGACCCTTTCAACACTAGATTCCGGTTTTCGAACCCCTGAATCTTGAACCATTTGAGGTTACGAAATCAGAAATCCCCGTTCAGCAAAAACATCCATACATTTAAATATACAAGATTCTCAGTCAAGATTCAAGATTCGCTACTTTTCAAAAATAACATTAAAATCCAACAACAATACCACAAAAGAAAGCCTCAAAAGAGTGAAAAACAGAGAATCCCAAAACCTAAATACAAGAAAACCTCATGGGTACAAAGTGTTCAAAGGGTCCGAAATGAAAAGGTTGAGGAGAATACGGTTAGGTGTTATCGAGGGTGAAGGACCACCACCCCCACCACTAACCACGCTCCATTCCCATTACCACCAGCAGCAGAGCGGTCCCATGTTTTTTGCACTTGGTTTGGTGGTCTTTGGTGTGTGTTTGTGGGCATATTGCGGATATGTTTGTATAAAGTGTGGTATTTTTATATATTTGGTTTAGTGGCGACCATTATTACACCTGTTTGGTAGTGGGTTTCCTAGTGTGCCGAATGGTAACGTTGCGCTGATGTAGAGATGGCGGGTTTGGTGACCATAACTCTAAGCCTAAGGTCCACTTGTGTAATTTAACAACTAGGAGTAGTAGTAGTAGTAAATAAGATATTAAAATTTAGTGTTGAACAAAAACTATCTCATATTCTCATATATACACCACAAAACTATGTCATACAACATATTTATTATTTAGTAACAAAAATCAAACTTTATACAAGATTTAACTGAAAGAAACTAAAATATTGGTAACAAAATATGCAGAGTAACAAATGACATACAAATTTAATCAACAGAAACAAAAAACTACTCCTTAATACAATGTAAAGATGTTTTTTTACCTAGAATTTGGTAGAGAATCCTAGGGCTTTGTGTTTATGTTTGTGAAAAATAGGAGGAACATTTTACTTTGTAACAAACAAACGTTTATGTTCTTCTTATAAAACATTTAACCCCCTTATCTTTTATGTTGTTTAGAAATAGCTCTTTAATGTTTTGTTAATTCCCATAATGGTTTGTCTATTATTTTGGGCAAAGGGAAACTGTAACTAATTTGTTACTTTTTGTTTTGTTGTGTAGTCATTTTTATTTTTTCATATGTGTACAGCATACTTTGAATTCAGCCTATTGTGTGTATCTTATGACCATTTCACCCCTACTTGTTAATAGGAATGTTGGTATATGAGAAGGGCAAAATTGTCACAATACATACAATATGCGGAATTCAAAAGTATGATGTGTACAATAGGAAAAAATAAATATCACTACACAACAAAGCAAAAAATGTCAAGTTGATTACATTTTCGTGTCATTTGCACTATTGTTTTTGGGGTGTAGTCAAGCTGAGTCGAATTGTGCCAAGCTGACAAGCTCGAAACTTGACTTGGTCTAAAACTTGAACTCAGTAAGTAAAACGACACTCTCAAGGCCGGCTTAACTTGACTCGATAATTTGCACTAAAATATTACAAAAGGATAATCATTTGTAAGTGTATCAAACTAACTACTTAACTTTTTTTTTTTTTTTTTTTTTTTTTTTTTTTTTTTTTTTTTTTTTTTATGTGTGTGTACTCAATTTTTAAACCACATTTTGTATGTATCGTTACTGCCTACGAATGTATAACAAAATTATTACGAATGTATTGCAATATATTGTGAATTCATCCATACCTACAAAAGGTAGTTTTTAAAGTTGAGTACAGGCAATATGAAAAAAAAGGTTAAATACGAAAATAATAATAATAATAATAATAATAATAATAATAATAATAATAATAATAATAATAATAATAATAATAATAATAATAATAATAATAAAGTAGTTAGTTAAATACATGTACAAATGATTATCCCTACTAATTAAAGTTATTATTACTTTTGAGCTAGACTCGACTCTTAATGCATATTTAGTATGAAAAGTATGTAAATACATATACTGAAGGGAATACATGTAAGAATGCGCAAGCTCAATAAGGCTTTGCAAATGTTAAAATAATAATAATAATAAATAAGGCTTTGCAAGCTTTACGAGCATAATATATTCATACTCGGACTCAACTTCAAGTATTTTGCAAATTTATCAATAGTAGCCAGGGCCGTCTCATTGATTTTGGTGGTCGTGTGCCGAAATTAGAAAACAGGCCCTTGAACGCGATAATTTAAACAATAGCCTTATTATATATAGTGTTACAAATCTCTTTAAAAGGCACTAAAACAATGGTGGCTAATAAAATCATATATATCACATAAATCACGTGTGTCTTAATTTATTTTCAAAGAAAATATCATATCAAACCAGAATTAACCTCTAAAAAAGTTTAGCATGTTTAGATAATAAGGCAAATCGCTAGAAAATAATTTAGTGGAGCAAAAGCAGATATATTATCAAATAATACGTTACAAAACTGATTATATGTAGCTATGGGTCTTAGGTCCTTAAATTTGGGCTCAAGATTTGGAGGCCCTCTAAAAGATGGGCCCTGTGCTGATGCACCTGTTGCACATGCTCTCCACCGGGCCTGATAGTAGCTCATGAGTTGTTTTGTCTTGTTTACATTCCATAATACTATTTATAATGCCTGCGTACGCGCGGTTTTTTTTTTTTAATTTTTTGAATAATATATTTTTATTTATTAAAAAACAAATAATTTAATCTTTGTTTTGTTTGATTTATGATGTTTAATTATAGTTTTTTATTATTAAAGATAATTATTTAAAAATTTTAATCCTATTATTAATTGTATCTTATCTATATATTTTTTATTTATCTTATACTTGTGTTATGGATAAATATAAAATGTTACCTATTAAGAAAATAATCTTTTTTTTTTTAAATAAAATTATTACTAAATAAGGTATGAATCAATTTTTTTGAAATGTAAATTCCCAATAGGGGTTTTATTTTATTATATAAAAGATGTAAGAAATAATAATTTAACATTTTAGCCCTCGTCTTTCTCTATATTGTAAGTTTATGTGATTTGGCTGAAACTGTTTATGTGCATCAGCCTCCCGGTTTTAGGGATCCAGAGCATCCGGATTATGTATGTCTATTACAAAGGTCTTTTTATGGTCTTAAGCAGGCACCTCGGGCATGGTTTCAGCGGTTTGCTGCTTACATTACTATTGGTGGGTTTACTCCGAGTTGTTGTTACTCTTCTTTATTTATTTACAGACAGGGTGATGATACTGCCTTTTAGTTACTATATGTGGATGATATTGTGCTCACTGCTTCCTCGGATAGTTCATTACAGCAGATTATTACTTCTTTACATAAGGAGTTCTCTATGACTGATTTGGGTGCTCTTAACTATTTTTTGGGTGTGTCGGTTACGCGTGACTCTTTTGGGATGTTTTTGTCACAGCGTAAGTATTCTATGGAGATTTTGGAGCGTGCATATATGGTTGGTTGTAACCCTTCTCGGACTCCTGTTGACACTGAGTCTAAATTGGGTGATGATGGTGATCCGGTTTCTGATTCTAAGTTATATCGGAGTCTTGCAGGTTCTCTTCAGTATCTCACATTCACTAGACCTGATATTACTTATGCTGTGCAGCAGGTTTGTCAATATATGCATGATCCTCGCGAGCCTCATTTCTCTGCTCTCAAGCGGATTTTACGGTATGTTCAGGGGACTTTGGCCTATGGTTTACAGTTATTTTCATCCACTACTGAGTCCTTGGTTGCTTATTCGGATGCTGATTGGGCCGGTTGCCCTACTACTCGCCGGTCTATATCAGGTTATTGTATTTTTCTTGGCAACAACTTACTGTCCTGGTCCTCTAAGCGTCAGCCAACTCTTTCTCGTTCCAGTGTTGAGGCTGAGTATCGTGGTGTTGCCAATGCTGTTGATGAGACCTGTTGTATTCGGAATTTACTTCGTAAGCTTCATACACCTTTGTCCTCCGCTACTATTGTTTATTGTGATAATGTGAGTGCAGTGTACTTGTCCTCTAATCCTGTTCAGCATCAGCGGACGAAGCACATTGAGATTGATATTCATTTTGTTCGTGATTTAGTTGCTACTGTTCTGGTTCGCGTTCTACATGTTCCTTCTCGATTTCAGTATGCTGATATTTTTACCAAGGGGTTACCGTCTGTCTTGTTTGCTGAGTTTCGTGACAGCTTGAGTGTTCGGACTCCTCCCACTCAAAATGCAGGGGAGTGTTAGATGCTTAGTATGTTTAGTATTCGACCCATTAGATATTCGGCCCATTGTATCTCTTATATATTGTATTATGTACTAAACGATTATTCATTCAATATACGGTATTCACATAAACTTACATATATTAGGGGCGAGCATGGTTTGGTTTGGCTCGGTTTTAGGGTAAAACTGAAACCGAACCAAAATTTTTCTGTTTTTGAATTTTAGAAACCATTCGGTTTTGATTTTTCGGTTTTTGATTTCTTTTCGATTTGATTTTCCTGGGTTTCGGTTTCTGTTTGATTTATCAAAGTTTGGTATATCTAAGGTTGAATTTTTAATCCCATAACAAAATTAACAAATTAACAATTTTAATTATTAAGAATAAAAAAACACGCAATAATGAGAATACAAAAAACACCGGAAAAAAATTATTTTTCCATAAATTTACACAGTAATAACAATAAAAAACTAATAACCACTAAAATCTTAGAAAAGAACTCTTTATGGGTCCTAAATGTCATCTTCAAAAACCAATATAATTAAGAGTGTTTTAAGATTATGTGTTTGTCGGTTTGGTTTTTAGGCTAAAACCAAACCGAACCATAAACTTCAGTTTTTCCAAAATACAAAAACTAAACCAACAGTTTGTCAGTCAGTTTCGGTTTCTCGGTTTTTTTTCAGTTTAGGTTCGTTTTTTCAGTTTTTTTACACCCCTAGTCTATATACAAAGATTGGTATTTGGATGTTTTGTAAATCACTAAGGCAGCGTTTGTTTTATGGGGTTTCGTATGATGCAATGACAATGACACCAATATAAAATGTTTGGTTAAAGATTTGAGAATCAATATGTGAATCTACACCTATAGGCTCAAACCAGCCCAACCAGGTGTCTTTTAACGGCCATTCCCTAAGGGGCCACCTCTCCCTCTGTGTCTTTTTTTCCACCACAAAATTTTCAATCTATCATATTTTTTTTTTCATTTGTCTTCATCATGCTAATATTTTTTCCATCACAAAATTTCATTAATCATTTATTTTTGTGGGCCATGTTCACTCTATTTTCTTAATAAACTAATAATATAAATTTTAATCTTATATCCAAATTTATAAAACAAACAACTTTATTACAATCATTCATTTTCTCTCTTTTTAACTTTTCTTTCAATCCTATACCAAATCCAAATCACATTCCAAACCTATTAATAAAACAAACCCACCCTAAATTGTCTAATAATCATTCCATTGTGCATTGTTTTTAGTTGTATTTGTCTAAGAAACATGTGTTGAGGGTCAAAACAATGTAAGATCTTATTTCATACCATCTCATACAGGTGAAGTTCCTTTATCGATAACGTATACAAAAATGTCAATGTCATAACAAAGTCTTAACCATGACATAAAACCAATGCACAATTTCATTACAAATGATATCATCCAATGTGCGAAAATTGCAGGCGAAAATCCATCAAATCCAAAATGCGCTTAATTCTCTGAATGAGTATGGCACTATGGCACCGTCGGCCAAAGCTACCCACTGTGAATTTATACTAACAAAAGCTACCCATTTTGACACACCCATTTGGCACCTCTACTCTTGTAGATATACTGTGGTGGCATGTGGCCGTGGCACAAATGTTCTATAGATAAGATGGCATCATGTCCCGCTTATTTTCCACTGGTAGCTATTCTATCATATTTGACACGGAAACTTGAAAAAATTTGACCAGAAGCGTTTGACCTGTTTCAGTCCTAACAAAGATTACGCGTTGTGACATATTACCCTCCCCACCCGCGACACACCCAATTCACACCATCTATTTTTTATTTTATCTCCATGTGACCTCCTTCTGACACCCTTAGGCTGCGGCACCCCTAAGTCCAACCACCCTTCACCACCACTCCTAGCTACTCCTAGCCACCATTATTCACTGCCTATAGGCATATAAACATGACATGCAAATTCAGATGTTCCCAGCAAATTAAGGTGTTGGACGCTGCTCCACCATCCGCGAACAAAAAAATTCACATAACTTACTTTGGCCAACATATAAAGGTTGTTCAATATGACATAACTTTCTTCCATGAATGTCATGCCCCCACCATCACAGATGGTGTCGTCATAAGATGGGCAGATCGCCTCAAGATTTGCATAAGGGTGGCGAAAGTGCTGAATTACCTTCATTCGGGTGTTGGGGAGCACGGTAGAGTAATACATGGAGACATCACATGTGAAAATGAAAATATATTGATAGATGAGGATACAATGGAACTCAAAAAATGTGGATTTTTTTTTTTTTTTTTTTTTTTTTGTTTTTTTTTTTTCGCAAACTTTTTTAAGGTAAAAAAATCTTTTTATGTAAGGTACGGATATTTGTCTTTTTATTAGATTTTAATTTTGATGCGCAAAAAAATTTTAATGCACAAAATTTTCGAACTTGTTCAGTTAGATGCACAATGTTATTTTAATGAAAAAAGTCAAAATAAGTTGATGCACAAAGAAACAATTTAACCATAGAGTGCTTTCTTCACCTTGTATACCAAATCAGGATTCTGTGAGTCCACAAAGCCCTTGAGTTGAGTCACATATACTTCTTCTTGAATCTCACCATAGAGGAATGCACTTTTGACATCTATTTGATAAACCATGAATCCCATATATGAGGCAAAATAGGCTTGCAAATCAGCAATAAACCTTGCCCTGCACCAATAAAAGTTTTCTATCAGCAAAAATGTTTTTGATTTTTCATAGTTTCAATAATAAGTGTTTTGCTCTAAAACTTGGCATGGTCAATCTTGCATTTTTATTTTTATATACATCATAAACTTAAAAATTCGAAGTACGGCGCATCTATCCCCTAGATACGACGTATTTTATTTTTAATCAGAAAATTTTCAAAACCCTAACGAGATACGACGCATCTGTTTCGACAGTTGCGGAGCATCTATTTATTTATTAAAAAGACTTGAGAATAATTCAACAAACTTCTTATACCTATACCCCTCAGCAGAATGGTATTGCTGAAAGGAAACATAGGCACTTGCTAAATGTAGCAAGAAGCCTTATGTTTTAGGGGGAATTCTATTATGCTTCTGGTCTGATTGTGTTCTTACTGCTTTTTGCGCATCATGTACTTTTGGCCTTATAACATAAAATTAGACTTAATAATGTGTATTGGGCTTCTTCTCATGTGCTTTACTTTTAAGATATGGGTCCAATTTGACCAATTCCTTATAAATGATAAGACTTTTGATCTTAGTTTTTGACTATTTATGTATTTTTAGCGATATAGAATCGTGAACTATGAACATGCATAGTATCTTTTGACATTAAATGTGGTATAAATGTGTTATCAATGCGTTTTGTGCACTATATACAATTTAAATATTTTTTTATAAAATTGTCGCCTCGGGTACGTGATGCGCGCGCATTCGCTTTGTATTACTCAAGCTAATTATGAGGTAACTACTCAAAAGCGACTCTTTTGTAGTAATTATATATACTTTTAAATTTGTTCAAAAAATACTGACATTATAAACATTCTAATGTAACATTTTTATGGGTTGTCAGTGGAATGGATGTAGTTGCGGCTTAATTATATGCAAAGGACAAGAACTATGATATGAACTTCAAAGAAGAGGTTAGTTATTCATTCATTTTTGTTATTATTAATATTCAACTCCATGAATTAACCCTCTCGCCCAGATCCTCGCCCAAGATAATTTTGACTCGCCTCTCACCTCGCCTGTGCATTTCTGTAAAGCAATTTACAGCTATCCGTAACTGGTAGTCATAAGGATTGTTTTCAGAAGTGTTGCAAAGTTCATGGGTTATTCTTGTAGTCAAGAGAGAATTTGTTCATTTGAATTTGTTTTGAAGTTTAATACTTCTGGCCCCCTTGTAGGGTTGACAAAATGTTTGCGTGGCCACGCCCATAGTGGTCTAGTGGTGGAATTGTACCTCTAGCACGGTACTGACCCGGGTTCGAAACCCTGCCGGTTTTTGCGTAATCTGAAAATTGTATTGCCCGTTTTCTTTTGCATCGTTTCAGTTAAACAGATTACTTGCATGGTAAAAGAGGTGAAATCAGCAATTTGCATCATTTCAGCTAAAATCGTTACCCTCCCAGATCAACAGCCAGCCAAACTCGAATAACAATGGAATAACCTGTGGCAAAACAAGTAGATTATAGACAACCTCTTCAACAAAAGTCAAAATAGGTCAAAATGATACAAGAGTCATATGTAAACATCCAGCTAAACAACGTCATTAGAACTACGTGGTCAAGTGCAAACTAAACAACTTCAAAAATCATCGAGGCATCAACAAACATCACAATAGTTTTCTGCAAAGTCTTCCAGATTTGCCTTAATATTATGCAACAGAGACAAGATCAAATGTGGGGCGCCAGATGGTCGGTTTGCATATTTCTTTCTCGTGAAAAATTAATAAATTCCCTCCAATTGTTTGAATGCGCTCCCTCTTCTTGGGAATACTAATTTTCCATAACTCACCCGTTTTGCCGTGTTTGACTTCCTGGATATTGTTATCTGGTAAAAATATCTCAAATGCGTAACCTTGAAAAGGGTCGTCAGTCATCCGCCCCTCAATATCAAAGCATTGTAGTCCTATGAGGATGCGAATCGCTTGATTTTGCAGCTTCTTGGACACATTATACGAAACAGAGACATGATACATAGTTCCTGTATAGAATAGAACAGAATATAAAAAGAATAGCTCCACATTAGTGCATGTGTACCTTTAGCTAAAATATTTGTTTTTTTTGGATAAAAGGTGTATATATCTAAAAAAACAGAAGTTGAACAGATACCACTCGCTGGTTCAGCCAATCTGGGGAGTTCTTTAAGGTCATGCATCGCATGATAGTAACACCCAGAAGGTTCCAAATCGACAATTCTCATCGAATGTAAAATAGAGGACATATTCATCTTCGCTAGTGGAACAGATTCCTTCACATCATTGGGGTGGATTGCAAACATAAACTCCGCCTGTGGAGCAGATTCTTCAAATTCCTTGTTAGAAGTATGCATGGAACGGAGTAGGTAGAGGGCTTTGTCATCCTCCACCACATTCCAAGGAGCCTCCTTCGCTCGAAATTTTCCTCCAATGATACCATCCGTCAGGTTTAGAAGACGAACCAAATTCCCAATTGGTGAGGCATGAGAATCAAACGAAGCTGAAAGAATAAAACATGTGTTAACGATTACATTTTGATTACACAATGAAATTTAGGAAGCTCTAGTGCAACACATATCTCATTTCTTAACCGCGCACAAACATAAAATTTGTCTACACTTAAAAGTCTAGAGATTAATTTGTCACAACTAATTTCCTCACGCAAGAGGAAGCGTGAGGAAATTAAGTGTGGACAAATTTGACTTTAGTACAAGCTTATAAGTGTATATTTTTTTTTTTCTTTACTGTATTAAGTGCGAAAAATGTGGTCATTTTTTATAAGTTTGAGCAAATGGCATATTTGTTGTAGAGCTAATTCATTTATGGGAATCAAATACACGTACTATTGACAACATGATGGGCTGAAGACCCTGGTTTACTGTCACACTTTAGGATGCAGACATCCTCAGAGTCACACTTATCATATTGGAAACACCTGGTGTTATAGAAGCGAGAAGATGAGGCTATCGCTCTGACCCTCATGAGATTGAATGCAACGCGTTTAACAATAAAGGAAGCCATCTAAGATCAAAGGACATACAAACAGGGTTAGTTATAAAACGATTAAAAGGATAGAAAGTAAACATGAGAACAAAGTGGGAAATAACAAGTCACTCGTCCAATATGTTTCCAATGTAACACTGAAAAAGGCTTATTTGATGCCAAAAAAACAAGTCGAAATGAAAAAACTAACAAGGGACTGAAAATAACTAAAAAGAGAGAAAAAGATATTATATAAGTGGACCTATACAGTATACACCACAACCTTTTTCATTTCTGACCATTTGAAGTTTGAACACTAGTTTTCTGTTTTCGACCACATGTTCATGAACTATTCGAGAACTTAAATCCCTATATAAAAGAGTCAGCATTATTCGAAGTCAGAAAGATTCAGGATTCCCAAATGCCTACTCTGCTGTTCCCTACTCGATAGTTTTCATTCGCACACAAGAAAAAAACATCAAAATATTTTGACCCAAAAAACACTACAAATTATATATATTAACAAAAAAACACAAAAAAAAGGTGAACAGCAGAGAATCAAAAACCATAATTCAAGATTCACTATTTTTTTTCTTCTGAAATAACTTCAGTAAATTAAACCACAACACACTACAAAGTATACAATCTAACTTACTCTATCATGATCTGAAACTCAAAGGGTCCAAAGTGTAGAAAGTTAGAATGTATAAGGTCCATTTCTGTAATTTTCCTAAACATATTAAGGTCTTGTTTAAGCTTATTTTTTAGGCTTCTGAGCTTATGTGATTTGGGCTTATGTTTCTTAAGCTCATTTGTTTCGGCTTATTTCAAAACTTGTTGATAATAAACTTTATATAAGTTTATAAGTTTTAAAATTAGCCGGAGAAAATGAGCTTACGAAACATAAGCAGAACCATGATAAGCTCATAAGCCAAAAACCAAGCTTAAACAAACACCCCCTAAAATATACTCTAACCCCAAAATTAGAACCTTCTAACAAACAAACATCCAAACTTAAAGCAAAATAAGTAATCCCAAACACCCCCTTGTCAACTATAACAACAATAACAATAAATAAAACCAAAAGAGCCTTTTGGGTAAAAGGGTTACCCCGGTAAAATACTCACCGGAGGGATAGAACTAGGAAGTAGAATGCAAATAGTCATACCCTACGTGAGACCGCTTTTATCAAGACCTCCGACAATTGTACAAAAAAAAGGACTACAAAGTACAAACTTCATAATATAACATCTTCAAAAGAATTAATAAAACAGAGAATGTCAAAAACCCAGATTCAAGATCAGAGGATTCTTTGTCAAGATTCGAGACTCGTGGGTCAAAAATCGGAAAGTAAGGTTCAAAGGGTCCAAAATGTAAAGGGTTGTGATGTATAAGGTCCACTTTTGTATTTTTCCCTAAATTTCTAACAAAAACTCTTTTTTTTAGCCATTGTTTTCAACCTTTTAGCTGACTAATTCACGGCGTTGAGTACACCGCCACACAAACTCAACAACAACATATCCAATCCCGCCAGCGCGGGGTACGATCACAAAAATCCAAACTTTAAATATTATTAAAAAGGTTTTAACTTTATGTTAAATCTCTTAACTCTAAAAGTAACTAAAATTTAGTAGAAAAAAATGCATAAATAAATGTTCATATCTTATAACCATCAAATATTCAACAAAAGACATAAAAAAATAAGTAAACAGAAACAAAAACATACTAAGGAAAGATGGTTTTTTACCTGAGAATCAATGTCTGGATACTAGAATTTTGGTCGGAAGAGAATATCCTAGGGTTTTAAGGTTTATGTTTGTGAAAAATAGGGGGAACATTTTACTTGTAAAGAAATCCCCAAAATGTTTATGTTCTTCTTATAAACATTTAACCCCCTCATCTTTTATGTTATTTGGAAATTGCCCTTTAGTGTTTTGTTAATTCCCATAATGGTTTGTCTATTTTAGGGGTGTAGTGCGTGAACTTTTTGTACGTCGTATGCCTACCTTTTTTGAAACATTTCCGGTCGTTTTGGTAGACGGAGAACCTTTATTTTTTTTGGCCGAATTTATTTTGGAGGGCCGAATTGGAGATTTGTTTGTAACCTCAACTAAATTATATCTGAAACCTATAATATTTATAATATTTACACTAGGTGCCGTAAATTTTGGGGGGGCCGGGACCATCCCCTGCCCCTTCATAGGACCGCCCTTGAGTCAAATCGAGTCAAACAATGTCAAGCTCGAAACTTGACTCGGCCTAAAACTCGAGATCTGTTAAGTAAACGACATTCTCAAGGTCGACATAACTCGACTCGATAATTTGCACTAGAATATTAAGAAATGATAATCATTTGTAAATGTACACAACTAACTTTTTTTTTTTTTTTTTTTTTTTTTGGTCTTGCACTACTCTTAACTTTTGTGTGTACTATTATTATTTTTATTTTTATTTTTTTTTTCTATTGTGTGTACTCAACTTTTAAAACCATATTTTATATGTATCGTACAGCCTACGAATGTATAACATAATTATTACGAATGTATTAGCGTATTTGCAATGTATTATGAATTCATCGATACATACAAAATGTGGTTTAAATATTGAGTACACGCAATGGGAAAACAAAAAGTTGAGAACACACAAAAGAACAAAGTAGGTTGTTGGATACATGTGCAAATGAATATCCCTATTAACAAAGTTAATATTACTTTTGATCTTAGACTCGACTCGAATTGCATATTGAGTATGAAAAGTATGTAAACCTACATATAACATATACATATACTTATGGGAATAAATGTAAGAATATTCAGCTTTACGAGCACACTATATCATACTTGGACTCAATTTCGAGTACTTTGCAAATTGATCACTAGTAGCTCGTGAGTTGTTTTGTCTTGTTTACATCCCAAAGTTTTATTTATTTATTTATTTATTTTAGCAGCAATTAACTATCTCACAGTATATACAAAAAATCTGTCTCACACGTCCTAAGCAAGACTTTAATCCACACTCACACAACAATGGGTACAATTGAGACACAAGCCATTTGGTATTTGGGTGTTTAGTAAATCACTAAATTGTCTAATGATCATTCCATTGTGCATTGTATTTAGTTGTATTTGTCTAAGAAACATGTGTTGATGGTCAAAACAATGTAAGATTTTATTTCACACCTTCTCATACGGGTGAAGTTCCTTTACAATAATATATACAAAAATGTCATTTGGCATAACAAAGTCTTAACCATGGCGTAAAACCAAAATGCACAATTTCATTACAGATCATATCATCCAATGTGCGAAAATTACAGGCGAAAAGCCATCAAATCCAAAATGCGCTTAATTCTCAGAATGAGCATGGCACCCTCGGCCAAAGCTATCCACTGTGGATCTATACTAACAAAAGCTACCCATTTTGACCCACTCATTTGGCACATCTACTTTTGTAGATATAGTGTGGTGCCATGTGGCCGTGGCACAAATGTTCTATAGATAAGATGGCATCATGTCCCGCTTATTTTCCTCTGGTAGCTATTCTATCATATTTGACAAGAAAACTTGAAAAAATTTGACCAGAAATGTTTGACCTGTTTCAGTCCTAACAAAGATTACGCGTTGTGACATATTACCCTCCCCACCCGCGACACACCCAATTCACCATCTATTTTTTATTTTAGTTTTTTGCGTAATCTGAAAATTGTATCGCCCGTTTTCTTTTGTATCGTTTCAGGTAAACAGATTACTTGCATGGTAAAAGAGTTGAAATCAGCAATTTGCATCATTTCAGCTATAACCGTTACCCTCCCAGATCAACAGCCAGCCAAACTCGAATAACAAAGGAATAACCTTTTTGTGGCAAAACAAGTAGATTATAGAGAACCTCTTCAACAAAAGTTAAAATAGGTCAAAATGATACAAGTCATACGTAACGTAAACATCCAGCTAAACAACATCATTAGTACTACGTGGTCAAGTGCAAACTAAACAACTTCAAAAATCATCAAGGCATCAACAAACATCATACAGTAATAGTTTTATGCAAAGTCTTCCGGATTTGCCTTAATATGATGCAACAGAGACAAGATCATATGTGGGGCGCCAGAGGGTCGGTTTGCATATTTTTTTTCTCGTGAAAAATTAATAAGTTCCCTCCAATTGTTTGAATGCGCTCCCCTTTCTTCTTGGGAATACTAATTTTCCATAAATCACCCGTTCCCGTTCTGCTTTGTTTGACTTCCTCGATATTGTTATCTGGTAAAAATATCTCAAATGCGTAACCTTGAAAAGGGTCGTCAGTCATCCACCCCTCAATATCCCAGCCTTGTAGTCCTATGAGGATGCGAATCGCTTGATTTTGCAGGTTCTTGGACACATGATAAGAAACAGTGAAATCATACGTAGTTCCTGTATAGAATTATTCAGAATAAAACTGTGAGTTTACTTTTACATAACATACTTATTGAGTTGTTGCGTTTTAGTCATTGCACTTTTTTGTACATATGAATCATAAAAGATGACTCTGCGTCATGTTTGATTCATTAAACGAGACATAAAATCATCTTTCATGACTTCAGATGTACAAACAAACTACAACGACCAAAACAGGGCAGCTAAAAAAGTAAATTAGCATTTTATATAAAAAAAAAGTTTAATTTTTTGTATGTTATTGCGTTATGTATGTATATCTAAAAGACAGAAGTTGAAGAGATACCACTCGCTGGTTCAGCCAATCTGGGGAGTTCTTTACGGTCATGCATCACATGATAGTAACACCCAGAAGGTTCCAAATCGACAATTCTCATCAAATGTAAAACAGAGGACATATTCATCTTCGCGGGTGGAACAGATTCCTTCACATCATTGGGGTGGATTGCAAACATAAACTCCATCTGTGGAGCAGATTCTTCAAATCCCTTGTGAGAAGTATGCATGTTACGGAGTAGGTAGAGGGCTTTGTCATCCTCCTCCACATTCCAAGGAGCCTCCTTCTTTCGAAATTTGCCTCCAATAATATCATCCGTCAGGTTTAGAAGACGAACCAAATTCCCAATTGGTGAGGCATGAGAATCAAACGAAGCTGAAAGAATAAAACATGTGTTAACGATTACATTTTGATTACACAATATTGAAATTTAGCAAGCTCTAGTGCAGCACATATCTCATTTCTTATAACCGCGCACAAACATAAATTTTGTCTACACTTAAAAGTCTAGAGATCAATTTGTCACAACTAATTTCCTCATGCAAGAGGAAGCGTGAGGAAATTAAGTGTGGACAAATTTGACTTTAGTACAAGCTTATAAGTGTATATTTTTTTTTCTTTACTGTATTAAGTGCGAAAAATGTTGTCATTTTTTTTAATAAGTTTGAGTAAATGGCATATTTGTTGTAGAGCTAATTCTTTAATGGGAATCAAATGTACGCACTATTGACAACATGATGGGCAGAAGACCCTGGTTTACTGTCACACTTTAGGGTGCAGACATCCTCAGAGTCACGCTTATCATACTGGAAACACCTGGTGTTATAGAAGCGAGAAGATGAGGCTATCGCTCTGACCCTCATGAGATTGGATGCAACGCGTTTAACAATAAAGGAAGCCATCTAAGATCAAAGGACATACAAACAGGGTTAGTTATAAAATGATTATAACTTAAGGATAGAAAGTAAACATGAGAACAAAATGGGAAATAACAAGTCACTCGTCCAATATGTTTCCAATGTAACACTGAAAAAGGCTTATTTGATGCCAAAAAAACAAGTCGAAATGAAAAAACTAACAAGGGACTGAAAATAACTAAAAAGAGAGAAAAAGAGATTATATAAATGGACCTATACAGTACACCACAACCTTTTTCATTTCTGACCATTTGAAGTTTGAACACTAGTTTTCCGTTTTCGACCACATGTTCATGAACTATTCGAGAACCTAAATCCCTATTTAAAAGAGTCAGCATTATACGAAGTCAGAAAGATTCAGGATTTCCAAATGCCTACTCTGCTGTTCGCAACCACACAAGAAAAAAACATCAAAATATTTTGACCCAAAAAACACTACAAATTATATATATTAACAAAAAACACAAAAAAAAGGTGAACAACAGAGAATCAAAAAACATAATTCAAGATTCACTATTTTTTTTTTCTTCTGAAATAACTTCAGTAAATTAAACCACAACACACTACAAAGTATACAATCTAACTTACTCTATCATGATCTGAAACTCAAAGGGTCCAAAGTGTAGAAAGTTAGAATGTATAAGGTCCACTTCTGCAATTTTCCTAAACATATTAAGGTCTTGTTTAAGCTTACTTTTTAGGCTTACGAGCTTATGTGATTTGGGCTTATGTTTCTTAAGCTCATTTGTTTCGGCTTATTTTAAAACTTGTTGATAATAAACTTTATATAAGTTTATAAGTTTTAAAATAAGCCGGAGAAACTGAGCTTATGAAACATAAGCCGAACGATGATAAGCTCATAAGCCAAAAACCAAGCTTAAACAAACACCCCCTAAAATATACTCTAACCCCAAAATTAGAACCTTCTAACAAACAAACATCCAAACTTTAAGCAAAATAAGTAATCCCAAACATCCCCTTGTCCACTATAACAACAATAACAATAATAAAACCAAACGAGCCTTAAATTTATAGATTCATGGTTTTTCTTAAATAACATCCATACAACAACAACAATATTCAATCTCGCTTGGATGAAGTAGACCTCCGACATTGTACAAAAAAAGAAAGACTACAAATTTCATAGTATAACAACCTCAAAAGAATTAATAAAACAGAGAATGTCAAAAACCCAGATTCAAGATCAGAGGATTCTTTGTCAAGATTCGAGACTCGTGAGTCGAAAATCGGAAAGTAAGGTTCAAAGGGTCCAAAATGTAAAGGGTTGTGATGTATAAGGTCCACTTTTGTATTTTTCCCTAAATTTCTAACAAACAAAACCCAAACTCTTTTTTTTAACCATTGTTTTCGACTTTTTAGCCGACTAATTCACGGCGCTGAGCACACCGCTACACAAACTCAACAACAATAACAACATACCCAATCCCGCCGGTGCGAGGTATGGTCACAAAAATCCAAACTTTAAATATTATTAGAAAGGTTTTAAACTTTATGTTTAATCTCTTAAAGTAACTAAAATTTAGTACAAAAAATGCATAAATAAGAGTTCATATGTTATAAATGAACCTAAAAGTGAACCAAATTCATAAATGATTTGTATAGTGACATCACTGTACAAGTCATTTATGCATTAGGTCTACTTTTAGGCCTATTTATCATTTTCCCATCTTATAACCATCAGATATTCAAAAGACATAAAAAAAAATAAGTAAACAGAAACAAAAACATACTAAGGAAAGATGGTTTTTACCTGAGAATCAATGTCTGGATACTAGAATTTTGGTCGGAAGAGAATATCCTAGGGCTTTAAGGTTTATGTTTGTGAAAAATAAGGTTTATGTTCTTCTTATTAACATTTGAGCCCTTCATCTTTCATCTTTTTCGCAAAATGCCCCTTAATGTTTTCTTGTTGCCTTAATTTGTGTAAGAAAGATGTGTTACCTAAGGTCCTGTTTTGTTCGTTGCGATCTTATGTAATGTGGTGTACTGGTGTAATTGCAATTTGAATTAGTACTTTTTAGTAGGCGCTAATCGGTCACCGAGAGATTAACTTTGGTCTAATTAATTGGATCGGGTCAAAGATAGGTCAACAAACTGATTAATAGCAATGTTTTAAAAATCGGTTTTTTAATTGACCCGGCCGAGTCACCGGGTCCAGGGGCGGACCCATGTACAAAGTTTGGGGGGGCGGTGCCCTCCACGACTTGTCGAAAAAGTTCAGATTTTAGTGTAAAAAAAAATTTTTTTGGACCTTTTTATTAAAGTGCACCCCTCCAAAAAATCAAATTGCCCCCCACCTTGAAGCCAAAAATATAAAAACCTTAGGTTTTAGTGTAAAAAAAATAAAATTATGACCTTTTTATTAAAGTACATCACGATTTTATCAAAAAAAAAATTTTTTGCCCCCCGCCTTGAAAAATCCTGGGTCCGCCACTGACCGGGTCATGGTTCAACCTAGTTTTTCACTCAAAATCGCGTTCCGCCACCCACCGGTTCATGGTTCAACCAGTTCAACCAGCCAGATCAACCCAAGTTAAACACCCGTTTATAAGGTCTAATCAGTCGACAAAATCAACCAAGTTAACTTTTCCCTAACATTAAAATTAGATTATTTTTTTTTTCAATACATGTAGCTTCTTTCAAAGAATCCTATAAATAAAAACTTTAAAGTATTAACCAATTGGGCTTAGCTCAGTTGGCCACCTGAGGTCTGCTAAAGCATGGGGTGTGGTAACTCGGGAACCAAGTGAAAGCTTCACTTAGCTTGCGTTAAGGCAGTGTTAACATACCAGGTATCCAAGTTAAAGGCCAAGTGAAGGTGATGCGTTAAGCAGCTAACGCTGTGTGAAAGGTGGTGTCTTTTTATGAGTTAAGGTTTCACTTGAGCGGTATGATAAGTGAAACATTAACTTTTTTGAGTTAAGGCACTGAGTTACATATTCGCCCCCTAAAATTTTACATATTCGCCCTCTAAAATGTTTTTTTTTTTTTTTTTTTTTTTTTTTTTAAGGTTGAGTTATGATAAGGGGTGTTTTTTATCTTTAGTTAAGGTTAAAATGTTAAAACTAATGTGACGCTGATGTGTCTGCTAACCGATAGTATTGTACTAATTAAATAAATAAATAAATAAAAACTTTGAAGTATTATGGTTAAATTTAAATCTTGAACCCTCCAAGTACTTGAATATTGAAGCATTATTTTTATGTCATATTTAAAATTTCTAAAATTAATAATTTTATATATAAATTTTCGAATCCAGGACTATTTGATTAATCGCTAGGCACGGTCACTTAACAATCGCCTAACGCTTTTTGCAAAATTCAGGGTGCGTTTAGTTGGAGAAAAATTCTCCATTTTTCCAAGAAATTTTTCATATGAAAATGAAAAAACTGAAAACGCGTTTAGTTGTATTTTTTTTCCAATAATTTTCAAAAAAAATGAAATTCTCATTTCTTACACTATAATAGAAAAAATGAAAATAACAATACATGATTCTCACTTTTTTCATTTCCAAAAGAAAAACCCTATTTCCTCTAACTAGAGGTGGAAAATGGGTCGGTTTGGGTCATGGGTCAAATGGGTCATGTTTTAAAAATGGGTCTAAAGTGTCATGGGTCACACGGTTTGGGTCGGGCCGACACACTAAATTATAGTGTTTTCGTCTGATTTTATACGTCTTCGTCAGTATTTTTACATTTTCGTCCGGTTTTTTACGTTTTCATCCGATTTTTCACGTCTTCGTCCTAAATTTTACGTTTTTGTTCGTTTTTTCACGTTTACGTCCGTTTTCTCACGTTTTCGTCCGTTTTTCACGTTTTCATTTGATTTTTTACGTTTTTGTCCATTTTTTCACGTTTTTGCCTGTTTTTTCACGTTTTCGTCCGATTTTTTACATTTTCGTCCGTTTTTTTTCACGTTTTCGACCGTTTTTCACGTTTTCATTCGATTTTTTACGTTTTCGTCTGTTTTTTCACGTTTTCGTCCGTTTTTTCAAGCTTTCGTCCGTTTTTTCACGTTTTCATTCGTTTTTTACGTTTTCGTTCGTTTTTTCATGTTTTCGCCCGTTTTTTCACGTTTTCGTATGGTATTTTACGTTTTCGTCTGTTTTTTCATGTTTTCGCCCGTTTTTTCACGTTTTCGTATGATTTTTTACATTTTCGTCCATTTTTTCACGTTTTCGTCTGATTTTTCACGGGTTCGTCCGTTTTACACGTTTTCGTCCGAATTTTTACGTTTTCGTCCGTTTTTTCACGTTTTCGCCCGTTTTTTCACGTTTTCGTCTGATTTTTTACGTTTTCGTAAGTTTTTTCACGTTTTCTTCCAGATTTTTTACGTTTTCGTTCGTTTTATATGTTATTGTCAGATTTTTTACGTTTTCGTCTATTTTTTTACATATTAGTCTATTTTTTCAGTTTTCGTCTATTGTTTTACGTTTTTGTCTGTTTTTTATGTTTTCGTACATTTTTACGTTTTCTTCAATTTTTCTTCATTTCCTTCAAATTTTTTTCGTTTTCTTCAGCTTTTTTACGTTTTCGTCCGATTTTTTACGTTTTCTCTGGAAAAAAGGGGATCAAACATAAAAAAATCTACTAAAACGTAAAAATTATGACAAAAAATGAAAAAATGGACGAATACGTGGAAAAACATATGGAAGCATAATAAATTAGCCGAAGACGTGAAAAAAATCGAAAGAAAACGTAAAAAGTTGGCCGAAAACGTAAAAAATAGGCAAAAGCATAAAAAAAACCAAAGAAAATGTAAATAATCGGACGAAAACGTAAAAAAATCGGACGAAAACGTAAAAAAATGGACGAATACGTGAAAAAACGGACGAAAACGTAAAAAATGGACAAAAACGTAAAAAAAACGGACGAAAACGTAAAAAATGGGACAAAATAGTAAAACAAGGACGAATACGTGAAAAAACGGACGAAAACGTTAAAAACCAGACAAAAACGTAAAAAATCGAGCGAAAACGTAAAAAATCATAAGAAAACGTGAAAAAACGGGCGAAAACGAAAAAATTGGATGAAAACGTTAAAAAACTAATGGAAACGTGAAAAAACGAATGAAAATGTAAAAATCAGAAGAAAACGTAAAAAATTGGACGAAAACGTGGAAAAACGGACAAAAACTTGATAAACCGGACGAAAACGTAAAAAGACGTTTTCTGATTTGGATTTGACGGATAATATGGAAATGCTTCATGTTAGAGATTCAATTGCAAATAGCTTGTGGGATAAGTATAATAGTCGTCGTCGGGCTCGGATGCAACCTTGATACCATGCTTATGTATTAAATTTGTTTATGTTCACTTTTAGGCTTTGATACTTGTGTTTTTTAATCGGGATTTAAATATGTACTTCTAGTAATGTTAATTTCGAGTATACTATAAATTAAATATAAGCTTATGGTTGTAGTTAGTTTTTATTAATTTTATTTGTATTTTATGTTATTTTACTTTTATACTTGTACAAAAAGATCCAATATGAAGAAAAGTTGATTATGAAAAGAGAAATGAGAAAAATGATTGGAAATAGCTTCAACTAAACAACATTTCATTTTTGAGAAAAGGAAAAATATAACTCCAACTAAACGCGCTTTCAAAATTCTCAACTCTTCTCTAGAAAAGAAAAACCATTCCCTTCTCAAGGAATTTAGAGATGGAAAAATTGAGAAATTTCTCTCCAACTAAACGCACCCTCATTTTCTAGTATTTTTTGGTTGACAAAATCGAAGGAACTATAATCCAAATTACCTACTTTGGTTATCTGGTTTGCAAGGAAATCTAACCGAATTACAACCATTTACATATATGGTTTGGTTTGAATTAAATTAAAACTTGAAATGTTACAAGTTAAATATCAGTATTTATTTTTTTATAAAAGTTATTATTATTATATCAGATATATATTATAAAATGATAATAATAATTTTTATTATTTTATCATATATGAACTTTATAATTAATCTATACTATAGTTTCATGAATTTAAAAAACTCACTTTCATCTTTTTTTTCTTCAGATATTAATATCTTTTAAACCGTTAATCGTTAAGCGAAAAAAAATATACCATTACGACGAACATTTAATTATCTTTCTATAGATAGACACTTTGATATATTTTCGACAATTTTTTTTTCTTCAAATTTTTCACTTTTTTTTCGTGACCGAAAAAATCACATATGATATATCATATATAAACACCACTTCTTAACCAATCAAATATCAACATCATTCCAAACTTCATTACAGGATACCAAACACATTGTGTAAGTGATGTTTGTACATATTAAGGAAAAAACAAAGCTCTTGAATCTCACATTTTTTTCCCGCCCAAATGAAAGGCACTACTAACAAAAAGACAAAACACTAAAGGAGCAACATGTAAATAACTTAAAGATGAGGGGCTGAAATGGTTTATAAGTATTTCGTTTCATACATAAAAAGCTGTACAATTTTCACAAACTTTTTTTTTTTTTTTTTTTCTTTCTTTCTTTCTCAAGAAGTTAATCTATCATAGAGAAATTGAAAGCAATTTGAACGTGATTTGTTAGTTTTGTTTATCTCTTATATTTTTTAGTGTGATAATTGTATAAACTCACTCTAAACTATAGGAGTAAGATCCTCTCAAGTTACTTGAGTCAAGTTGTGTAATTATGAGTAATTAGATTTGATCCAATGGTTGAAATCAAAAGAAGTTGTTTTGATTTCAACCATTTAATCAAATCCAATGGCTCATAATTGCACAACTTGAGAGGATATTAGTCCAAACTATATTCCCTCTGTCTCAAATTTATAGTTCACTTTTCTTTTGGTTAAAGTTAAGAAAGCTTATTCGAGTTTATCATATTACCTTTGGTTGAAGTTAATATTACAAATTAAAAAAAAATAATGAATTAATTAAGAGTAAAACTGTTATTAAGAGAGAGAAAACAGTAATAATTACAGTATATATTTTTTTTAACTGTGTGTTTTTTTGTCAGAAGATAATTATTTTGAGACGCAAGGAGTATATGGTTGTTTCTAATTCTTTTTATTTTAACTATATATATAGTTGTTTCTCATATCCATTTTTTCTAATTCATAACATAAAAATTTAAAGAGAAAATTGTTATAAAATGTGATTTACTAAATTTGCCGACGTAATATTTATGAGCAAGGATAAAAACTTTTATTAAAAAGACTTAAAAAGATAAACCTAAACTCATCACAATCAATTTTATTTGACACACACCATATTCATATTTTGTCACTCATGATTTTCGCTATTAACTTTGACACATGTATTGATCGATTTTATTCTGGTGGAAAATTGAGAAACTTGAGAAATAAACTTAACTTGAAGCCTTGATTTTTTATTTTTTTATTATTATTATTATTTTTTATTTTTTTTAATGATTTTTTTATGTAAAAATGTTTCTTTAGTTGATTAGGAACATATTCGTGAATCAATGTTATGAAAATGTAACCTTTGATTCATATTATTTACAAGTATCATCAGGGTTCTAAATAGGGCGTCATAGCGCGAGGCGTGACCTACACGTTACGAAACAGGTCAACGCATCGTCTCTAAGCGTAGCGTGCAATAAAGCGTGATAAGGTGTGATAAAGCGCGCTATAAAGCAAGGCGTGACATTTTTTTTTTTTTTTAAGATTTTATTTTATTTTTAAATTTTTTAAAGATATTTATTGGACTTGAGCTTATTTACAAGTATTTATTCGGGCTTAGTAAATCCATATTGACAACTCTATAAATATTTTTTGCCGCTTTGAATCACGTCTTAAAAACGCTATGACACAACGCCCCACGCTAAAGCTTGAGACTTGGCTATGCCGCTACGCAACGCTTCACGCTATTTATAACCTTGAGTATCATAAATAAAGTTTTGAACCAACTTAAAAATTTCAAGAAATCTAAACTAAAATGACTTTTGTGAACCAATTGTTTTATTGAATCAACAAAAAAGACATTTCTACATATAAAAAGTTTCAGAGGATTTTCATTAAATCTTGATTATATGATCTTGCAGTTAAACATATTTTTAGGCATGTATCATTTTTTTTTTAAAATAATTCCACTATATATACTGATTATGGAAATGTAATTTATTTCGTTAACAATAAAGAGAAAATTTATATAGTAAAATAAGGTTATTCCTTTTAATGAGTTACAAAGTAGTTACTACACACATTGACAATTTTGGAAATAAGGTTTAAATAAGAATTTCTTATTATGTTTTTAAAAAGTAGAACGTCGAAATTAATAATAGTGTAAATAGTTAACACTTCAATTTTTCAAATTTTAGCATTAAATTGATGGTTATAAGTTTAGTAAGCTTTTCTTATAAACAATTCTATTATGATATACCATTATTGGAGAGGTTACTATATGGGAAGTGATTTTCACACTCACAAATTTGAGTGGGACACTTCAGTGTGCAAATAATTAAATCAGTTTGTATTTACAATACATATATTTAATACATGTTTTGGAGTGTTCAAATCATATATAAGAGTTTGCAAATACTAGCATTAGTTTAAATTAAATGAGACTTAAATTTTTAAATTTATTTTGTAATTTTCTTTTATAGTTGTTTTAAAATTTTAGAATTCCTTTTATAGGAAGTCCTAGTATAGATATATATGTTTGTCCCATTTGGATAACTTTTTCAAAAGCGTTAATTACCGAAAGCGGACTTTTTCTTGATCAAATTCTCAAAAGGGTACAAAACCAACTATTCTTCTCAATTTGATCATGTGCTAATGTGCGATCGTGCGATCCCAATCATTTGCAAGTCCACCCACTATCACTTGTACCCCATGTGTGTATAAACAAATGTGCGATTTGAAATGTGCTAATGTGCGAAAAAAAAACCCATATCCAAATCTATTTCACCATCATTCTTAAACACACAAAAACACATAACATAACCCAAAACACAAAAAAACTCGCACTCTCGATCAATAATCATCACAGATCCACCATCTACAAAACCGATTTACCAAAGAAAAATGAAAACCCACACCAATCAAAACCAAAACCTCGATCTAAAAGATCCGCCATATGTACGTTTGTGGGATAAGATATGAGTGGTGAATTTGTGTATGTGTTGGATTTTTGTTGTGGTGTGTGTAAATTATTTGGAAGATGGTAAGATTTTAGTAAAAAAAATATATATGAAGGTTACATATTTGATGGCGGATCTGTGGTGGTGATGGTGGGGTTGATCAGGTGGTGATTGTGGTGTTGATTGGTGTTGATGGTGACTAGAATCTGCGATTTAATTTGTAGCTAATCTTTCAAAATCAAAAAGGTTGATCAGGTTATGTTATGTGTTTTTGTGTGTTTAAGAATGATGGTGAAATAGATTTGGATATGGGTTTTTTTTTTTTTCGCACATTAGCACATTTTAAATCGCACATTTGTTTATACACACATGGGGTACAAGTGATAGTGGGTGGGCCTGCAAATGATTGGTATGTCCTCTTTGTCTGGATACGTGTCAAGAAACTAATGAGATCGCACATTAGCACATGACAAAATTGGGAAGACTAGTTGGTTTTGTACCTTTTTGGGAATTTGATCAAGAAAAAGTTTCCTTTTGGTAATTAACGCTTTTCAAAATCTCCTCGCTATCGTAAGTTGTTAATGCTTAAGGATATAGTTTTATGGCTCTTAATAACTCTTTATTATAGAAATTTTGGCATTAAATTTTTGTCTAATTAATTGGATCTGGTCAAAGATAGGTCAACAAAGTGATTAATAGCAATGTTTTAAAAATCAGACCGAGTCACCGGGTCACGGTTCAACCTGTGGTTCAACCTAGTTTTTCGCTCAAAATCGCGTTCCGTTCACAACTCAACCTTAACTTAAAAAAAAACAACCACATTTTAGGGGGTGAATATGTAACTCAGTGCCTTAAGCCCTTAACTCAAAAAAGTTAAGGTTTCATTTACCATACCGCCCAAGTGAAACCTTAACTCACAAAAAAACACCACTTTCACGCAGCGTCAGCTGATTAACGCATCACCTTCACTTGGCCTTTAACTTGGATACCCGGTATGTTAACACTGCCTTTACGCAAGCTAAGTGAAGCTTTCACTTGGTTCCCGAGTTACCACACCCAATGCTCTTAGCAGACCTCAAGTGGCTAACTGAGCTAAGCCCAATTGGTCAATACTTTAAATTATTTATTTAAATGATTCTTTGAAAGAAGCTACATGTATTGAAAAAAAAATAATGATCTAATTTTAATGTTAGGGAAAAGTTAACTTGGTTGATTTTGTTGACTGATTAGACCCTATAAACGGGTGTTTAACTCGGTTTGATCCGGCCGGTTGAACCATGAACCGGTGGGGTGATAAGGGGTAAGAATCTTGAAGTTCGAGCTTCACTGGTTTTCCTTCTAAGTAAGAATCTGTGTTTGGCTCTGCCCACTCAGATGCGTCCGCTAACCGATATTATTATACTAACTTGCCGTTTAAAAAAATAATAAATAAATAAATAAAAACTTTGAAGTATTATGGTTAAATTTAAATCTTGAACCCTCCGAGTACTTGAATTTTGAAGCATTATTTTTGTGTCATACATAAAATTTCTAAAATTAATAATTATATATATAAATTTAATAATTATATATATAAATTTTCGAATCCAGGACTATTTGATTAATCGTTAGGCACGGTTACTTAACAATCGCCTAACGCTTTTTGCAACCTTCATTTTCTAGTATTTTTTGGTTGACAAAATCCAAGGAACTAGAATCCAAATTACTTACTTTGGTTATCTGGTTTGCAAGGAAAGCTAACCGAATTACAACCGATTACATACATGGTTTGAATTAAATTAAAGCTTGAAATGTTACAAGTTAAATATCAGTATTTATTTTTTTTATAAAAGTTATTATTATATCAGTTATATATTATAAAATAATAATAATTTTTATTATTTTATCATATATCAACTTTATAATTAATCTATACTATAATTTCATGAATTTTAGTTAATATTAAAAATTATTAATTTATATTAGTATCATATTAGTATTAAATTAAATTAAATTATGTTATTGTTATTATATTTATTATAATAACAATAACTATATGAATTAGTGGGAAGCCGAGATACTATTCAGCCCCCACTCCTTTAGCTATAGCATAAATAATCCTACTAAAAAATGCGAACAAAAGCTAATCTTGTTGTTGTTGTCGTTGTCATCGTCTTTTTGAATTACATTTCGTTTTCAGCCAACCAAATACATGCACTTTTTAAAATAATACGGTTCATTCATATTACAATTCCATCTTTTATATAATAAAATAAAATCACTATTGGGAATTTTGCATTTTAAAAAAATCAATTCATACCTGATTTAGTAATAATTTTATTAAAAAAAAGATTATTTTGTTATTAGGTAAATATTTTATATTTATCCATAACACAAGTAGAAGATAAATACAAAAAACATAGATAAGATATTTTAAAAAAAAGATTATTTATTTTATATTTATCCACAACAATACAAGTAGAAGATAAATAAAAAAAATATAGATAAGATGCAATTAACAATAGGATTAATAATTTTAAATAATTATTTCAAAAAAAAAAAAAAAAAAAAAAAAAAAAGCCGCGCGTGCGCGGACATTATAACTAGTTAACTTACTACAATTTCTTAAAAAACATTTTGCGAACCAAACATGTCTAAGAGTAGTGGCATATATGTAACAAACTGTTTTCTTGCTCATTTTCACAAACAACTTACAATTATGTATTGTCATCTGATGTGCCCAATGCTTGTTGTAATGACAAATTGTTAGCCTACCAATATCAATTAATGGCATCTTAACACATATTCCTTTTACTATGTGTAAGAAACATGTGTTGACAAGTGAGTACATACAATAAGCTAGAAATAGAGTAATGTTGGAGTAATCTCTTAACTTTTATGTAAAATGAATTAAATCCAGACAATAACCTTGAATGACAAAGGTGTAAAAGCTCTGTGTTCAACACAGTCACCCTGTTTGGATCTGTATTGGAAAGTTAACAATTTCAAATTTTGACCAGCTAGTCAACTACCTGCTTGACCCGCCCATTTAGCATCTCTAGTTTTTTAGATATAGTGTGGTGATTGTGGCATGAAAGTATTACAGGTAAAATGGCATCATCTCACCTACATTGCGAGTTCTTAATTATTATTTTAAATGTATCTTCGCCAAGATGGTCCCGCATATTTTCCGGGGGTGGCTATTCATCCACTAGGAATAGGATCAACTGTTGTCGTAGACTTCACGCGCCATTCAAGTTTAGTAGAAACTACGAGCATAATTGAAGATAAATGACCACAAAGCTACATCGTTAGAAGAGTCATGCCTAACCAGCCAGCCAAACTACATCATTAGAAGTATGTGGTCAAGTGCAAACGAAACAACTTCAAAAATCATTAAGGCATCAACAAACAGTATGATAGTTTTCTGCAAAGTCTTACAGATTTGCCTTAATATGTTGCAACAGAGACACGATCCTATGTGGGGCGCCAGGGGGTCGGTCTGCATATTTTTTTCGCGTGAAAAAATAGAAAATTTCCTCCAACTGTCTGAATGCACTCTCCTTTCTCCTTCTTCGGAATTATTACTTTCCATAACCCACTCATTATGTGTTGCTTGACTTCCTGCACGTTGAAGAGCCTTTCTGGTAAAAATATCTCAAATGCATAACCTTGAAAAGGGTCGTCAGTCTCCTGGCCTGCAGCATCTCGCCCGCCTAGTCCCAAGATGATGCGGATTGCTTGTGGACTTTGCAGCTTGTAGGACACATGAAAAGGAAAAGAGACAGCACATGTCGTTCCTGTAAAGAATAGAACAGAATATCAAAAAAATCGCACCACTTTTAGTGCATCACATAACAATACCTAAAATTTATTCTATTGCAAAAAATTATTGTAAAACTAGTGACTGATATTTTTTCATTCATCATGTTTTAGTCATTGTACTTTTTTGTAAATCAGTCATTTTATGTCCCGTCTGATCATAAAGATGACTGTGTCATGTTTGAGTCATTAAATAAGACATAAATTAAGTTATCTTTAAACGACTCCAGATGTGCAAACAAACTACGGTGACCAAAACAGGGAAACTAAAAAAGTACATTAGTTATTTATATCTAAAAAAACCTATGTATATATTAAGAAGAAAAAAAAAAGTTAAAAGATACCACTCGCTGGTTGAGTCAATCTGGGGAGTTCTCTGCTAAGGTCATGCATCACATGAAAGTAATACTCAGAAGGTTCCGAATTGGCTTGTTTCAACTCCAATTGTCTCATTGCATGTAATAGAGAGGCCATGTTCTTCTCTCGAACAGATTCCGTCTCTTCAGTGGGGTGAATTGCAAACATGAACTCCTTGTGTTCAACAGATTCCTCAGATTCTGTAAAACGGGGTGACGGATAATCCTTGCTTGGGTCAGCAGTCATGGCACGGAGTAGGTAAAGGGCTTTGTCGTCCTCCTCCACATTCCACCCAGCGACCTTGTGGGTTTCAAATTTGACTCCATTGATATAATCCGTCATGTTTAGAAGACGGAACAGATTCTTAGTTGGTGAGACACGAGGATCAAATATTCCTGAAATTGTAAAACACGCATTAACAGTTACATTATGGTTAAACAATGACTTTTAGGAAGCTCTAGTACAGCAAATATCTAATTTCGAAAATATTAAATTTGTCTACACTTAAGAGTGAAGATGTCATTTTGTTAAACTTAAATTTCTCGCGCAAAAGGAAGCATGAGGAAACTAAGTGCAGAAAATGTGTTGCTTTTTAATATGGGAATCAGATATGCGCACTTTTGACAGCATAATGGGCCAAAGACCCTGGTTCACTGTCACACTTCAGGATGCAGACATCCTCAGAGTCACACTTATCATATTGGAAACACCTAGTGCTATAGAAGCGAGAAGATGTGGCCATTGCTCTGACCCTCATGAGATTGGATGCAACACGTTTAGCAATGGAGGAAGCCATCTATAATCAAAGGACAAACAAATTAACCGGGTTAGCTATAAATGTGAATTTCATTGGGATGAAAACGATTATGAGGATAGAAAGTAAAATTAGCACAAAGATGGAAATAACAAGTCATTCATTTAAGATGTTTCCAACATAACACAAGATTAAACACCAGTTTTCCATTTCCGACCCCTGAATCATGAACTATTCTAAAATCTGAATTCCTATTTTAAGAAATTCCCAAAAAAGTGCATCTTAAAAGACAATAATCTAGTCAAATACAAGTCAACATGAGCACAAAGTCATTTACTAACTGTATATATCTCCAGTTTAACAGTAAAAATGTCATTTGTTCACAAAATCTCTGGTTTGTAATGTTACTACATGGTTCAAAAAGCGGTCCGTACTAAAAACACTAGTTTCCGGTTTTGGACCCCTGAATCTTGAACCACTCGACATTCCTGAAGATGCCTCGTTAAAGGGATTCGTGATTTCCACCCCAACCTTTTGCATTTCGAATCCTTTGAACAATACTTTCCGATTTAGGAAATTAGAACTTCCCATTCACCAAAAACCATCCATAAATTTCAAATTTTGATCTTTGACAATTGACATTCTCATTCAACACTCGAGATTACAAGGCCAAGTAATCATCTCTTACTCGCTGAAGGTCAGTGACCGAGACGAGTTTAGGCAAAAAGAGCAAAAAAAACGGATTGGTCAAAATCTGTATAAAAATTCCAATCCAAGTACTCCTCGCCTAGGCTGACTACTCACTACAAGGTAGCCGGCCGCTCGAGTACCACCTAGCGAATTTTACAACAAAATAGCAATCCATCTATATCTATACTTACCAATATATAAAGCATACATATCTCAAAAACAAAAGTCCAAACCTCATTCCGGGCCATATTTTTAAGATTGAGACACTCTTTTTTCTCAAAACTATGAAACAAAAATCTAACATCCACCGCCAGGGACGGAACCGGGACACAAAACAACCGGGTGCACTTAGAATAAACTAAACAATACTACAAACACAAGTTTTAGGGACCGGGTGCATTTAAGAAAAATCGAGGTTTTTTTAACAAAATTAACACTAGGCAACAAAAATCCATGGGTGTCCCGGGACACCCCCGGTTCCGTCACTATCCACCGCCAAAACGCCGCTTTCAATGCTAGTATAACTCGAACAGCAGTAGACCTCAAACGAGCAAACATAACATCCCAAAACCCGAATTCAAGACTCAGGGAGGTCCAAAATCAAAACTTAGTGTTCATAGGGTCCTAAATGTACAAGTTTGAGGTGTATAAGGTCCATTTCTGTAAGTTTCACAAACAAGTAAGCAAGATTTGAACTTTATAACTAGAAATTTTATAAAAACAAAAACCCAAAATTTAAATCATTCTTTTGGATGCTAAAAAGGAAGTAAACTTTAGTTTCTTGACTGAAAGTAACTTAAAAAATACTATTGGGGTACCAAAAGCAGATGCATTGCAGAGTAACAAATGACATACTTCATAATTATAACTACTTAACAGAAACAAAATTTGACAAAGTAAATATGTTTTTTTTACCTGGGAATTTAACGTTTGGATACCAAAATTTGGTCGGAAGAGTATTCTAGGGCTTTAAGGTTACTGTTGTAAGAAAATAGGGGGAAATGTTACTTTGTAAGAAAACACTGTCCCTCATCTTTCATGTTATTTGCAAGTTGCCCCTTATTGCTTTGCTAATGCCTTGATTGTGCAATGTATATTCATGCTTGTGTAAAGCAATAACGGAAGTAGTCTTTCTGCTTTCGGGTTTACCTTACTGTAGATGTATATGGTCTGTTTACATTCAACCTCCTTCATATCTCTCTTAGATGAGATTGGGTATTGTTGTTGTTGTTGTTCGCTTAAGTTAATTACTATTTTTTGTTCACTTAAAGTGACTGAATTTAGAGAAAATGACATTTAAATCGTTTTTCAAAAAATTCAGCATATATACAAGTCATGTAAATGTATAACTTTTCTTAAGTAATCTAAGATCATAATTAATATTTGTATATAATATTTTTATAAGTTAATTAACATAACCGTCGTGCTTTATAAATTTATTGACCTAAATTAGAAAAAAATAAATAAATAAATGAGAGAGTAATCTAAGTGAAAAAGCAAAATCATAGAATTCTAACAAGTATTTGGATTTTGTTCATAAAAAATAACTATTTTGATTGCCTCTATTGTATTTGAAAAGTTGTGAAAGGTATTAGGCCACTTGGATTTGGAGAATGGTTTCAAAGAAATATTAAGAGGGTGTTTAGTTGGAGAAAATATTTTCTTGTTTTCTATTTTTAGTTTTGTAAAAATTTGAAAAAGAAATTTATCTCCACAAAACATTTGAAAAATATAAAAAACGCGTTTAGTTGATGTTTCCATTTTCTATTTTGAAGAAAAGGTGGGAGAGTTATGGGTTACAAAGGAAAACAACTAAAATTTGTTTTGTAATTTTTCTTGTTAAAATAGGAAATAGGGTATTTTGTGTTTTGGAAAACATTCTGTTTTAAAACGTTTATTTGAACACGATCTCTGTTTTCCTTGTTTTCTACAAAATATTTTTTGGAAAACAAGGGTGTTTTCCCCACTAAACGCACCCATTGTTTGGTTTGAGTTATGTTTTGATAGGGAAAAGTTTTAACATAAGTCACCTATGACCTTTTGTTTTCTGACATCATTCATAAAAGTCAATAATGTTTTTATCTTTAGTGGGTTCCTAGCTACTTATAATTTATTATTTTATTTATTTTAACTTTCACAAAATTAATATATCTTAACTACTTATAATGTATATTTAGTCAAAGGGGAAAAGTGGAAAACTGAATTTTCAGTCAATCCTCATTTTGCCCTTCTATACTAAAAGGGTGAGAGAAAATGAATTGTGTAATTAATGCTCTTATTAAAACACCCCATAACTTAAAATTACAATAATTTATTCATATGGTACAACCAATTAAAAGTATCTATATCAAATTAAAAACAATCAATTAAAACACCCCTTATTAAAAAAATACAATAAAATTTTCACAATATACAATTTAAACAAGCTACAACATAATTAAACACACTAATTAATGTTATTTTTAAAACACCCTAAAATGAAAAGTATATGTTATTATACACATTATACAAATTAATAAAACACACAAAACTTTATACAAGCTAACAAGTTGATGTTGCATATAGTTTTGAAAACTGGACCGGACCAACGGGTTCAACTGAGAAAAACATATAGTTTTGAAAACTGGACATGACGGGTTCAGTTATTAAAAGCATGACTCGGTTTTTCGACCGGAACAGTTCAACCGGGTTTCAAAACATTATGTTGACATGAGCTTAAGTATCAAAGTCAATAAGTCAACAAAGTCAATAAGTCGATAAGTCAACACATTTAATCCCTAAATCTTCAAACTTTTATTAGAGGTGGCAAAACGGGCGGGCACGGGCACGGGCACGGGCACGGGCTAAAATGGCACGGGATAAAACGGGCACGGGCTAAACGGACAAATTATAAATTAGGCCAAACAGGCAGGAGCTAAAACGAGCAAATTACAATTGAACTATTAAAAACATTCGGAACAGTCCTAAAAACCCCTTTAATTCATCTTTTAAAAAAAGATCAAGCATCTAAGTCTTAACTATATTTAATTATTTTTTCTTAAAAAAAATTAAAAAAAAAATAGAGTATTAAATGAATAAAAATGCAACTAATTAAATATATCTATCAATTAATTAGAGTATTAAATAATTATGCATAAAATAGTTAATAAATGAGATAAATTAAAATTAAAATAGTTGGAATGTTTTATAGTTACCAGTGACAAGTGAATTGGTCGGAAAAAAATGAGAGTAATTGCTTGAAAGTTGAATTGTGTGATTCGAAAGCCCATCTAATAATATCTGTTTTTAATTTTTGCCTGTAAGAGTCCATCAAATAAATGCAAAGGGGCAAAAAACGCCCCAAACTTTTAAAAAAATGTCAAAAATCGCCCAAAAGTTACAAATTGGGCAAGATTTGCCACCCCTAACTTTTATTATTTTTCATTTATAACCGATAAACTTTCTTTTATCACTAAACGATCTGTCGTTATAAAATCCCGTTGCTATGCACGGGTATTCGTCTAGTGTATATATATATATATATATATATATATATATATATATATATATATATATATATATATATATATATATATATATATATATATATATATATATAAAAGCTACATATTAATATTATTTTTACACATTTTAGTTTATAAAATTATTTTCAAATACAAATCCTAAACCCGCCAACAAACCAACGGGCTCTTAATATTAGTATTAGCTTAGTTAATATGGATAGTTAGTTTAGGGGTGAGCATCAGGTCATACCTGACCCGAACTGACAAAAACCGACTCGACACAAAAATCAAAAAAGGAAAAAACTCAAAGCGAGAAATAGATATCAAAACCGAAACCGAATTGAGTTATTCAGTTCGGGTCTGTTTCCGGGTTTTGAACCAAAAAAACCAACCAAAACCGAAATAAATATGCAAAACCGAAACCAAACCGAAAAGGTCGGTTTGGTCCAATTTCGGTCAGTTGTCGGTTTTCGGGTGGATTTGCTTGGCCTAGTCAGTTATATATCGTAGGTGCGCTCTCGTTGGAGTTTCATTGTTTGTGGTTACGATATCATAACCGATTTGCTAGATTTCTTCTCAACATTAATTAGCCCAACTAAGTATTTTATTTAGTTTTGCTAAATATAAAAAAGGTGGTCAGTTGACATCTTATGTTATTTTAGTTTGCTTTATAAAGTTTATCTAATTAATTATGTAACTTCAACAAAACGTAACTAAAGATTATTAGAATTGGTAATTTCTTTGTCTCATTCATTCATCCATCAAGCAACAATATAGGCTACTTGCAGTAAGGGGATTCAATCCCCTTACTTTTCCCTGTCACGTAAGTTTTCTCTCTCCAGCGATCTGCAGGCGATTCAGTGCCCCAGTAAAGGCGACCTAGTTCAATTTTTTTTTTTTTTTTTTTTTTTTTTTACAAACTTAATAATTAAAACACTAATTTCATTAATAAAAATAAAACAGTACATAGATTGAAAACATAAACTTAAACATTACATAAACTTCAATTATAATCCTAACTTCAGTTGTAGTCCGGGTGATCCCAAGTCTGAGAGTTGTCGGAGCGGTAACCGTCATCGTAAGGATCAAAGCTCGCGAACCTCTCTTCTTCTAACTGAGTTTCCAACCTGCTCAGTTCCCGCTCCTTCTCAGAGTTCCAGCCATCATCATCTGCTGCCACATTTTCCTGAAAACTTACCTGAAAATTATCCAGACGAGGCAGCTGTTGTTGTTGCTCAACAACTCGTTGTGCAGATGAACTTGATGCACCTTACACAAATTGTTGTTGTTGTTGTTCAACCATAGCAGCTTCCACATTTTCTTCAAAGCTCCAACGAATCTTGTTTGTTTTTTTGGCATGTATCTGACTCACACAGCCACGCAATGCCTCAACAACGACATGATCTTTACGAAATTCGTCGTATAAAAACTGGTCGATCACATATTTCCTGTCGTCAGAAATGTGACCGCAATCTGAGTAGCGTGTTCTCATTCGTTGTTTGAGGGCCTTTGCCAGCTCAAACCTGCTAATAACTTCGGAAATAGCTTCTTGATGAGCCGTGTCGTCTTTCTCAGCTTGGTTTTTGACCCATTTTTGAAATTCTTCGACGATATGAGGCAGTTTATTACACGCCATTTTGAATTGAAATATGTGTGAGATTTTGTGAATTTTAAGTGTGTAAAATATGTTGTGTTAATGTGGTATTTATAGTGTGTTGATTTTTTTTTAAACCGTTACATGAATTTTACATGAATATATAAACGGTAACTTCATTCAAAAAACAAAGAAAAAAGTGGAATACTATTCGATCGGCCACACGACCGGTTGGTGTTTTTGTTGTTGCTCGACCGAATCTCCACAGCAAGGGGATCGACTGGGAATCGATCACCCAAGTCGATCGTATACCCCTTCTGCATGCAGCCTAATTACATGGAATGGTTTAGAATATATGGGTTTGAAGTATAATACACAAGTAATAACCCATACAAAATTAATACAATATTGATAATCCATCAACTAACAATACGGGGAGCGTTAGTCGATGGATTATTAGTATTGTTATAAGTTTTGTATGGGCTATTATTTGTGTATTTTAGTCTAAGCCCATATAGCATTCCATTTAATTATATATTGTTGCTTGATGAATGAGACAAGGAAATTACCATTTCTCGTAATTTTATGCCTAAAACTTCACTTTTGTACCGTTAGTCTATGTTATTAAATATATTAAATGAGAAGTCATTTTTTGTTAAATATTTGCACTTCGGTCCTTATTTTGGGTAAAAGCTTAACTGAACTATTATTATTCTAATATTTCATACAAATATTAAAATATCTATAACTAAACCGTAAAATTTCGGCTGTTACAGATTCTAACGTAATGAGTTGTCCTGTTTAATGAGACATTCCATGAGACTCTTTCCGTTCTAAATTATTGTCACCAAATAAAAACACATAGTTTTAAAAAAGTTTGATCGCTACATTTCTTAACCAATCAAATATCAACACTATTTGCTAAAGTTTTTTTTGATTGGTTAAAATAAAAAATGAACAATTATTTTTAAGGAATATCAAAATAGAATAATTTTGACAACATGAGTAACCCTCTTGTCCATTCCAAACTTCATTACAAGATACAACAGACATAGTGTAAGTGGTGTTTGTACATATAAGGAAAAAAACAAAGCTTTTGAATCTCACATTTTTTCCCGCCCAAATGAAAGGCACTACTAACAAAAAGACAAAACACTAAAGGAGCAACATGTAAATAACTTAAAAGATGAGGGGCTGAAATGGTTTATAACTATTTCCTTTCTTACATAAAAAGCTGTACAATTTTCACAATTTTTTTTTTTTTTTTTTTTTTTTTTTTTTTTTTTTTTTTTTTTTTTTTTCAAGAAGTTAATCTATCATCACAGAAATCAAAAGCAATTTGAACTTGATTTGTTAGTTTTGTTTTTCTTATACTCCGGAATTTTTAGTGTCAAAATTATACTCCCTCCGTCCCATCTTAACGTTCTGTTCCCGAGTATAAAACGGAAAGAAGAGAGATTGAGAGGGAAAAACGAGTGAAGTAAAGAGGAGATGAATAAAAAATATATATTTTTTTTATCCTGTGTTCCCGAGTTGGAAAGAAAAGAGAAGGAAGTAACAAAAAAAAAGCTTTAAAATTAACTTCACTCCATTTTATCCCAATTTGGGAAGTAAATTAAGAGAGTAATGTTGATGTAATTTACTACCCTTTACTTTCCTCTCCCCTCCTAAAATATATCTGGAACACAAACTTTTTTTTATTATCATCCCAAACCTTTCCCTTTCACTTCAGAAAATAAACAGGGGAACAGAGTGTAAGTGTCGACAATAAAATTTTTGGATGTTCCAAATTAAGTGTCCACTTGTACCTTTCAACCAATAAGATGAGAGTTTAGTGCGTAAAAGTAATATTTTATTGGTAGAAAGTTTAGTTAGTAGAATCTCCTAAAACTTTGTGTATTATGAAAGTGGACACTTAATATAGGACGGAGGGAGTAAATATATACCAGACCAAAATTATCAGATATTTATAGAAAGGGTCCAAAAGACTCTGCCGTAACGCACGGCAGCCTAATTCCTCATTTTAACTAAGAATGGTAAAAGTGAATTTTAATTAAAAACAAAAAAAGGGTTTAGAGGGGACTCGAGCGAGTGTTTTATTTTAGTTAAAAATGAGTTGCTAATATTCATTACTCAATCTTTATGTTTTTTATGATGTATAAAGTAACTCACCTCTAAACTATATATGGTTGTTTCTGATTCTTTTTATTTTAACTATATATATATATATATATATATATATATATATATATATATATATATATATATATATATATATATATATATATATATATATATATAGTGTAACTTTCTTACGAGAACCACTTTTATCTACGAGAACTGCAAGAACCACTTTTTAGCCATTGGATTAATTGATCAAGGGTCAAAACTGAATGTGTCATTTATGTAAATAATCAAAAGATTATGTTTGTTGTTGTAACTAGTGTAAGGGTAATTAGAGAATATCATAATTAATTTTTTTTAAAACCGTCCTACATCTTCTCCTCATTCTAATCACGATCTGTAACCAAAATAAAAAACAAAAATCTCTCCCAAAACAAAACCCTAGCCATTTAATCTGTGTTATTCATACCCACCAAAACTAAAGTGAATATGTAGAACGGTTATCATGATGATCGATCGAAAAGTCAAATCAATGATGCTTGCCGGTGATTATGATCGAAAAGGTTAAGAAATAACAATTAAGGAAGAGACGTGATGGAAGAGACGCAAATAAGAGGTTAATCGATAATAAAGGTAAGCCATGTTGATTATTCTGAGGTTAAAAAATAATGCATCAGAATTGGTTCTTATATTATATATATATTTCATTCGCAATCATAGCCCTTCAATTGTTTATATATAATTGTTTTCGAAACTAAAAGATCCGGATATTGCAATATGTCTTTGGTAGATCTAATATAGATTAATTTATAGTTTATGCATTATTTTGATTTTTTAATAGAAGACTTACGTTTTGCTATTGATTTCCCATTTTGAGATAAATTTTGGCTAAAATATCATTAAAGTATACATCAATTGAGATGCGCAATCTTAAAATTATTATAATGTTGCATATGCGTGGTTTTTTTCTCAATTCATAAACGTGCATATGTGTTTTTTGGCTTGTACAAAATCAATAAAAGTGACTTGCATATATGTTTTAAGGTTAATACAGATTCAAAGATGAATGGATGCATATATGTTTTGTGTTTGGATTATAAAACATATATGTTTTGGAAAGATACATATATGTTTACGTATAAAACATATACGTTTTGTGTTTGTCGTTTAATTATTTTCGTGCATGCTTGTTTCAGATTGATTGATGGAGATGATAATATTATTCAAGACCGGAAAGTGGATGAACATGATTATACATTAATATAATTTGCGACCTTTGGAGATATATGATTATTTAATGTGTTTTTGTACTTGTAATCAAGTGAAATGTAACATTTAAGTATATCAATCTTGTTTTTCTTTTTTAATGATTTATGTTCTTTAATTTGTGTTTATAAAATTATTGTTAGGTTGATAAAAAAAATGTTAGCTAAAAAAACATATATGCACTTTGACTATCTGAAAAAAAAAAAAAAAAAAAAAAAAAAAAAAAAAACGTGTATGCACTTTGACTAATTGAAAACATGTACGCACCTTGACTATTCGTGGAAAAAAACATGTATGCACCTTTGCCTATTTGAATAAATAAATAAATAAAAGAAAAAACATGCATGTACCAAAAACATGTTAACATTAAAAAAAATAATAATAAAAAAAATAAATAAATAAAAATCCAAATTTTGATATTTACTAAAAACAGAAATTATTAAAAAAAACAAAAATAATATGAAAATGTCTTTTACTATTATACCCTTTTGAATTAAATTAAAATAACAAAATGCTAGGGAGCATTATGTACATTGTGTATTATTAGTTGTAAAAAGGTGGTTTTCGTAGTTCTTGCAGATAAGGTGGTTCTCATAAGAAAGGGACCCTATATATATATATATATATATATATATATATATATATATATATATATATATATATATATCTTAACTACTTATAATGTAGATTTAGTCAAAGGGGAAAAGTGGAAAACTGAATTTTCAGTCAATCCCCATTTTGCCCTTCTATACTACAAGGGTGAGAGAAAATGAATTGTGTAATTAATGCTCTTATTAAAACACCACATAACTTAAAATTACAATAATTTATTCATATGGTACAACCAATTAAAAGCATCTATATTAAATTAAAAACAATCAATTAAAACACCCCTTACTAGAAAAGAACAATAAAATTTTCACAATATACAATTTAAACAAGCTACAACATAATATAAAATATAAAATAATTAAACACACTAATTAATGTTATTTTTAAAACACCCTAAAATGAAAAGTATATATACTACATATAATGTAAAAATGGTCAATGTGGAATGTTGAGTTTTCAACAATAGTCAAATGAGAGAGAAAGTGGAATGTAATTAATACTTTTATTAAAACACCCCAATACTTAAAATTACAATTATTTATTCACATTGTACAACCAAATTAAAGCACATCTACCAAATTAAATACAACCAATTCAAACACAAATCGTGTTGACCCAGGACGCTTCAAACCCGGCGGGTTGACCCAGCTTAATTTGACCCGTTTTCGACCCAACCTAGCAAGTTGACCCAGTTTAAATACAACCAATTCAAAGACAAATCGGGTTGACCCGGGACGCTTCAAACCCGGCGGGTTGACCCAGTTTAATTTGACCCGTTTTTTACCCAACCTAGCAAGTTGACCCGGTTTAAATCGACCTACTTTTCGACCAGAACGGTTCAACCGGTTGAACCACCCGGGTCGATCCGGGTTTCAAAACATTATCCATTACTCAAAAGTGCAATGACTTATTCACATTGTACAACCAATTAAAAACATATCTACCAAATTAAATACAACCAATTAAACACACAAACCGGGTTGACCCGGGATGCTTCAAACCCGTTTTTCGACCGGAACTGTTCAACCAGTTGAACCACCCGGGTCGAACCAGGTTTCAAAACATTATGTTTAATTCCCAAATCTTCAAACTTTTATTATTTTTCGTATAACCTATAAACTTTTTTTATCAATAAACTATATGTCGCTATAAAATCTCGTTGCTTGCGGGTTACCCCCTCATTGCTTGCGTTTGAAAATAGGATGCGCGATTATTCTTTTAAGGAATCTCGATCCGAAAAATGGATTATGTAATGACACGAGGTTGATATGTAAACGTTTTGACCCTAATGTCATCAACGCCGAGATTGCTGTCGGGCAACACGCTGGAGTTAGAGTGCTCTTGCCAAGAATTCCTCTTGCTCCATCTGAAGAAGACATGTTCCCTTTCAAACTAAAGAGAACACAATTCCCTATTCGCCTTAGCTTTGCGATGACTATTAATAAAGCTCAAGGCCAAACAATTCCAAATGTGGGTGTCTATTTGCCTGACTCTGTTTTCTCCCATGGCCAGCTTTATGTGACATTGTCTAGAGGGATTTCCCGTAGAACAACAAAGATATTGGTTAATCCAGTCAAAGATTTCCGTCAAGCAGGAATCTACACCTCGAATGTCATTTATCAAGAAGTTTTACACGAAGAGTAACGTGTGTTATTAGTTTTTATTTCATAACTGATGTAAGGCCATCCACTATGGTAAACCTTTTAAAAGGTTTATACTTGTGTTATGACATTAAATTATAAACCTTTTTGTTTTATAAACCTATCCCCACTATGTTATAAACCTTTTCAATTGCAATAAACTTCACACACAATCAAAGGCATTAAATTATGAAAAGGTCCAATATCTTAGACTTCTTCATGACACATAAGCTTGAAATGGATGCTCACTATGGTTTATAAGTTCTTAAACCTCTTCATCATTTTATAAACCTTTTTATAAACTACCACAGTAGATGCCCTAATGTTTTACTTTCAATTTCATTAAATGTTTTTATATGTTGTTTGATAGATGTTAAGATTTTTTTTTTATATTATAGTTATCGTGTAGTACAACCGTTTGCAATTACATTCTGATTGGTTCACGTTCTATTTTAAACTCTACACAAAACACTCACTACAATATCACAAATCGTTAATTATCTGCCGCTAGGAATTCCGTTGCTATGCACGGGTACTCGCCTAGTATGTTATTATACAAATTATACAAATTAATAAAACTCACAAAACTTTATACAGGCTAACAAGTTGATGTTGTATATAGTTTTGAAAACTGGACCGGACCAACGGGTTCAACTGGGAAAAACATATAGTTTTGAAAACTGGACACGACGGATTCAGTTATTAGAAGCATGACTCGGTTTAAATCGACCCATTTTTCGACCGGAACGGTTCAACCGGGTTTCAAAACATTATATTGACATGAGCTTAAGTATCAAAGTCAATAAGTCAACAAAGTCAATAAGTCAACACATTTAGTAACTGATTTTCATATCAATTTAGGCGGGAAAATCAGTTACTAAATGTGTTGACTTATTGACTTTGTTGACTTATTGACTTTGATACTTAAGCTCATGTCATATGTTTAATCCCTAAATCTTCAAACTTTTATTAGAGGTGGCAAAACGAGCGGGCACGGGCTAAAATGGCACGGGTTAAAACGGGTACGGGCTAAACGGACAAATTATAAATCGGGCCAAACGGGCACGGGCTAAAACGAGCAAATTATAATTCAACTATTAAAAACATTCAGAACAGTTCTAAAAACCCTTTTAATTCATCTTGTAAAAAAAGATCAAGCATCTTAGTCTTAACTATATTTAATTATTTTTTCTTAAAAAATAAATAAAGAAATAAAAAATAAAATAAAATAAAAATCTGACTACAAATTTGAGAAAATCTGCTGGGACAAATGAATAAAAATGCAACTAATTAAATATATCTATAAATTAATTAGAGTATTAAATAATTATGCATAAAATAATTAATAAATGAGATAAATTAAAATTAAAATAGTTGGAATATTTTATAGTTACCAGTGACAAGTGAATTGGTCGGAAAAAAAATGAGAGTAATTGGTTGAAAGTTGAATTGTATGATTCGAAAGCCCATCTAATAATATCTGTTTTTATCTTTTGCCTGTAAGAGCCCATCAAATAAATGCAAGGGGGCAAAAAATGCCCCAAACTTTTAAAAAAGTGTCAAAAATCGCCTAAAAATTACAAATTGGGCAAGATTTGCCACCTCTAACTTTTATTATTTTTCATTTATAACCCATAAACTTTCTTTTATCACTAAACGATCAATCGTTATAAAATCCCGTTGGTATGCACGGGTATTCGTCTAGTATATATATATATATATATATATATATATATATATATATATATATATATATATATATATATATATATATATATATATATATATATGTTTCTCACATATAGTTGTTATAAAAGGTAATTTATTAAATTTGCCGACGTAATGTTTATGAGCAAGGATAAAGAGACTTAAAACATAAACCTAAACTCATTACAATCAATTTGAGCAAGGATATCGAGTTTGACACATGTATTGATCGATTTTATTTCCTTGGGAAATTTGAGAAATCATGAAAACGCAATTTGAAGCCATGATTTTTTTTTAATGATATTTTACGTAAATATGTTTCTTTAGTTGATTAGAAACATATTCGTGAATCAAAGTTTTGAAAATGTAACATTTGATTCATATTATTTACAAGTATCACATAAATGTCAAAGTTTTGAATCAACTTACGAATTTCTGAAAATTTAAACTAAAATGACTTTTGTGAACCAAATGTTTTTACTGAATCATCAAAAAAGACATTTCTACATATAAAAAGTTTCACATCCAGGATTCCTCATTTAATCTTTGATTATATATGGTCTTGCAGTCAAACATATTTTAGGCATTTTTTTTTTTGGTTAATTCCACTATATACTGATTATGGAAATGGAATTTATTTCATTATCAATTAAGAGAAAATTTATATAGAAAAAATAAGGTTATTCCTTTTAATGAGCTTCAAAGTAGTTACTACACACATTGACAATTTTGGATATAAGATCTAAGTTAGGAAATTGATTTGCACACATTAATTATTGATTCACACATGCCAATTCGTGCATTAAATACTTAGCTTGTACAATATTAAAATTATGCTTTAACTAATTGTACAATAGAATGTGCAAATAAAATATTAAAATGCGCAAATCATCTCCTTTTATAGTATATCGACTATGAATGAATACTTACATTCAACATGTTGTACAAATTTACAAACTCATGTCCGAGATAAATGAATCGAACACACTACTTAAAGATAAGAGACGTGATGCTAAGTATTACCAACTACAAATGTACGTAAGGCATGGGAAAGGAGTGAAAATTCTCTTGCCGGTGTTCATGATATGAACTTTTATGACGTAACATAAAATTATGTCAAATAAAACGCACCTCATAACTTTTACTTCTGATCGAGTCCACCTTGTTAAAAACTTAACTTGCAAATAAAGCGTGGTGTTTCATTTTTATTTAGGTTTCTGATACATATTTATCCCTGGGTGGTCACGGAAGGCCCAAAAACGATCTTTAAGATTAACCCGATGAGGCCGAGTATATCTGAGTCAAAAGGCTCACCCTCCTCGGGTAAACTACATCCATTTGTATATACTAGAAGGTACGCGTGCTGCGACAGCGGATACCTTGTGAATAAAGTCCAGACACCAACAAAATAACAATGACGAGCTGATTAACCTGAGAAAAACAAAAAGAAAATGATCCCGGTCCTGCCTGATTAATCTGTTTTTACCGGTTCCGACGGTCCTCTCAGGTTCGTTTTCAGATGACTTTTATTGGCTAGCCGAGCCGGTGGTGACTCCGATTCCCGGTTGAACTCGTTGGTCCGGTCAGATTTTTAAAACCATCTGCACCATCGACTTGTTTATATATATATATTGTACGAAGTTTTATGTATATTATTAGTTTGTACAATATGTATAATAACATGTATTTTTCATTGTAAAGATTTTTTAAAAATAACGTTTATTAGGTATTTATTGAAGGGCTGTTAAAAGTCTATAAATTTAATACAGTTAATTTTTTAAATGTAAGAGCATCCACTATGGTGGTTTATAAATAGGTCTAAAACATTTTGAAGAGGTTCACAAATTTTGTGAACCATAGTGACAAATCATTTCAATCCTAGGTGGAATGAAAAAGGTATAAGATCAGAAGTCTAAACTATTTTCTAATTTCTTTTTTGTTTTTCTTTTTGAAAATGTTAGTTGTGTTTTATGATATAAAAAACTTTATGAAAAGGTTTATTCATAATAGATATAGGTTTATAATATAAAAAAGTTTATAACTTGATGATATATTAATTGGATAAACCTTTTCAGAGATTTATCATAGTGGATACTCTAACTTCATTTTTCTTTAATAGTAAGTGTTCATGTTCAAAAAAGGTAACTGTATTACTTAAAATTTTAAGCATTCTATTTTAATACTGTCTCAAATACATTATAAAGTAGTACAAATATTTGTCCCAACTCTTTCAAAATCTCTTCGCTATATAGGAGAGATAGAACCACACAAAATGGTCCACAAAACAATCCGCAAAATGATGTGACAATTTTTGATTGGTTGTTTCTCACTTTTCTTTTTTATTGTGCCAATCAAACACATCATTTTGTGGAATTGTTTCGTAGACCATTTTGTGTGATTCTATCACTCCTTTCGCTATCATAAGTTGTTAATGCTTAAGGATATAATTTTATGGCTCTTAATAACTCTTTATTATAGAAAATTATGGCATTAAATTTGTGTTTGACTGAGATAATGACTTTCTTTATTATCGTATTTTGTAGCTAATGACTTAATTCTCCAAACCTAAATGCATGAACCCGTTTGTTGCTCCTATACTTGTTTCTTGACTTCTTGTTCACAACCCACGTACAAGAATCACAATTATTTCATGTCATGATGGATCCTGTTAACTCATCAAAAAGACAAGCCAATTTTCTCAGTACATGCATGAATGGCATTAACGCTTTATCAGGTATGCATATCTTTTATCTGTGTGTTTTTATAATTGTTGTTAATTAGCGGATCGACCGGCTAGCAAACACAACTATCGAACCCCATGTAACCTCAAAATCTTACAGTGGCTTGTTTCGCTTTCCTCGGTTCAGTTCAGTTTCTCTTACCTGTAGTACGTATTGATTTAACGTATCTATCTTATTCGTCTTAAGAAGACTTTGGTTTAGTTTGCTTTTGATTTTTTGTTTCATTGAATTGGTTTTTGTTAGGTAATTTATACATACATGCATCTAACATTTATTTGTATCAACATTCATAACTTGGGTTAAGGGGGTGTTTGTTTCGGCTTATGGCTTATTTGGTTTTGGGCTTATGTTTCATAAGCTCACTTTTTGTGGCTTATTTTGACACTTTCTGGCTTATATAAGTTCATTTTGATATATTGAACTTATATAAGCCGGAAAAAGCCGGAAAGTGTCAAAATAAGCCACAATTAGTGAGCTTATGATACATAAGCTCAAAACCAAATAAGCCATAAGCCGGCTATATAAGCCGAAACAAACACCCACTAAGTAATCTCGGATCATAACTAATAATCAAATTATTATCAGGTATTGGGATTCTCTCAATTCCATATGCACTCTCATCAGGTGGCTGGCTAAGCTTGGTTGTTCTGATGGTGATCGCTCTCGCAGCCTACTTTACTGGCCTTTTGATGCGTCGTTGCATGGACTCCAACCCTTCCGTCACCAGCTATCCAGATATAGCTGGGGCTGCATTTGGTCGTAAGGGAAGAATTACAGCATTGGTTTTTCTCTGTTTAGAGCTCTATCTTGTTGTGACTGGTCTACTAATACTAGAAGGTGATAATTTACATAAGCTTTCTCCACATTTCGGTTTCAAAATTGGGAACACGAAAATGGATGGAAGACACTCTTTTGTCATTGTCGCAGGGCTCATCATTATGCCTACTCTGTGGCTAAGTGATCTGAGTGTTCTGTCATATCTTTCCTTTGGTGGGGTTCTCTCGTCACTGATAGTGGTTGTTTGTGTTTTATGTGTTGGATTGTCGGGGGACGGATTTCACAAGAAGGGGGATCTTGTTAATTTCAAGGGGCTACCAACAGCAGTTAGTTTATACACATTCTGTTATGGAGCTCATGCTATGTTCCCTACCATTTATCTTTCAATGAAAAAGAAAAGCCAGTTCCCATTAGTAAGTTCACCGGTTAATTTGATATTAGGACTTCAAATATACATGCATTCTGATTTCATCTGTTGTGTGATCAATTGCAGGTTCTAATTATAAGTTTCTTGACATGTACAACGACATATGTGATAATGGCCATACTTGGTTACATTATTTATGGCGAGGATGTGCAATCTCAAGTGACACTCAACCTACCCACAGAAAAAGCTAGTGCAAAGGTTGCAATATACACAATTTTGGCTGGTCCAATTGCAAAATATGCTTTAACCATAACGCCAATTGCTACTGCGATCGAAAACTACTTACCTGTCAAACACAAAGATAATAACATAATCAGTGCGATGATAAAGACAATTTTATTGGTTAGTACAGTGGTATTAGCAATCATATTTCCATCATTTGAGTCTGTAACATCTCTTAGCGGAGCAGCTCTTATTGTCATTGTATCATTCATCCTCCCTTGTGCTTGTTACTTGAAGATCTTTAAAGTTTATAGGAGTTTTGGTGTCGATCTTGTTGTGATTATGGGGTTAGTAGTGTTGGCTATTCTGGTAGGAGTTGTTGGCACATACTCATCCATCCGTGAGACTGTTAAGCATGTCTAGGGTGAGTTGTAAACTAGTAACATTGGTTTGTTTTACATTGATGACTGAATTTGGCATTTGGCAATGTTATAATTTTATGTTTGCTTGTAATGACAATTTAGACTATGCAATTATGGAGCAGGGTAGCTAACCACTGAGAATTTTAACAAGCCTATTCTTTCATTCATCATGGGTTAATCATTGTACTTTTTTTGTAAGTCAGTCAATTTATGTCCCGACTGATCATAAAAGATGACTGTGTGTCATGTTTGAGTCATTAAACGAGACATAAAGTTGTCTTTTAACAACTTCAGATGTAAACAAACTACAGTGACCAAAACGGGGCAGCTAAAAAAGTACATAAGCATTGAATGAATACCTCAAGTAACAGCTGATGAGTCTGCTAAGCTATCTGAAGATCTGTAAAGTCAAGTTACAGCTGTTGTAAACATACTGAAGAAGTTTCTAACACGATAAAGATGGAGTCAGATTGAAAGTCAAAAGAGCATCATGAGTTGTTAGTTATGACCTCAGAGGAGCTGAATCAAATCATGTCTGTGAGGGAATTAAGGCTGAGCACCAGAGTGATCGAGTCCATATTAGCTCCTTACACTGTGCATTGAACAATGAGTTTTAAATATTTGCAGATCATATCATCCAAAATGACAAGGTTCAGCACCCAAAAGTCATCATCTAAATACCATATCCAGAATGTGGTTTGTTTACAACTAATAAATGTGTAGGTGTAAACGATTGCAGAAAACTAATAAACATACCTGATCCCTTTTAATCGAAACCAAGAATGGCTTTGTAATATAATATGCCTAAAACATAGATATATATTCAAAACGACCTCTTCAACAAAGGTGAAAACGGCCAAAAAGATATAAATAAATGGCCAACTAAACAGCATCAAAAAATCATGTGGCCAACTAAACATCAATGTAAACTATGACACTGAAAGTCTCCAGATTTTCCTAAATAAACTGCTGCATGAGAGAGATGATCCTATGTGGGACGCCAAAGTGTCGGTTTCCAAATCTTTCTCTCTTGAAAAAAGATTATGTTTCCTCCAATTGTTTGGATAGACTTGTCTTTCTTCTTCGGAATAGTTATGTTTATGCCATCTTTACTGTCATTGATCTCGGCAATTGCATCCTCGATCTTGTAGAACCAATCAGGTAAAAAAATCTCAATGGCGTAACCTCCAAAAGGGTCGTCAGTATCCCTGCCCCCTAGTCCTGGTATAATGAGAATTGCTTGTGGATTTTCCAGGTTGCCGAACACACGTGTAGACGCGAAGAGATGCATCGTTCCTGTAAAGGGTAAAACCAAAAAAAAAAAAAAAAAAAATAGCTCCGTTTAAAATGCCTGCGTACCTTTAGTTAAGATGTTTCTTTTTGCTTCAGTTTTTAGTATAGAAGCATCCCTTTTTTTCCAACCCGAAAATCTAAATTGTTAGTATTCGCATCCGTATTATTGCTCATACCTTTGAATCCTCCCTTAATCGATTCAGCAAATTGATAGTAATACTCGGTCCGAGCAATTTTATCTCCCGTAATCAACTCTACTAAAGGGGTCAAATCCCTCCGTCGCTCAGTTAACTTTTTTGGAACATTTTCCTTTTTAGGAACTAATTCTTTCTTTGTCAAAAATTCCTTAGCATCTTTCTCGGGTTCTCCAGACATGAACTCCTTTGTAACAGATTCCTCAACATTTTTTTCGTGTTCCTCAGACATAACCCCCCTGTAAGAATCAGATAGTAGGTAGAGGGCTTTGTCATCCTCCACCACACGCCACCTAGGGAGCTTACAGGGTCCAAATCCAATGCGGTTTTCCGCCATGTTTAACAGACGGGCCAGATTCGCAGTTGGTGAATGACAAGGACTAAACGCATCTGAAAATCATTAATTAAAGTGTTAGCGACTTACCCATATAACTAGTACACTACAAAAATATCTTATTTCCACGTGTACAAACATAAACTTTTATCAATACTTTACACACCTAATTTACTCGCAAAAGAGGAAGCATGAAGATATTGAGTGTGGACAAATTTTATTACGCTTATAAATGCAAATTTCTTTCTATATGGTCAAGTGCAAAAAATGTGTTCAAGTGACATATATGTTGTGGTGATAGTTCTTTTATCAGAATCAAATATACGCACCATTGATAACATCACGGACAAGAGACCCATGTTTGTAATCACACTTTAAGATGCACTCATCCCGAGAGTCATGTTGATCATATTGGAAACCTTTGGTGTTAAAGAAACGAGAAAATGAGCCGACTGGTCTGACCCTTAAGAAATTGGAAGAAACGAGCCTAGCAAGCGAGGACGCCATCTATGATCAAAAGACAAATTAACAAGGTTAGCTCTAAATAATAACTTCATTGGGATGAAAACGGTTATGTGGATATCTGTTAAAACAATTTTTACTGTTGTACATAGATATTTCTTTGAGTTTAAATGGCGGTTATCAACTCAGAAACTAGTCACAGAAACTCATTTGTTTATATGTTTACAATGTAACAGCAAAAACGAAATATCCGTACTCACTGTTATAGCTTGCGTTTGGATAGTAATGTTGCCACTTGACTAAAAAAGAGTTTATGTTGATGTCCCCAAAACAGTCTTCATGTAAAAAACTACAGTAACAGACCAGACCCTTCGAACGCTAGTTTCTGATTTTGGACCCAACCAAATCTCGAAGTTTTTGAGATTCCATATGCATATTTATACGGGTTCATGATTTACAGAAACAGAATTCCCCCTTTAGCAAAAACATCCATAAATTTTAAGATTCCCAAATGCCTGTTTATACGGGTTCGAGTTATCATATTTGTTCTTAATATAACATCAACAAATATTCACTATAAATCATAAAGTAGAAAATAAGCTCAACAAAGTGACAAACATAAAATCGCAATCCGAGATTCAAGATTAACCATTTTCGGAGATAACAGCCATACATTTTACAAAAAAAAAGCTACAAATTACATAATCTAACTTACCCAAAACCCAAAGTCAATATGCTAGATTATCAGCCAAGATTTAAGATTCGTGGGTCGAAAATCGGAAACTAGTGTTCAAAGTACTCCCCGCCTAGGGTGACAAGGTAGCTGGCCGCTCGAGTACCAACTACCGAGTTTTACAGCCATATTGCACAGTCTATCTTACTCTAACAGCAATAAACCTCAAATGAATGTAAAAACAGAAAATCCCAAAACCTAAATTCAAGATCCTAAGATCCTTTGTCAAGATTCAAGTCTAAAATAAAAAACTAGTGTGTATAGGGTCAAAAATGTAAGAAATTTGAATGTATAAGGTCAATTTCTGTAACTTTCACAAACAACTAAGCAGTTGTTCTAAAAGGCGAGCACAGCTCCGCAAAGGCTTTGCAAAGGCGTGAGGCTTGGTCATGCCACCACTCCACGCCTTATGGCGCCTTATGCCATGTCTTTTTGTAAACTCGATATATATGAATATGATATAAATATATAAATATTTTTATATTTTGTGCCGCCTTATCCCCGCCTTATAAATGCTAAAGCTTCGCCTTGGCCGCTAAGGTGTGAGGCTCAGTCATGCCGCCACGCTATGTCACGCCTCGAGCTATTTGCTCGTATTAAGTAAGCAGTTGTAATAAAGATTTGAACTTTATAACTAGAAATTTTATAAAAACAAAAACCCAAAATTTATATCATTCTTTTAGATGCTAAAAAGGAAGTAACTTTAGTTTCTTGAATGAAAGTAACTTAAATGTTGGTACCAAATGACATACATAATTTATAACTACTTAACAGAAACAAAATTTGACAAAGTAAAGATGATGTTTTACCTGAGATTTAATGTTCGGATACTAGAATTTGGTCGGAAGAATCTTTAAGGTTTATGTTTGTGACAAATAGGGGGAACATTTTACTAGGCAAGAAATTCCCAAAGGTTTATGTTTTTTTCAAAAAAACATTAAAGCCCCTCATCTTTCATGTTGTTTGCAAATTGACCCTTGGTGTTTTCTTATTGCCTTAATTTGTAAGAAACATGTGTTATCTAAGACTAGGGGTGTTATTCGGGTCGACCCGATCGGGTTCGGGTCAATCGGGTCGGTTCAATTTGGGTCAATACTCAATAAAAACATTTCCAAACCCGACCTTGTTTAGAACTCGGGTTGGTCACTTCGGGTTGAGGCTAATAAAAACATACCCGAACCACACCTTGTTTAGAACTCGGGTCAATTCGGGTTGAACCGATTGACCTGAATATAAATTTTTTACCCGATTGACCCGACCCGAAAAGCCATATTCAGGTTCGGGTCGGGCCGGATTTTATGTCATATTCAGGTTCGGGTCGGGCCGGATTTATAACACCCCTATCTAAGACCATCAGTAATAAGCATACTTGCACGTGTTACCTATCCTTTGTGGCAAATTAGACGCGGCTTCCCTTATTAAGGTGAACCATGTCACACGCGTCTTGGGCCAAAAAACGAAGACTCGGTCGTGCATACGATCGAGTTGTTGGAGGTTTGTTGTGAGTGTGTGTTTATTAAATGGTTTTTTGTGGGGTATATTGAGTTTAAGTATGGTATGTTTTGTTGGTGAAGTTGTTTGTTTTATTACACTAAGTTGGTGGTGAAGTTGGTTGTAGAGAGAGAAAACTGATGTGTCGTTGAGGTGGCGGTGGTGAAGTTGGTTGTGGGGTGTTCTTATTACCTCTAGTCTAATAACTTACAATTATACAATGACGTGAGTGTTTTGAGATCCCTTGTTTTTTCTACTTTTGTTTATGTTTAACAATTTCTTTTAAAACGACAACGACCTATATCACTATATTTACACTACAAACTATCTCACACGTTGTAAACAAGATTTGAACACACAACCATATGTTGAGGAGCTTCTCGCACAACAAGGGATACCGTTGGGGCACAAGCCATTTAGTTTTTAACAATTTATATGTTGCTTAAAAATAAGTACATTCTGAAATAGTGTTTTGGTTTGCTTATTTTGTAAACTATACAATAATACTCAAAAAGATAATAATTTGATAGACTTTTGTATTGAATTGATTTATTAACGATTTTAGATTAACTATGAGAGTAAAGCGAACTCTTATATGATATCAAGTAGTATATAACAGGAAATAAGTACACTTTTTATGAAAAATTCCTTTTCTTTCCTAAAATAACCAATTTTCTACTTAAAAAAAAAAAAAAAAAAAAAAAAAAAAAAAAAAAAAAAAAAAAGCCAATCCCAGTCACCCTAGTATAGTGTTACTAATTAAGTCTCATTCATATAAATATTGTTTTCTTACTCACTTATAATAAACAAATTACAATTATGTATTGTCATATAATTACAAGCCCAATGTGTGTCTAATGACAAAGTGTTAGCCAACCTATATCAAATGATGGCATTATAGCACATATTCCAGTAACTATGTGTCAAGCCATCTCGATATCTTTGCCATCAATTTCCATTGTGTATTGTTCAGTAGTGAGAAACATGTGTTGATGTACATACAATAAACTCAAAATAGAGTAATGGCTTATTTAGTAGCCATTAGTTACAGCAGCTACATGACACTTTACAAGCCTAAAGCACCTCATAATGATGCTCATGTCATGACTAATAAACCTTATAATAAGGATTACAGTCATATAAATCCATTTGTATGATCTCAGAACAAGAAACTCGCTATGATGACTACTAGCAAAAAACCACATAAAACAGAACCATAAACCAAGCATAGCTGCCTATCATTCATGAAATGGACTGTCAATGTGGAGAAAGGTGTTCATCATTAGAGTAACAAAGCCATCTGTTTCAACATATAACCCTCTAAGCATCACATGTTTTTCGGTATACTTGACCAAACTACAAAAGTGTTGAGATGATGAATTAAATCCAGACAACAACCTTGAATGATAAAGGTGTAAAAGCTCAAGTGGGAGTACATAACACACATACTACATGTTTTGACATGTAACGACACACCCAATTTGCCAAAATTCATTAGACGTATGTGGTCAAAGTGCAGACTAAACAACATCAAAAATCATTAAGGCATCAACAAACATCAATATAGTTATCTGCAAATTTGCCTTAGTATGTTGCAAGAGAGACATGATCCTATGTGGGGCGCCAGAGGGTCGGTTTGCAAATATCCTTCGTGTAAAAAAACAATAAATTTCCTCCAACTGTTTGAATGCATTCTCCTTTCTTCTTGGGAATCCTTATTTTCCATAACCCACTCGTTTGGTGTTCCTTGGCATCCTGGACATTGAAGAGCCTTTCTGGTAAAAATATCTCAAATGCGTAACCTTGAAAAGGGTCGTCAGTCTCCTGGCCTGCAGCATCTCGCCCCTCTTGTCCCAGGATGATACGAATTGCTTGTGGATTTTGCAGCTTGTAGGACACACGAAAAGGAAGAGAGACAGCACGTGTCATTCCTGTATGAAGAAAACAGAATAATTAAAAAAAATGGCACCATTTTTAGTGTATGGCGTACCATTAGCTAAAATAGATTTTTTTTCGTTCATCATGTTTTAGTCATTGTACTTTTTGTAGATTTGTCATTTTATGTCTCGTCTAATCATAAAACATGACTATGTGTCATGCTTAAGTCACTAAGCGAGACATAAATCATCTTTTTTTACTTCAGATGTAAACAAACTACAGTGACCAAAACAGACAGCAAAAAAAGTACATTGATATTTTATTAGAATTAAAACCCCAAAATATTATGTTACTGTGATGCATGTAAAAGTTGAAACGATACCGCTCGCTGGTATAGCCAATCTGGGACTTTCTCTAAAGTCGTGCATCACATGAAAGTAATACTCAGAAGGTTCCGAATTGATTTGTCTCATCGCATGTAATAGAGAGGACATGTTCATCTCTCGGTGCTTTTCATCATTGGGGTGGATTGCAAACATGTACTCCTCGTGTTGAACAGATTCCTCAGATTCTGTAACACAGATATCAGACACCGGATACTCCTCGCTTTGAGTAGGCAGGGCACGGAGTAGGTAGAGGGCTTTGTCGTCCTCCTCCACTTTCCACCAAGGGACATTGTGGGTTCCATATTTGACATTATTGATACCATCCGCAAAGTTTAGAAGCCGTAGCAGATTCTCAGTTGGTGTGACATGAGGATCAAATGCAGCTGAAATCATAAAACAGGTATTAACGATTACATTAGGAAGTTCTAGGACAGCAAATATCTTATTGTGCAAACATAAATGTGATAAAAGTATGTCTACACTTAGAAGTCTAGAGGACATTTGTTACACCTAAATTTCTCGCGCAAGAGGAAGTATGAGGAAATTAGAGCGTGGACAAATTGGAATCAAGTATACGCACATTTGACAACATGATGGACCATATACCCTGGTTTACTGTCACATTTTAGGATGCAGACATCTTCAGAATCACGCTTATCATATTGGAAACACCTGGTGTTATAGAAGCAAGAAGATGAGGCCATCGCTCTGACCCTCATGAGATTCGATGCAACGCGTTTAACAATAGATGAAGCCATCTAACATCAAAAACCAAAGAAACATGGTTAGCGAATTCCAAAAGTGGACCTATACAGGTTACACCACAGCTTTTTACATTTCCGACCGTTTGAAGTTGAATGCTAGTTTTCCGTTTTCAAGCCCTGAATCATGAACTATTCTAGAATCTGAATTCCTATTTAAAGGGGCTTGCGATACACAAAGTCAGAAAGATACAAGATATTCCCAAACACCAATTCTGCCAATTCTGCTACACAAGAAAAAAAACATCAATACAAAAAAGACACTACCAAGTCTGTACTATAACAACAATCACAAAAAGTGTGAAATATGGAGAATATCAAAACCATAAGTCAAAATTCGCCAAAACCACCACAAACTATACTTACTCTATTAAGATCTGAAACTCGAAGGGTCCAAATGTAGACAGTTAGGGTGTTTAAGGTCCACTTGTGTTATTTTTTAAACTAAATCTTTTTGCCAAACACTCGCATATCTTCGGGGTGTTTGGATTAGCTTATTTTTTGGGCTTACGGGTTTTTTTAAAACCGGAAAAGCTTGTAAGCTTACGTTTCCTCAACATATGAGCTTATCAACCTGAGCTAATGGTCACTTGATAAGCACATAAGCCGAAAAAAAGTGAGGTCATCAGCTTTCGAAAATCAAATAAACCCGGAAATTAAGCTAATCTAACACTCCTTACTCTAACATCAATCACACACACATACACACGCAAAACAACCCAAAAGAGCTCTAATTCAATATTCACGGTTTTTCCCTAACAACATCCATACATTTTAGAAAAAGACGCTACAAATTACATAATCTAACTTAATCAAACAACAATCACCTCAAAACACTAGAAAAACAAAGGATCACAAAACCCATATTCAAGATCAGGGATTCTTAGTCAAGATTCGTGACTCGTGGGTCGAAAATCAGAAACTAATGTCTAAAGGGTCCAAAATGTAAAGGGCTGTGATGTATAAGGTCCACTAGTGTAAATTTCCCTAACAAACAAACACCTAAACATTTTATATATCCGAAAGCAGTCTTTTACCCCTGTGTCTTATTTCTTAACTTTAGAGTAGGGTGAGCAAAACCGCCCGAGTCCCGACAACCGACCCGATCCTGACATAACACGAAATTGAATAATAGCTTCTCGGGTCGGGAGTCGGGATGGATTTTTAGCATTTGCGAGATTCGGGACGGGCCAAAAACCGACTACTTTCAGGACGGGTCGGGTAGGGACGGGCCAAAAAACTGACTACTTTCGGGTTGGTATTCGGTTCACGATTTAGTTGACTTGCGGGATTGTGATTAGTCGGGACGGGTCGGGTCAGGATCCGGCCCAATGCTCAGCCCTACTTTAAAGTAACTAAAATTTAGTACCAAAAAAATGCATTAATATATGTTCATATCTTATAACTATCAGATATTCAAATAACATAAAAGTAAGTACTAAAAAAAACATGGTAATAAGTAAAGATGATTTACCTGAGAATTAATGTCTGGATACTAAAATTTGGTCGGGAGAAAAATTATAGGTTTGTGTTTTTGTTTGTGAAAATTGGGGGAAGATTCTCTATGTAAAAAATTCGCTAGTTATAAACATTTGAGTCCTTCAAAATTTGATACGTTTAAAGAAGTGACCCTTAATGTTTCACAACATATTCAATGGTTCTTAACTGCTTATATATATATGATGTAAGATCATTTGGGGACTAAACTTTTTTTACATATCAAAAGACTAATCTTCACTCTCTATCTTTATTTGATCTAATAGATGAGATTAATCCCAATAATTTAAAAAACCCACATTTCATCTCTTTTTTTTTTTTTCAAATATTAATATCTTTCAAATCGTTAATCGTTAAGCGAAAAAAATATATCGTTACGACGAGCATTTAATTATCTTTCTGTAGATAGGCACTTCGATATATTTTTGACAAAAAAAATTTTTCATTTTTTTCATGTATTTTTTCGTGGCCGAAAAAATCACATGTGATATTAGTGTTACACTAATACCACATGTGATTTTTTCGGCAAAAAAAAAACGTGAAAAAAACAAAAAAAAAATTGTCGAAATTATATCTAAGTGCCCGTCTATAGAAAGATAATTAAATGTTTGTCGAAATATTTCAAAGTTAACTTAGTTTCAATAGTTGGTGTAATTATTTTCGCTTAACGATTAAAGATTTAAGAGATATTTAAATTATAAAAAATTGGTGAAATATTAAAATGTTTTTAATCTCAACCATTGAATTTTTTTTTAAATAGATGATGGAAATGAGTCCCTTGATATGTAAAAAATTAGGTATTTAAAATAAGTAACTAACTCTCCTCTATATAAATAAGAAAATCTATACTACTTATAATGGAGGAATTACTCTCTCTCCAAAAAATTCAGATGTACAAAAAATGGTGCATTGTTTACAACACTTTAAAGCAAGTAATTTTCATAATTACAACAACCAAAGCATTGTGTACAACAAAAACTAGCATGAATCAAAATTCAGACTACTTACTTAGAATTCTACATTAATAGCATTAAAAACACCCCTACACCCAATATTACAATCATTTAAACACAATGTACAACCTTAATTCTACATTAATAGCATAAAAAATACCCCTACACCCAATATTACAATCATTTAAACACAAATCCCCATTCTACATTAATAACATTAAAACACCTTTACACCTAATATTGCAATCATTTAAACACAATGTACAACTCTCATTCTACATTAATAGCATTAAAAACACCCCTACACCCAATATCAAAATCATTTATACATAATGTACAGCCCTCATTTTACATTAATAGTATTAAAAACACCTCTATACCCAATATTACAATCATTTAAACACAATGTACAACCTTCATCTTAACCTTGACATGAGCCTGTGACCAAGACTCGACTCAATAAAACTCGACTCGATACACAAGGCTGTTAGCTCAAGCTCACGGCATCCCTTGTTTGGGTGACTCAATAACAACGACAACAATAAAAAGAAAGAAAATGATACCAAACAATTATTTAGCTTCATATTTATTAGTTTTATTCTTTATTTAATCAAAATCTCTTGAAAATTCATGTACTTATCCCCCACCGTCGCTAGAACGACAAAAAGGGTGGTGGGTTTTCCTGCCTTCGACCGCCGGTATCAACAAAATGAGAGAGAGATGGTTTTGGTGATGAACTCGAGCTGTGGTGGTGTGAATCGTGGTGTTGAGAGGTGTTTCTAGGCGTGTGATGTACGTCAAAATGATGGGGAGGTTGTAAGGAGTGTGGTGGTGGTGGCGGTGAGTTTAAGTGGCCGGCGGTAGTGTTTATTTGGACAGAAAAAACGACTGGAGAAGAAGAAGAAATAGGGTGCGGCTGGTTTGAGAGAGAAATTGTGTCAAACTCTATGTGAGGGTATAGTGAGGTTTATATAGGAAAGTGTTTTGGATCTTATGTGAACCCTATTGCACATTTAGGGACTAAGATTGTAAATATATTTCTAGGGTGGGAAGTGTAGTTTACCAAATCTTTTAGTATGTCGTTCTCGAGGCAAATTTAGGTATCAGAATGACTTCCCGTGACATTTTTATTAATTCAATCGAAAAATTTTATTTCAGAATATCCGCCGCTGCAACGCGCGGGTATCCTGCTAGTGTTTTATTAAAAAGGTTTCGCTAACACATAACTTAATGACTTGATTTGGGCTTAGGTGACCCAAACACGTTTGCATGGTTCCAAAATAGAAGTTTTAGTAATCTTTAGTTGTGCAGTGTTGTAAAAATCAGCCTAAGCAACCGATTAATCGACGCTTAGACATTAGGCAAGGACTAACAAGAGCTCTATACGAGGGTGTATGAGGTGTGTTACCGCACAAGGCCTCAAAGTGTACACCTCTTTATATGTTTGGGGTCTCAAAATTCACTTCGAACAAAAATTGAAAACGTGGTACAATTTTATGTCGTAAATATTTGTTAAAACTTAAGATAGATCATTAAATTAAAATACCATTTTTTTCTTAGTTTCAATAGTTGGTATAATATACCATTACATTTAGTTATTGTATAAGGTTTCGCATAGGCCTCCATTCGCTCAACTACGACACTAGGACTAACCACATAATTTTAGTCTAGGGCATTGATACTTACACCACCACAATTGATTCATACACCACAATATTACACTATTAATGCATATAGTACAACATGATATGTGCATAATTGTGGTGTATGCATCAATTGTGGTGGTGTAAATATCAATGCCCTTTAGTCTAATCGGCCTTATTAATCATACTGGTAAAAAAAATTAGTCAACATACAGATTAATCAGATAATAATCGGCAAATCGGGCATATATTGGCCAAATCGGACAATAATCAGCTAAATCAGCCAAATCAGTCAATGAAGGTCAACTTTTTCAAAAATAATATTTGAGGTTTTCTTTTCAATATATCTCCTATTTTTCACAAAATCATTCGACAAAACCATTCAAACGCACCTTGCGTAGTGATTTAACACAAAATGTGAAGGTATGCTCGTTTTTCTTACCTTGACGCTTGTGACACTAGTTGAATTCGGAAATTGGTTTTAAAAAAGTTATTGAAGCATTTGAACTTTGAACCTTAAAGTATTTTGAAGCTTTTCATTTATGTTATACATATAATTTCAAAATTTTAAAATTATATATGTAAAAAGTTCAATCCGATTAATCTTGCATAACCGATTAATTGCTAGGAGTACCCGGCCGCCTGGCTAGCACTAAGCGATTTTTACAATCTTGGATTTATGTTATTATTGTTATGTTACTTAGGTTTTAATTTGAAAGAGTTGAGCTAGTGTCGTTAGACGCTCATATTAGTTGTGTAACTTGTGTTAGTGACAAAAATCATTGAGTTTTCAAGTTCGAGGATAATAATAAAAAACGTTGTTTTAAATCATGTTTGTCATGTTTCATTGTTACGTTCTTGTGACATTGTCCACTTTGAATAGGACTCTTGTGGGATAAGTTAAAGATTGCCCGTTTTGTTAGACTAAATGAAATAATAAATGAATTGAATAAACAACATAATGTATATACATGAGGTAATGAAATGACTTATCACTATTATAATTACTAGTCATTCAGACTCGTGTGTTGCACACGGGCTCTATCTAATTGGTTATAGTTTAATGTGTGGTATTTATTTTCCTCATTAGGTTTGTAAGTTGTGATGGTATCACAACTTTTGTAAGCATCGCATGAGTTTAAGACGAATGAGTTTAATTAATTGTTTGGTGACTTTTATATTTAGACCGAGTCATTCATACCCGTGTGAGGCACACGGGATTAATCTAAATGTTTGTTAGTGTATTGTTCAACACTAATTTTCGTCATTACATGGGTTGTATATAAGTGTTCATAGCGTAATCTTTGGCACTTATTTTCGTCATTATATATCAAAGTTGTGATGTTATCACACATTTTCTAAGCATGACACACATTTAAATAGTCTATTAATATTAAAATAGTATATGTGAAGAGACTCTCTTCAAGATGATACATTTAAAAAAGTCTCTTCGCATGTAATTTTTTAATATGTTACATACTAAATGTTAAAGGGAGGTTAAAGGCATACGGTTCTTTAAAAATAAATGTAACCCTTATATAAAATCGTAACAAAGTGATATTCTCTATATTTTGAGATCTAACTTGTGACAATGAATTATCCTTTTGGTTTATCATATCAAATACGGTAGCTCCACATTACTACGCTTAGTTACTCGAACTTTATTTTATCCACAAAAACCATTTAAGTTTCAATATTTTTTTATTGTTGTGAAAATCGGTCCAATATTGTTAGTATATTTAATTTGTAGCATATTGCATATATAAATATATTTGAAGACATCAATCTCAACATATAATTTTTCTACTCTTAATAACTAATTTAACAATTTCATTTTGCCAAATCTGTTTGTCATTCTACAAATGAAACTAAAATCATATTAAGATACTCAATTAATCTCCATAGTGATATTAACACACCGCAAGACAAAAAACTACATTAAGAGCAAAAATATTAAAATGCACCAACAAAGTGTAGTAATAATTATTGATTAAAAATTGAATGCTCGTCACATTATTTTCAAGAAACTTGCTTTCTAATGAATCAATAGTATTAGCCCGTTTATCGGTATTACATGAAGTAAAATATTGCATGTTTAATTTGTAGCGTACAATAAATATGAATACTAAGTATTCATCCCACCGATGGCCGTGGTGTTGTTCTTGTTTTTGTTTTTGTTGTCTTTGTCGTTGTTGTTCATTGGCTTTTGCATGTTTTGTTCTTGATACAATTTTTGTGACTTCTCGATCTCTTTCTTTAATGATTCTTGACGTGCTACAAAAAACAATTAGATATAGTAGATCGTTAGTAACTTAAATACAATTAATCAATATATTGCATTTTCGATCAAAGTAAAAATGTTCGTGCATGTTTCACTTAATTGATAAGACAATGATGTGTAGGATCTCTTAAACCATTAGAAAAGATGATGTTACTACCAAACCTCCTAAGCACCATCTTTATTTCCTACATTGTTACACATACAAAACACACGTGAAATTTACATGAAACAATATAAATCAATATGTAAAATAAGTAAGACGATATGATGCTTACTTTACCACCATAATAAGATGTAGCCCAATGTACACGCGGTGTGGAGGAAGTTGTGGTTTGTTGTGTGTGATTTTTGACACATTATATAGTTGATAAAATATTTGTAACTCATGGACGGGAAGGTAAAAAGAGTAACCACTAATTGGTGTGTTTAATTTATGCATTCATGGCACCAAACACTTTATCTCCTATGTACTTATCCTTATGCATGACTATTAAATCAATGTACTAACACATGAAGCATCCACATTTCACTTTCAATTCATGAGCCATTTATTATGACCACTTACATTTATAAGGTTACTTAAACTTTTAGTATATAAAATGTTTAGATGGTATGATAGTATGCACTAAAATCAATAAGAAAAGATTAGTACTCACCTGTCTCATATTAAGTGTCCATATTGTTATTTAAGAATGTCAAAAAATAAGTATTCACTTTACATTACAACCAATTAAAATAGATTTTAGCGGCTAGTAGTGATATTTGATGAGTGTGAAGTGTGGTTAATTAGATTTCCAAAAATGTGTATAATAAGTAGTTATGTAATTTTGATTGCAATATAAGTTGCAATGAATAATGAAAATAAAGATCCACCATGAATGAAAATGATAGTAGTTTCTAATGTAGTGAGTTATTCTATTTAATGAGACATTCCATTCCATTAGACTCCTTCCGCCCTTAAAATTATTGTCACCAAAATATCACCATTATTGTCACCATACGAAATACCAATGTTGCAAAAATCGGTCTAGGCGGCCGATTAATCTTGTAATCAGCCTTCTACCTTGTTGATTATTGAAAAATCGGCGGAAAAGATCGGTCTTGTCAAATTCGGCCACTAATCAATCAAAAAATTAGCCTAAATCGGTCAAAAATCGGACTAATTGGCTAAATTCTTTTAATCGGTCAACTTAAAAAAAAATAAAAAAAAAATAGGTATTTTACTTAATTTGAGGATTGTTTATTTGACTTATAATGCACAATGGACCTCATAATCAGAATTGGAGCCTTTTATTGAGGTTTGGGAACATAGTGGCTTGAAATCAGTTAAGATATTTAGTTTGGTCTATAGAAATACTCAAAACTTGTAGGAAATGTCAATCCAATTAATTACCGATTAATCCCGCCTTGACCGATTAATCGCTACAGGTATCGATTTACAATTTTTGCAACATTGCAAAATACTCAAAAAGGTCTCTTTTTAACTAGTTAAAAAAAAATAACAATTATTTTCGAGCATATCAAAACATAAAGGTGATGAGTAATCAAATTGTCCATTCCAAACTTCATTACAGGATACCAAACACATTGTGTAAGTGGTGTTTGTACATATTAAGGAGAAAAACAAAGCTCTTGAATCTCACATTTTTTTCCCGCCCAAATGAAAGGCACTACAAACAAAAGGACAAAACACTAGAGGAGCAATTTGTAAACAACAGAAAAGAATAGGGGCCTAAATGGTTTATAAACAATTCATGTCTTACATAAAGTTGTACTGTAGTACAATTTTCAGACAACATAAAAAAGTGAAATCTTCTTCAGCTCAAATTCCATACGTAGTATTTCAAAAGGTTAAATATCATGTAAAAATTATCTTTAGTAATTTTGTACGTCATTTTACTTTTGTTGGTAAAAAAATTTGAGCATTTATTTATGCATCTTTAGGTACTATAGCATCTACTATGGTGGTTTTTAAATAGGTCTAAAACATTTTGAAGAGGTTTATAAATTTGTGAACCATAGTGGAAAACCATTTCAATCCTAGGTGGAATGAAAAGGTCTAAGATCTTGGAGAGGTCTAAACTATTTTCTAATTTCTTTTTTATTTTTCTTTTTGAAAATGTTAGTTGCGTTTTATGATATGAAAAGCTTTATCAATAGGTTTATCCATAGTAAAAATAGGTTTATAATATGAAAAAGTTTATAAAGTAATGATATATTAATTGTATAAACCTTTTTAGAGGTTTATCATAGTGGATGCACTAACTTTGTTGCTTTAAGTTAATTATATTTAAAGCGGGGTTTTTTTTGTTTAGAAATATAAATGGTGCGTTTAGTTAGAGAAAAAAATTATCTTGTTTTTATTTTTAGTTTTGTAAAAATTTGGAAAGGAAATTTATTTCCAAAATACATTTGAAAATATAAAAAACGCGTTTAGTTGATGTTTGTAATTTCTATTTGAAAAAGGGGAAGAAGGGTTGTGGGTTACAAAAGAAAACAATGATAACAACTAAAATTTGTTTTGTAATTTTCCTTGTTAATATAAGAAATAGGGGATTTTGTGTTTTGCAAAACAATTTGTTGGAAAACGCTTATTTGAACGCGATCTCTGTTTTCCTTGTTTTCCACAAAACATTTTGTGGAAAACAAGGGTGTTTTTCCGAACTAAACGCACTCATATTCATAAAACAGATGAGGTTTTTACCTTTTAGATACTTGGGTGGGTGAGTTTTGGCGTATCATGTGACCGTTTCCAACCCCTCCCTTGTCCATTTTAAAATATGTAAGTATGTAACTAGTGATATACCCCCGGCGTCCCAAATTAATAGTTCAGTTTTTCTTTTTGGATCGTCTCAAATTAATTGTTTATTACTAAAAACAGATAAGGAAATTTGGTCCTGACAAAGTCTCGGATCTTGAATTTGGGTTTTAGAATTTTGAGGCTTTTTGTGATTCTGTATTTTGTAGTGTTTCTGTATACAAAATTTATGGATGTTATTTTGAAAAGTAGAGAATTTTGCGAAATGCTGATTCCTGATTTGGTAAATCGCAAAGCCCTTAAATTAGGCTTTTCGAAATCTCGAATAGTTCAAGATTCAGGGCCTGAATCCAAAATCAGAACCTAGTGTTCAAAGAGTCCAAAATGTAAAAGGTTATGGTGTATAAGGTCCACTACAGCTATTGGTTTAGTTTTCTTTGTTTTAACTGTTTTCTGCAAATTCTAATAAGCTATTTTTTTTAACCAAGTAACAACATAAGTTTGACTGTGACTATGCAGGTTTCATTTTTACTGTCACACTGGAAACATATTTTTTACTTGATAATTACCTTTTAAGATGCACCTTTTTTTGAAGAATTAGGCACTTGAGTATTTGATAATTACTTTTATCAATTCAATTGAGGTGTAATTGTGTAAAAGCTCAATGACGAAAGCGCGTTAAGCTATCTAAGTTGCAATAGCTTATGAACTATATAAAGTTATTATTTAAAACTAACCCTGTTGTTCCTTGTTTGTTTGTCCTTTGATCAGAAAATGGCTTCCAGGCTTGCCAAACTCGTTGTGTCCAATCTTCTGAGGGCAAGGCTGGTTGCCTCGTCTTCCCGGTTCCTTAACACTAAAGCTTTCCAATATGTTCAACACGACTCTGCAGACTAGTGCATTTTAAAGTGTGGTCACAAACATGGGTCTTTCCTCCATAAAGTAGTCAATTGTGAGTATTTATGATTTCCAAAAGATATATTACACAAGTTCCGCATTAATATCTGTGGTTATTAATCATTAAGCGCCTTTTTTTAATGATTTCAGGTGCGTTTCGTCCTCATTTCTCTCCAGCTGGGAATTTGGCCTATCTATTACACACAGCAGATGTTCTCATTGGACTCAGACATGGGCCCGAGTTGCTCCCTATGTGGACTGCAGTGGAGGATGACAAAGCCCTCTACTTATTCCGCGACGCTACTGGAAAGCACAAAACAAGTGTTATGGAATCTATTCGAGCGATGAAGTTTATAACTGGAATCCACGAAAAAGATGTTCTGGATTATTTTCCAAACAATGAAACTGTTAAAGAGAGGGATTTACATCCTATAAGAGACTTGGTTAGGGGAGTCAAATCTGAACCCTGTGGGTATTACTATCATGTGATGCAGGACGTTGAAGAACTGGACGATGTTGTTGGATCTATGGCTGATTATATGCTTGGTATGACTAACAAATAGTTAAAAAAGTTAACGCACACTTAGTTAAAGTTATCCATGCACTATAAGCTAAGGACGTTCTTTTTTTATCGTTTGTTTTACTCTTTACAGGAACAAGGATGAGGGGAGTTCTTCCGATCAAAGCAAATGTATTTGTGTCCGGCGTACATTATAATCCACAAGCGGTTTACATTATTGTAGGAATCGGGACCCCAGATACTCGCGAATTCTATGTAGGTTATGCAATTGAGATATTTGCAGACGATGGTCTCTACAATACCATAGATGTTGGGAGGGATATTGTAGAAAAACTAAGTTTAACCAATTAGATTAATAAACCAAATGTTTTACAAACTCACACTGTTCTCAAACAGGAGGTATACAACTTGATCTCAATCAAGAATATCAAACTAAAGGTACAAAGATATGAAAATGATAATATTGTGGGTTTTCAAAAGAGAGAGGAGAGCGATATATATATGGCATCGGCAGAAAGGATATCCAAGAAGAGGACAACAAAACGGCTCTATCACCAGAGGAACACAACAATCCATGCTTCAGAGTGTGAGGGTGAGAAGCCCCAGATAAGCAACCAACTTTCCATCTTAGCACAAAGCCCCCTTCAACTTTTCTTTATTAACTTAGACCACCAAACTACCAAAGCAACAAACCTGAAATATAAACAATGCAACATTAGCCCCTCAACTTTTATCCAGGCCAAAATATATTTCAACATCCCCCCTTAATTTTGGCCTGGAAAACATCAATCAAACCCAGTTTTGAAACCATTTTGAAATGTTGAGATTTATCAAGACCCTTTGTAAAGATATCTGCTGTTTGATCAGCAGTATGGATTTTGGCTGTTTCAATAACACCAGTTAAGATTTTTTCTCTAACAAAATGGAGATCAATCTCCAAGTGTTTAGTCCTCTCATGGAAGACTGGGTTAGCAGCAATCTTAATTGCAGCTTGACTGTCACAAAAAACTTTTACCGGCATAAAATGTTCCCAGTTAAGATCCCTAAGAATCTTAAGGATCCAAACAATCTCAGAAGTCACAGAAGCTAAAGCTCTGTATTCAGCTTCTGCAGAAGACTTTGAGAGGGTGTTTTGTTTTTTGCTTTTCCACGAAATCATAGAACCATTGAGACTAACACAGAATCCAGTAACAGATTTTCTTGTAACCACACACTTAGCCCAATCTGCATCTACAAATGCATTCAAAGAATTCCCAGAATTCTTAGTTATATGCACACCCATACCTGGAGATCCTTTTAAATACCTCAACACCTTTAAAGCAATTTTTAAGTGAGACTTTAAAGGGGAATGCATAAATTGGCTCAGGCAGTGTACAACATAGGATATATCAGGCCTAGTATGAGTTAGATAAATCAGTTTACCAATAAGTTTTTGATACTCAGTGATATTATCAAGTAATGGATCTATGTCAGTAGGTTCAGAAGTGATATACACGCTTTGTTCAAGAGGAACAGCAGAAGGTTTGCAAGCCAGAAGACCAAATTCAGACAGTAAGTCAAGGCAGTATTTTCTTTGAGATAAACATACTCCATTTTTGGTTTCAATTACTTCAATGCCCAGAAAGTATTTAAGTTTGCCTAAGTCTTTTATCTGGAATTTGGTCTTAAGATATATTTTAACATCATCAATAGCATCAAGACTGTTTCCAGTGATGATGATATCATCAACATACACAAGCAAAGCAATAAACACACCAGAATCATTTTTGGTAAACAGTGAATAATCACTTTTACTTTGCACAAAACCATTTTCAAGAAGGGTGCTAGAGAGTTTGGCATTCCACTGTCTAGGAGCCTGTTTTAAACCATACAAAGACTTTTTAAGTCTGCACACTCTCTTATCATTTTCATCAAAGTAACCTGGAGGAAGCTTCATATAGACAGTTTCCTCAAGGTCACCATATAAAAAGGCATTGTTAACATCTAATTGAAAAATGGGCCAAGATTGTTGAACAGCCAGGTTAACAACACATCTAATAGTAACAATTTTGACCACAGGAGAAAAAGTTTCATCAAAATCAACTCCTTCCTTTTGACTAAATCCCTGGACAACAAGTCTAGCCTTAAATCTATCAATTTCTCCACTAGACTTGAATTTAATCTTATAAACCCATTTAGATCCAATAGCCACTCTATCACAAGGCAATTCAACAATCTCAAAAGTATCATTTTCATATAAAGCATTCATTTCTGTATTCATTGCCTCTTTCCAATGCTGAGTTTTGCTAGCTTCCACAAAACTTTTAGGTTCTGAAAGTTTGTTTAACTTGGTTGTAAAACAAAAGTTTTCAGAGTTAAGATTGGCATAGCTAACAAACTTTTCAAGACCATATCTAACTTTGGAATCAACCACAAATTCATTATATTTATTTGGAAAAACAGAAGATCTTTCAGATCTTCTAACAGGTTGATTTTGCAAATTTGTTTGAGAGTCTGTGATTGGACTATTTTGAAATGTACCCTCAGAATGTGCATTTTCATTCTCAAGAGTTGCAGACACCTCATTTTCAAAGGCAGAACCATTGGAACCCTGAGGATGCCCCAACTCATCCTCAAAAGGGTCAATTGTTGGACTGCCATTAAGAAAAGAATTCTTGCTAACACTAGGAGAATTTGCATGTTTGTTTCCATCATTAGATGGTTTGTCATTTTTATTTTTCTCATCATAGGGCATGTCAAGATCCTCATACACCACTTTATCAAAAAAGTTTGTATGATCCAGATCTTGACAAGTCTCAATCACAGAATTTATCTTAAAAGGGAACACATTTTCAAAGAAATCAACATCTCTTGAGTACAAAAATTGTTTTCTTTCAAGACTGAAAAGCTTATATCCCTTTTTAAAGGAAGCATAGCCAACCAGAACACATTTTTCTGATCTGCTACTGAACTTATCATGATTGTTAAGCACAGTAGCAAAACATAGACAACCAAAAGCTCTCAAGTGATTTAAGGAGCATTTTCTGTTAAAAATCATGTTATAAGGAGAGTTCCCATTTAGAACAGAAGAAGGCAACCTGTTAATAAGGTAACAAGCAGTAAGAATACATTCAGACCATAAATTCAAAGGAATTCCCCCCTGAAACAGAAGGGATCTGGCAACATTAAGCAGATGCCTATGTTTCCTTTCCACAATCCCATTCTGTTGGGGAGTATAAGCACAAGAAGTCTGATGTATTATGCCATTAGTAATGCAAAACTCATTGAACTTATCATTCACAAATTCAGTACCATTATCACTTCGAAAAATTTTCACAGTCCTTTTAAATTGATTTTTGATCAAATTAAAAAAGGCATAAACACAATCAAGCACTTCAGTTTTAACCTTAATCAAGTACACCCAAACAGCCCTGGTGTAATCATCAACGATGGTCAAAAAATACTTGTATCCTTCTTTACTAGTAACCCTATAGGGTCCCCACAGATCAAGATGGACAAGGTCAGCAAGCATAGAAGTTTTATGCTCACTCAAAGGAAAGGGCTCTCTGGTTTGTTTAGCCTTTTGACAAATTTCACAAACTTCCACATTATTTTTGTTATCAAACTTAAGATCTTTGTTTAAAACTTTTAAGACATGGTCAGAAGGGTGACCAAGCCTGCAATGCCACAAGTGTTTAGACAGACCAGAGAAAAAACAAGGTTGGTCTCTAGAAGGCAAAGTACCTTCATTTTTGTCAAAAAAGTATAATCCATCAGACTGTCTACCAGTCCCCAGAAGTTTCACATCCCTCAAACCCTGAGAGAACACATAACATTTAGATTCATCAAAGGCCACAACAAATTTGCTGTCTCTAGCAATCTTATGAACAGACATGAGACTCACACAATATTCTGGAACAACAAGCACATCATACAGAGTTAAGTTGTTGGTTAGGACCATATTTCCAACCTTTGTAATTAAAGCCTCTGTTCCATTAGGATGAGAGACTTTAATTCCAAGTTTGGAAATATTGACAACATTAACCAAGAACTTATCAGTGTATGTTAAGTGTTGATTTGCCCCGGAATCAACAATAATACCAGCAGCAATGAGAGCATTTCTGGCCTTACTGTTGTTGCAAAAAAATCTTTGAAAATTTTGGTTAAAAAATTTGCTGTTGTTAAAAACTATACCTGCCATGTTGGCATGAACACCTTTGCCTTTTCCATCATCACTGACAGAGGTGTCTTTGATAAGAGACAAAAGTTTAGAGATCTGATCTTCTGAAAGATTTGAAAGAGAGCTGGATCCAACAGAGTTGTTGTTATTAATAAATCTTTTGTTAAAATTTTGAGTGCCCTGGTTAGATGAGTTTCTCGTATTGTTGTTTCTTTTTTCCCAATTAGCAGGGTACCCAATAACCTTAAAACATCTATCCACAGTATGCCCATTAAAGCCACAATGCTCACAGACAAGAGTAGAACTTCCAGCAGCTCTATTATTACTATTATTATTGTTTCTGGAGGCATTGTTGGGTCTAAAGGAGTTCCCAGAGGTTTGGGGCCTCTGTGAACTCCCTCTATTGGCCACATTGGAATGAAAAACAGAGGACTGAGATCTCTGAGAGACTCCAGTCCCTGATGAACCAGAAACAACAGCTCTGTGAGACTCCTCACTAGAGATAATGGCAAACGCCCCTTTAACATCAGGCAATGGGTCTCTAGACAAAATGTTGCTTCTAATTTGCATATAAGAGTCATCAAGACCCATCAAGAATTGCATTAACTTCATTAACTGATTGTGTTTCTTAAAATCATCAGCAGCATGACAAGTACATCTAGGCAATTTAATAAGAGCATCAAATTGCTTCCACAAAGTGCTCAACTTGTTGAAATATTCAGCAATAGATGTACCATTTTGAGACAAAGAGTTGATTTTATGGTGTAAATTAAAGGTAACAGACCCATCAACTCTATCAAATGTTTCTTTTAACTCAGTCCAGACATCAGAAGCCTTTTTTGAAAAAATTTGTCCAAGAAACAGTTCCTCAGAGATGGAGTTTAAGATCCAACCCAGAACAATAGCATTTACCCTGTCCCATTGTCTCCCAAGAACTTCATCAGTATTAGACCTCCTACAAGAACCATCTATAAAACCAATTTTGTTTTTGCCTTCAAGAGCTAACAGCATAGCACAAGACCACACATTATAATTTTCAGTTCCTTTTAATTTTATAGATATAACAGTTAATGTAGCAGAGTCATTAGGATGCAAGTGTAGAGGGTGACTGATATCAAGTTTGCTAATAAGAGTAACAGGCACAACATCATCTTCCTCTGTATCAGAAGCCTGAACAGAGGGAGGTGGAGTAGAATTATGCAAAGACATAATGAAACAAGTAAGTGCTGAACAAAGCTAAACACATAAGAGGAAGGGAAGAAAGAAGTTCCCAGGCTTCCTTGCCACTAAAGTGGTAGGTCAAGGGCTTTATCTACTAAACAAAGATAAGACAAGCACAAGATCAATATCAATACCACCAATCATAATAATCACAACTTCAGCAACCCAAATCCTACTCCCCGTCAATCTAAAAGAAAAGAAATGCAAGAAAAGTAAAGGTGCGAGAGGTGTTACAGTGTACGCAAGGCAGAGCAGCAGCGGAATCAAACCTACTACACCCTAGATTCACTTAGTCTAGGGATATAGCAGATGTACACGGCAAACCCAGATCCACCAATCAAGATCCACCAAACCCTAATTTTTAAAATTAGGGCAAATCACCAGAACCACTTGCAATCAACAAGCAAATTACCAAACCTTCCAATTTAGGAACTTAATCAACCTCTGGAACCTTTAAAGCGTAAAAGCCCCAAATTTCCCAAACCTTAATTATTCAAAACGTTTTTTCAGAGCAACCTGTCTCTGATACCATGTAGAAAAACTAAGTTTAACCAATTAGATTAATAAACCAAATGTTTTACAAACTCACACTGTTCTCAAACAGGAGGTATACAACTTGATCTCAATCAAGAATATCAAACTAAAGGTACAAAGATATGAAAATGATAATATTGTGGGTTTTCAAAAGAGAGAGGAGAGCGATATATATATGGCATCGGCAGAAAGGATATCCAAGAAGAGGACAACAAAACGGCTCTATCACCAGAGGAACACAACAATCCATGCTTCAGAGTGTGAGGGTGAGAAGCCCCAGATAAGCAACCAACTTTCCATCTTAGCACAAAGCCCCCTTCAACTTTTCTTTATTAACTTAGACCACCAAACTACCAAAGCAACAAACCTGAAATATAAACAATGCAACATTAGCCCCTCAACTTTTATCCAGGCCAAAATATATTTCAACAGATATTACGAGTGAGGCATGGAAAATAATGATTCCAAAGAAGAAAGGGGAGCAGATTCAAACAATTGGAGGCAATTTAATCTTTTTCTGTGAGAAAAAATGGCGGGCCACATAGTTTATGCTGATGTTTTCTGGATGTTGGTTGACCTTAAAGATTCTTGATGTTGTTTAGTTTCGCCACATGGCTATATTTGCTGTTGTATAACTGGGCGTTCAGTTATGATTCGTGTATTTTGATTTCTGCAACTTTTGTGGTAGAGACCGTTTTTAATATATGTCTTTTGCTAGAAAAAAGAGTTCAAACATAGTTTTAACTTTTAATGCGATATAAGCGTTGAGATATTGAGAACAACCGCAAACGTGTTATTTGTTGGGCAAATGACATTTAAATACATTCAAGTTGACACTTTTTGTTGTTGTGTGTAGCCAACTTTTTTTTTTGCTATTGTAACACAAACCTTTTGAATTTCGTCTATTGTGTGTATTTTGTGATCGTTTTTTCATGTAAAATGACCATTTTACCCCTAAAATTTTGAAAAAAGTAAGGGTAAAATGGTCACAAAATACACACAATAGACGAAATTCAAAAGGTTTGTGTTACAATAGCAATAAAAAAACTTGGCTAAACACAACAACAAAAAGTGTCAACTTGAATGTATTTAAATGTCATTTGCCCTTATTTGTTTCGATGCAATGGAATCAGGTATGTTATTTAGTTTCTGCAGTCATTTATACATATGCTGATATGCATATTCCAGAAACTTATTACATTCTTATATGAATCTGATCACGTATTATCAATTGAATCAGAAACATTCCCTTGACTTTGAAATGATTATTTTAGGCTAAACTTGATATTTCGGCTAACTTTAATGAGTGAGCTTTAATAGCTTGAAAGTGTTCGTTAGAAACCATGCTCCGTTTATAGAAGCTCGATTCATACTTAATCCGTGATCTCAATATTGTCATAGCTTGTATTGATGTTTGTTGAGATGGCCTTATAGATTTGTGATGTTGCGTAGTTGGCTACATGGTTTTTTGATGCTGTATAGATGACGGCTTTTGGGTGCTGAACTTTGTCATTTTGGATGATACGATCTGTAACGGAGTTGTGCATTTTGGTCATCAGCATTTCAGATGTCTTTAGGACTTTGTTATTTCAATTGGCATTTGGATTTATTAAATTTTGAGTGATTGGACGACCGCCAATGGAACTTTGAACAACACAATAAAGGAAATGTACCCGTATGGTGCTCAGCCTTGTATGTGATGAGAATCTCATCACATACACTATTTGAAATGATAAACATATCGGCAAATAAGTTACATGAATAATGTGCAATTGAAGGAGCTGACACCGACTCAGTCTAGTGCTCAGCCTTAATCTCATCACATACACTATTTGATTCAGCATCTGATTGACCTCTAAGGTCACAACTTATCACTCGTGATGCCGTTTTGTCTTTTCATCTGACAGCATATTTATCGTATTAGAATCTATTTCCTCAGTAAGATTCTAGCCTATCAGCTGTAACTTGAGTTTTAAACTCGAGGGCCATCGTCCTGATGGAAGAATAGTCACCACCAAACAATATACTGGACTATCTTGGTAAGATGATGCCATCTTACTGATGAAAGAACAGCTGCCTATGTTTCATGAATTGGACTATCAGTGCAGTGTGGAGATATGTGTTCATCATCAAAGTAGCAAAGCCATCTGTTTCAACATATAACCCTCTATCCATCACATGTTTTTCGGTATACTTGACCAAACTACCAAAGTGTTGAGATGATGAATTAATTCCAAACAACAACCTTGAATGATAAAGGTGTAAAAGCTCAAGTGGGAGTATATAACACACATATTAGGCGTTTTGACATGTTACCCTCGACACATCCAATTTTCCAAAAATCATTAGAAGTATGTGGTCAAAGTGCAGACTAAACAACATCAAAAATCTTTAACGCATCAACAAACATCAATATAGTTTTCTCAAAGTCTTCAATATGTGACACATGCATACAAAAAGGTAACAACTTTCACATATAAAGGGTTCAAGATAATGATTGCCCAATATCATTACTTCAGATTTGTCAAGAGTTGCACAAAATTAGATTACATCCAAAAAAAACCATAAACCATGAATCCTTCTCAGTTTCAACTTCATATCCTACCCATGGGCCATTTCACTACCTTTAACACATACTTCTACATATAACTCTATTATATTTCTAAGCATTGGTCTTCATCCTATGTGGGGCGCCAGAGGGTCGGTAGAGGGTTGGTTTGCATATATCCTTCGTGTGAAAAAACAATAAATTTCCTCCAACTGTTTGAATGCACTCTCCTTTCTTCTTGGGAATCCTAATTTTCCATAACCCACTCGTATGGTGTTTCTTGGCATCCTGGACATTGAAGAGCCTTTCTGGTAAAAATATTTCAAAAGCATAACCTTGAAAAGGGTCGTCAGTCTCCTGGCCTGCAGCATCCCGCCCCACTTGTCCCAGGATGATGCGAATTGCTTGTGGATTTTGCAGCTTGTAGGACACATGAAAAGGAAGAGCGACAGCACGTGTCATTCCTGTATGAATAAAACAGAATATTTTAAAAAATCGCTCCACGTACTTTTAGTGCATGGCGGACCATTAGCTAAAATATATTTTTTCGTTCATCATGTTTTAGTGTAAATTAGTCATTTTATGTCTCGTCTGATCATAAAACATGACTATGTGTCATGCTTAAGTCATTAGGCGAGACATAAATCATCTTTTTTTTTTTTTTTTTACTTCAGATGTAGACAAACTACAGTGTCGTGCAACACATGAAAGTAATACTCAGAAGGTTCCGAATTGATTTGTCTCATCGCATGTAATAGAGAGGACATGGTCATCTCTGGGTGCTTTTCATCATTGGGGTGGATTGCAAACATGTACTCCTCGTGTAGAACAGATTCCCCAGATTCCGTAACAAAGATATCAGACACTGGATACTCCTCGCTTTGAGTAGGCAGGGCACGGAGTAGGTAGAGGGCTTTGTCATCCTCCTCCACATTCCACCAAGGGACCTTGTGGGTTCCATATTTGACATTATTGATACCATCCGCAAAGTTTAGAAGCCGTAGCAGATTCTCAGTTGGTGTGACATGAGGATCAAACGCAGCTGAAATCATAAAACAGGTATTAACGATTACATTAAGAAGTTCTAGGACAGCAAATATCTTATTGTGCAAACATAAAAGTGATAAAACCATGTCTACACTTAAAAGTTTAGAGGTCATTTTGTTCGACCAAAATTTCACGCGCAAGAGGAAGTCTAAGGAAATTAGAGCGTGGACAAATTGGACATTTTTAAACTCTTGTAAGTGTAAAGTATTTTTCTTTACTATTTTAAGTGCAAAGAATGTGTTATTTGTTTAACGGGAGTCAAATATACGCACATTTGACGACATGATGGACCATAGACCCTGGTTTACTGTCACACTTTAGGATGCAGACATCTTCAGAGTCACGCTTATCATATTGGAAACACCTGGTGTTATAGAAGTGAGAAGATGAGGCCATCGCTCTGACCCTCATGAGATTCGATGCAACGGGTTTAGCAATAAATGAAGCCATCTAACATCAAAAATCCAAACAAACACAGTTAGCGAATTCATTGATGAAAATTATTATGAGGATAGAAAGTAAACATGAGCACAAAGTTGGAAACTAAAAAGGCTTATTTGTTGCTAAAAAAAGTTTGAAATTACAAAAAAAAAAAAAAAAAAAAAAAAAAAAAAACCAAAAACAAAAACAAAAATAAAAACAAAAAAACAAAAAACAAAAACCTAAGTACCTAACTAACTAACAAGTGACTGAAAATAGCTAAAAAGAGAATATTAACTACATTATAATGCATTTAGGCCATTCCTAAAAAGAAAGTCTTAAAAAACTAAGACCAAAAACATTTCTTTAATTGGAAGGATTTCAAACTAATCTTAACTACATATGAATAGGAGTTAAGTTACATTATAAATTTTAATCTCTTTAATTTTAGGAGTCACTAATATTTATAACCTCATTAACTTCTAATAGCCTATTTAATGAATGTGATATAATAGCTCAATTTAAAAAAAAAAAAAAAAAAAAGTTTTTAAAATAAGAAACATCTATATTATAACTACTTTTTAATGCATATTTCATATATATAAAGCCTACAAACTAACTCACAAACTAAAACAGTTTTATCTTAGCTTCTAAACACACATTACACTATTAATAATTTAAATGTTCTACTTTTAAAAAACATATATCTACTACGTTTTAAAGTATTTGAGACAATATTAAATAAGGAATGTTTAAAATGAAAAACATTTGTTCGCCACAACATAGTCACCGGGTACCCGCCGCCGCATTGCGCGGGTACCTTCTAGTAGAATTACAAAAGATCTATACAGTAGTATACACCGCAACTTTTTACATTTCCAACCATATGAAGTTGAACACTAGTTTTCCGTTTTCAAGCCCTGAATCATGAACTATTCTAGAATCTGAATTCCTATTTAAAGCGTTTTGCGATACGCAAAGTCAGAAAGATACAACATATGCCCAAATGCCGATTCTGCTATTCACGACTACGATATATTTATTTGCACCCGAAAAAAAAAAAAAAAAAAAAAAAAAAAAAAAAAAAGACACTACCAAGTCTATAATCACAAAAAATTGAAACACAGAGAATTTCATATGATGTATATGTATTTTCACTTTTCAGATCTTGTGCTATACAAAAATTTGATGCAAGAAAAAATACATGTAAAAATCTAGAGTAGAATTAGGAACCTACATATGATGATGTTGACGCCATTGTTGATGGTAACTGGTAAGTGCTCATCTTTCTTCAACTTAATAAAATTAAATTAAATTAATCTCTAGTATAATCACCTAGTGGTTTTTGGTAATGGATATGTGCTTTCATTTATTAGTTTGTCATTTTCCTTTTCTCATATGACAAAGGTCGCAAGAGCTTTTTTGGTAGTTATAACCATTTTTTTTTTTTTTTTTTACAAAAATAATATCTTCTAAAGTAAATAGCTCCGTTTTGATGTATCAACTATAAGCTTTTATTTTAAACAAATAGCTCATAAATGAAAAGTTGATTCATGAAACTTTTTAAACATCTTGGAGCTGTTAAAACTTTAAATTACTGATATACCCTCCAAATATTTGTTTACAATTATAAATATGTTCTTTTATGTCATTTTACATCTTATAATTACATTTGACAGCTAACTTACCAAACAATTTTAGGCTATGTTTGGCGCACGAGCTTAGCGTAGAATGAACTTATTTTTTTAGAAAAATAAGCTATCATTTAAAATAAGTCTCGTTTGGCTGACACGGCTTGAAGGAGCTTGTTAAAAAAAATAAGCTACTAAATGAAATGCTAGTTGTACTAGCATATAAAAAAAAAGCTCCAGCCACATGCTCCAGCAACCCGCTTGTGCCAAACATACCCTAAAAAAAGATACAACTTGTAGCTCATACTAACAGTTTTACAGTTTACATCTTATAGCCTAGAGTTAATAGCTTACATCATACAACTAGTTTTGCCAAACATACTCTTATGTTTTTCTTCTTCTTCTTTTAATCAATTCTTTGTTGTTATCAAGCATTAGAATTGAACAAAATTTTCTATTGATTTATATATTAGAATTGAACGAAATTCTTCTAATCAATTCTAATGTTGTTACTGATGACGTATAGCCTATATTTGGGCCACAAGCCCAAATGATAGACATTACTTATACTTAAACTCATCACGAATGGGCTACCATGACAAATGGTATTGGCCGCGGTATCAATGCTTGGGCTCACAAAGCCCAAAGGCCCAATCTAACTCACCATATACCCGATAAGGATTATCTATTTAAGGAATAGATATCCTTACCTCGGATAAGCACCACGCGTGCGAAGAGTGAGGAGCAAAAAACCTACACGGTTTCTATGTCCTATATATAGAATGATACATTCTCATTCAAAGGTACGATTTACATAATCCCTAAACTCTTCAACCGAAACCTAAATTCGATTACTTACTCTCACGCCGGAGTCTAATCGGGGGAGACAATCCCTCGATAAGCCTAACGGTGTTATTCTCTTTTCTTAGTACGCAGGTAACAAGTGCTAAGGATCCAATTGATATAAGAGCAAAGCCCAACAACTAAGGTATGCCCAACTTTTGTATCAACAAGTGGCGCCATCCGTGGGACCCTACAACGAACTAGAATGACGAAACACAAGAATTCGAGCCAGCGGACTCCGCAGTCAGAAAAACGTGATCATCAGAAGAAGAATCGACAAGATTCGACCTCTAAGCAGGTTGCTGGGACAACCAGCGCACCTGATCACCAAGGGGCGGGAACAACCCAGCCTATTCCAACAATGGAATTACCTATGATCTCGTCAGTGGTCCCAAACGCTGAGGAACTCCAGCGCACTCTCTTCACCACTCCTCATCAGGCTACACCCGTAGTGAACAACACTGTACCGCCAGGCGCGCCTGAACGAAACAGGGCGTCCCATACTGAGGCAGAGATCCTTGCAACGACTGAGGACATACCTGACCTAACTTTGGGTAATTTTGTATCCCAAAATTATGAAACCCTAACCGCCCTCATGCAGGAAGAGGTGGCAAGAAGGGCAGGTACGGATCTGCAAACCCGACTCAACTTTGGTCCAGAACGTGAACCATCACCACTGCGTCACCCACGAGGAAGACGTACAGAACGCACCAATGTCCACGACAGGTTGGGTACGGTGTCTGGCTCACAAAATTCTGGAGACAGCGGTAGACGCACCAATGTTCATTCCAGACTTGGTAGTCGGGGAATACACGATCGACTAGGCCCTCAGCATTCGCCGAGCCAAGGATCCTCCAACCCCAGAAGTAGGCGGATCCAAGACAGATTGGGTAGAAGACGATCCCCAAGCAGAGATCCCTCAGGCTCCTCTTCTGAAGGGAGCAGGCGCAAACGCCGACGGAGAGATTATCCTTCCTCCAGCGACTCCTCGGACAACGGGGATAAAGAGACAGGTCACTGGAAATCAAAAGGACGACGTCGCGAGGAAGAGAACGAGGATATGTCTCTCCCATGGCGACGCCATAAAATTGATGCGTTCACACGTCGCATAAGTGATTACTCAGACGACAGGCGCAGACGCATGCCCGCTAATGTGAAGACATATGATGGAACAGGTGACCCTGACGACCACCTCAAAATTTTCGAGTCAGCCGCAACTATCGAAAACTGGCCACAGCCTGTGTGGTGTCACATGTTTAATTCCACATTAGTAGGGAACGTGCGCACATGGTTTAGCAAACTCCCACGTAGGAGTATTGGCGGCTTTGAGGAATTGCGAAAAGCATTCCGCCATAACTTCACCCAGCGAAAGAAGTGTGCTAAAAATCCTGTGGAATTGGCAAGGGTGAAGCAACGCCAAGGGGAATCAACCAGCGCCTTCATGGAGCGCTTCAAGGATGAGTGCATACAAGTCAAGGCATGTCCCGAAATACTAAAAATTTCAGGGTTCATGAATGGAATCAATAATCCAGAACTCATCCGGAAGCTCAATGATAGAGTTCCCCAGTCTTTCGATGAACTAACTAAACGCACCAGATCCTTTATACAAGGAGAAGCAGCTGCTGTGGATAGCAAGAAAGGATATTCAAATTATCGGCAACAAGAACAGCCGCGGAAACAATCCAATGATCAAAACAACCGCAGCAGGAATTACCGCGGTGGAAGAGACCACGACAAATATACTCCTCTAACAAAAACTCCAAGGGAGATATTTGCAACGGAAGGTGCGAACTTCCCAAGGCCACCGCCAATGCGCACGGCAGAAGAAAAGCGCCTAGGCGGTGGATACTGCGAGTATCATGGCCAAAAAGGCCATACAACTAACGAGTGCGTCCAACTGAAACAACTGATCGAGAAACTAGTCAGAGAAGGAAGGATGGACCACCTCGTAAAGAACATCAAAGAAGGGAAAGATAGATCTAAAAATAGTGGCAAGAAAGAACCCCCAAAGGAGAAGGCTGAAACTATATACATGATACAATCATGGCAGCGCAAGATAAAGCAGAGAGTCAGCCAGAAATTCTCTCCAGAAAAAGAGATATCCTTCCCTACAATAGCTGCGGACAACGCAGTCGTGGAACCTCTGACCATTGAAATACATGCAGGAGGACACGACATCCACCGCATGTACATTGATGGAGGAGCATCCGCAGACATCATGTATGATCACTGCTTCAAGAGGCTGCGACCTGAAATCCAAAGTCAGTTGACACCAGCTACAATGTCACTAACAGGATTTACAAGAGAAAAGATCTGGCCCATGGGGCAGTTACGCTTATTGGTGGTCGTAGGAGATGAACAACACTCAACTGCGGCATGGATAAATTTTATGGTAATCAAGTCTCCTTCACCATACAATGGCATAATAGGAAGACCAGGAATATCATCCATGCGCGCAGTACCATCCACAGCACACGGAATGCTTAAATTCCCAGTTGAAGGAGGAGTGGTTACTCTCTATAACACAACGATACCACCAAGAGAATGTATCGCAGTGACAACTGAAGCAGAGACTATTCCAGAACAGCGCACAGAAAAATCGCCAAATTTAAAGGTCGCTATTCATCCAGACTATCCGGAACAACAAGTTTCGATTGGAGGATCTTTATCTGACAAAGGTAAAGCAGCCGTATGCGCACTCTTGCAAAAGAACCTAGACATCTTTGCATGGGAACCAAAGCATATGACAGGAGTGCCTCGCTCTATCACAGAGCACAAACTACAGATCCGACAAGGATACCCTCCAATACGACAAAAGAAGCGCGGCCAGGCTCCAGATCGTGCAAAAGCTATTTTGGAGGAAGTACACAAGTTAGTAGATGCGGGCATCATGCGCGAAGTGTACTACCACGACTGGCTCTCTAATCCGGTCATGGTAAAAAAGAGCGACGGTAGCTGGAGGATGTGCGTGGACTTCACGGACCTCAATAAAGCATGCCCGCAGGACTGCTACTCATTGCCAGAAATAGATTGGAAAGTCGAATCCTTATGTGGATACCCCTTCAAGTGCTTCCTAGACGCATATAAAGGGTACCATCAGATCCAAATGGCAGTGGACGACGAAGAAAAAACAGCTTTCCACACCAGTCGAGGGGTATACTGCTACACAAAAATGCCTTTTGGCTTGAAGAACGCAGGCGCAACATACCAACGGCTAGTGGATACAGCTTTCGAAAAACAAGTAGGCCGCAACTTGGAAGTCTACGTTGACGACCTTGTTATAAAAAGCCATACAGAGGATGAGTTAGTGCGCGACATCGAGGAAACATTCCGAACGTTGGGGCGGATAAACATGAAACTGAATCCAAAAAAGTGCACCTTTGGCGCGACTGAAGGCATGTTCCTCGGATACTTAATAGAACCCGATGGAATCAAACCATGCCCAGAGAAGACGAAGGCTGTTATTGATCTCCCCTCCCCGCGCACACTCAAAGAATTCCAATCACTAAATGGAAAGCTGGCAGGGCTGAATCGCTTCTTATCTAAGTCAGCGGACAAGTCCCTTCCTCTCTTTAAAACATTCACGAAATGTACAAAAAAGGGAGACTTTCGTTGGACCAAGGAAGCGGAGGAAGCTTTCCAACAACTCAAACATCATCTGGCATCTCTTCCCAAACTAGTCGCACCGAGACAAGGGGAAGAACTAATCATGTACTTATCAGCAACCCATGGAGCAGTTAGCGCAGTACTATTGACAGATAGAGACTCCGTCCAGACACCCATATACTTCGTAAGCAAAGCCTTAAAGAAGACAGAGGTTAACTACAGCGCCATGGAAAAACTGGTCTTGGCTTTAGTGTTCGCCGCGAAAAGACTGCGCAGATACTTCCAAGCGCATCCAATTGCGGTAATCACTGATCAGCCAATTAAACAAGTTATCTCTAAACCAGACGCATCAGGACGCTTACAAAAATGGAGTGTAATGCTAAGTGAGTACAACATCTCATACAGGCCGCGCACTGCTATCAAAGGACAAGTCTTAGCTGATTTCATCGTGGAGAAGCCAGAGGGCGACAGCCCAACATCTGCAGCAAAAACGGATCTACAAGAACCATGGACACTGTTCACTGATGGATCCTCATGCGCAGATGGATCAGGCGCAGGACTCATTCTTACAAATCCAGAAGGTATGGAATTCACCTATGCGCTACGCTTCGAGTTCACAGCCACAAACAATGAGGCAGAATATGAAGCCCTACTGGCCGGACTACGCATCGCAATTCAAATGGGTGTACGCAACCTAGAAGCAAACGTAGATGCTCGGCTAGTCGCTAACCACGTGTTAGGAGAATACGAGGCCAAGGATGACCATATGATCCAATACCTGGAAAAGACAAAGTCTTTGATAAAAAACTTCGATAGGTTCACAATAAAACAAGTACCTAGAGGGGAAAACAGAAAGGCAGATGCACTCAGCAAGATCGCATCCACAAGCTTCGCACACCTTTCAAAACAGGTATTGGTGGAAACCTTAAAGAACAAGTCAATCCTTGACATGGAGATATCGACGGTGATAGAAGAACATGATCCTATGTGGATGACACCTATCATCGAATTTATCAGCAAGGGAACCCTACCCCAAGATAATAAAGACGCTCGAAGAATACGACGCACAGCGCAACGATTCGAATTCCGCGACAACGTACTCTATCGGCGGTCTTTCTTACAACCATGGCTCAGATGTGTTGGACCCCTTCAAGCAGACTATGTACTCCGCGAACTTCACGCTGGATCATGTAGTATGCACTCAGGACCGCGATCCGTGGTGGCAAGCGCTTTAAGGGCAGGATACTATTGGCCAACAATGCACCGCGACGCACGCGACCTAATCAGAAAGTGCAGCAATTGCCAAGTACATAGACCTATCCCGCGCCGACCACAGCACGAGCTAACACCGATCACCTCACCATGGCCATTTTACAAATGGGGTATTGACATCGCAGGACCTTTCCCCGTCGCAGCGGGAGGAGTCAAATTCCTCATCGTAGCCATTGATTATTTTACAAAGTGGATCGAAGCAAAAGCTGTGGTGAACATTACGGGAAACCAAGTCAAACGCTTTGTCTGGGACAATATTGTCTGTCGCTTCGGCCTACCAGGCGAGATCGTATCAGACAACGGAAAACAATTATGTGACAACCCATTCAAAGACTGGTGCACCAATTTGAACATAACACAACACTTTGCTTTAGTCAAACACCCACAAACCAATGGCCTAGTTGAGCGCGCCAATCGTAGTCTGGGCGAAGGAATAAAAGCGCGCCTAGACAAACACAAAGGAAGATGGGTAGATGAGCTCTCGCATGTCTTGTGGGCGCATCGCACAACAATCAAAACCAGTACTGGCGACACGCCATTTTCCTTAGTCTATGGAACAGAAGCCGTCATACCAGCTGAGATAGGAATGCCTACTATACGCACAGCAGAAGTCAACGTCATGACAAATGACGAGGAACGGCGCATAGACTTAGATATACTGGAGGAGAGACGCGAACGCGCAGCTATACGAGAAGCAAAGGCCAAGGCAAAAATGAAGAAGTATTATGATGCAAAAGTCAAGAACACTTCATTTAGACCAGGGGACTTTGTTTATCGCGCCAATGACGCAAGCCATGCAGAAGACACAGGAAAACTTGGACCCAAATGGGAAGGACCATACGAGGTCACAGACGCGCTCGGCAACGGCGCATACAGGTTGCGCGATATGGAAGGTCAAGACCTGGCGCGCACTTGGAACATCTGCAATCTCAAAAGATGTTACTTTTAGGCTACGGCCCTCACACAAACACACAAACACCCTACGAGGTGCCCAATAAGTGTTTGTCTTTATTTTATTTTTTAGGAATTTTATTTTCTATCTTTTCAAAAACTTGCAAGTATTAATAAAATGTTATGGTTTCTAGCTAACTCCATAGCGTACCTTTACTTTATTGCATATATGTCAATATTGTCTATCTTATATTTTCTGCCTACATGGCGTGCATGCACCAATTAAAGACCCACGACGGTATAAAGGATAAGTTAACCTACTAATTAACTTGTTGAGTAAGAGGGTTGCAAACCCATCAACGATGGATCACGAATCCTTGCTAAGCGCCTTACTCTCGAGACGTTGAGGTAAGATTCGCATGCGCATCCCACGACGGACGCGCATATACCAAGTACACCGTACCAGCTTAGCAACATAACGAGCCAAGATACTTGGTCACATAATAAACTTCGCAAACAATGCAAGTATATTTAAGCTACGCACTTAAAAGACTTAGTAAAATCAATAGCAAACAATGCAAACACATTTAAGTTACGAACTTATAAAAATGTATCTTATTCCATATTTAAATTACAAGGAAAATACATACATTTACAAAAAACCTATATACTATGGCGGTGATCATGGCTCTCTTCTGGTGCGGCGGAACTCCCCGCCTCTGTCAGTTTCCTCAAGGTTATGGCATCCTTAAGTGAAACAGTAGGGACACTGACAGGCACGCCATCAGATCGAGGAAGATGCGCAGCACCAAAGCCGCACATCACGGCCTTGCCCTTGATGCCCTTCTTCACAGTGACCCTTTGCTCATGACGTTCCAGCACCTCCTTCAAAGGAATTTCCTTCTCCAAAGCAAAGGGCTTGAGAATATCGCGGGGCTGCGCAAAAACAGGAACTTGAAGCTGCGAAAGGTCAGGCTTTAGATAATAATCTAACTCCTCTTCGGCGTTTCCCTCAAGATGGCGCTGCAACGTCAGACCCGCCATAAGCACATCAATGGGGTCATCTTGGTCACGCTCCAACTTCCCAATGTGGGGCAGCTCAAGAACTTTCAAACCAGCCATCGCCTGCACCAGCTCATCGTACGCTGTTGCGCTATAGCCAGGAACCTCCGCCAACTCTTTCTCCAGCAGCTTGGCTTCGCGGAGCTCCTCCATAGCCTGCGAACGGCCACGCGCCATCGCACAGTGGACGACTTTCCCAAAAGCCTCCACTACTTCCGCCGACTCTAAAGTACTTAGAGCGGCCAGACGCAGCCCATGGCTGATCAACCACCTGCATTCACAAAGTAATAACAAGATAAGACAACAATGGAGTGAAGAAAGAAGTTTTAAATAAACAAGGGTGTAAGAATACCTGCGCTTAGCTATCACAGACATGAGATGAGGGTACAGCTCCTCGTCGTACTCAATGCTAAGGGCGCGCAACTTCTCCTCATACGCCACAAGCGTCTTCTCCATGTTTTCCTTGAACTCTTGGAGCTTAGCATAGTACTCAGATTTTTGCTCCTCAAGGAAGGACACAGACCATGACGCCTTGGCCTTTATCAGCTCCAGCTTCTTCCTCGCATACAGCAGATCAGCCAGGATGCTCACCTTGTCCTGGGCGATCTTCTCTCCATACGCCCTTGACTCCCCGAGCTCAGCCTGCACGCCCGCCAATTGCGCGCGCAGCTTCTCCAACTCCTCCTCCTTCTGGGCCAGAGCACGACTCTCCCCAGCGCGCTTTCCCTTCAGCTGCGCCACCAGCTCAGCCTGACGGGCAGTGGTCGCAGCCAACTCATTAAGCAGTTGCTGCCCCTCACCACCATCAGCAGCCAAGGTATCCTCCTCCTTGTTTTCATTCTGCGGAGAGGATATTTCATCATCCTTGGCACCATCATCACTGCGAAAACAAAAAAACTAAGGATTACGATAAGTAATAACAAATAAATGGAAAAAGAGAGGACGACTGCGTTACACTTACAAAAAAGGGGAAGCTTCAGCCGCCTTCGCCCGAGCGCCAGAGGTCGAGGTATCCTCCGCGTTCGACTCCGCGTCCCCAATAATGTGGCAGCGCCTCTTCCTCTTCTCACTACCACCAGCCTCAGCCTTGCGCTTCGAGCTCTGCGCAACCTCCTCTCTCAACACTTCCTCAGGCTTCAGAATCTGAATACTATCGGATGACTGCGCCTCTTCATGCGCCACCTCCAATGCAGGCACCACCTTTTCAGTAGGCTCCGCCACCACCTCGGGAGCCACAGTCTGCACAGGCTCCACCGCGAGGGGAGGCGTACTCTCAGGGGTGGTTGAGGGCAGAGTAGTCAAGTGCCCCGCGGTCGCGTCAAGAAGGGGCGTCTCCCCATCCTTCAACGGGCGAACTCCTATCGTGACCTGCTTTGGCTTGTCAAGTTTCACAACCGCGAACAAGTCCATCTCTGCATACACAAAAACAAACAAACAACATATCAGTTGGCAAATGCGCGGAGATAAATGAAAGAAGTACTTACAACCAAATTACAAAGGATGAACACCCACCCCGGCCATCCTCACTCAGGAAAGTGGGAACCTCATCTGCTGCGCCAAAATACGCGCGACTCAATCCTACATGAACCAAAAACTCCTCCGGATAAGGGTTAATGGCCAATCGATTGGCATCTAACGTCTGCGCGTCAGCAATCCTATAGGAACCGGGTGCGGGGCGCCCATCCTTTGGTAAGGACGCCTGAGTATAAAACTCAAAATCGAAGGGAAAGACTACGTCGTCTACCCAAAAGAAATATTCTCTCCAATGCTTGAGCGCGTCCACCTTCTCCGTATAGCACTGCAACGCCCCCGGGCGCTTCGCAAAGGAGACCCAACCGTTTGACCACGTTGAGTGGTAAAAGGAGCGGAACAAGTCCACTGTGGGTTCTATCGCCAATAAACGGCAGTTTATTTCAAAATTCGACACCTTCGCCGCACCTATACAGTGCAGCTGCGAGATGTGAAGGCGATAATGATTGAGCAAGTCGCTCAGGAATATAGAAATAGGTACGCGGTAATTAGCGTACTCAAAAAATTTCGTATATAAACCTATCTTCCCTTCGGGGAAGTCAGATATACACGCATCGACATCTGGCGCCTCTGGATGTACATCCAAAGGCACGTAATAGTCGGAAGAGAAATGCATGACATCCTCGACAGACATCGCAGAGCGAAAGTCATCCAACTGGGCGACAATTTTCATCTTAACCTAAGCAGACGCAAAAGTTACCTACGAGGGATAAAAAGTTTTCTGCAAAAGACGCTATAGAAATGAAGAAGGAGATGAATAGTTGCTTTGTGTGTTTTTACTGTGTGTGTAAAAATGGGGGGGGGGGGGGGGCGGTGACCTTTATATAGGGGTAGTAAAACCCTAATCCTTGTCCACGTGGAACCCACTCACAATGAAATGTGTGGCTAGAAGGCGAAAAGGTACATGCACTTTTTCCCGAATCCCAAGCGAAACGTGGACACCACCCCCGATTACCGAGGTAACTATTTCAAACATGTTAGGTGCATTGCACCTCCAAAAAGGCGGTAACAATTTGATTCATTCTCCCGCCACGCTTACCGCTGCTAACATTAAGTCTAGTACCCGCGACTACGTGCCGCGCATACTAGACTGGGGGGACATGATGACGTATAGCCTATATTTGGGCCACAAGCCCAAATGATAGACATTACTTATACTTAAACCCATCACGAATGGGCTACCATGACAAATGGTATGGGCCGCGGTATCAATGCTTGGGCTCACAAAGCCCAAAGGCCCAATCTAACTCACCATATACCCGATAAGGATTATCTATTCAAGGAATAGATATCCTTACCTCGGATAAGCACCACGCGTGCGAAGAGTGAGGAGCAAGAAACCTACACGGTTTCTATGTCCTATATATAGAATGATACATTCTCATTCAAAGGTACGATTTACATAATCCCTAAACTCTTCAACCGAAACCTAAATTCGATTACTTACTCTCACGCCGGAGTCTAATCGGGGGAGACAATCCCTCGATAAGCCTAACGGTGTTATTCTCTTTTTTTAGTACGCAGGTAACAAGTGCTAAGGATCCAATTGATATAAGAGCAAAGCCCAACAACTAAGGTACGCCCAACTTTTGTATCAACAGTTACCAAACATTAGAATTGACAAAATATTTTTTGGGCTTAGGGCTTTTTTTTTTTTTTTTTTTTTTTTTTTTTTTTTTTTTTTTTTTACCAGTAAAGCTCGTAAGCTTACTTTTCCTCGACATATAAGCTTATCAACCTGAGTTAATTGTCACTTGATAAGCACATAAAGCCGAAAAAGGTGAATTCATTGGCTTTTCGAAAATCAAATAAGCCCGAAAATAAAGTTAATCTAAACACTCCTTACTATATAACATCAATTACACACACGCAAAACAACCCAAAAGAGCGCTAATCCAATATTTACGGTTTTCCCCTAACAACATCCATACATTTTTATAAAAGACACTACAAATTACATAATCTAACTTATTCAAACACCAATCACCTCATAACACCGGAAAAACAAACAGGGGATTACAAGACCCAAATTCATGATTAGGGATTCTTATTCAAGATTCGAGACTCGTGGGTTGAAAATGGAAAAAAATGTTTGAAGGGTCCAAAACGTAAAAGGGTTGTGATGTATAAGGTCCATTTGTGTAAATTTCCCTAACAAACAAACACCTAAACATTTTATATACCCAAAAGCAAGACAGTGTTTTTACCCTTTGATTAAGCGTGTAACCCTTTAACTCCTATGTTTTACTGTACTCTTTAAAGTAACTAAAAGTTAGTACAAAAAATGCATTAATATATGTTCACATCTTATACTCCGTAGTAACTATCAGATATTCAAATGACATTAGTACTACGTAAAGATGATTTACCTCAGAATTAATGTCTCGATACTAGTAAGTAGTTAAAAAGTGTTTTTATGTAATTTTGATTGCAATATAAGCCGCAATGAAAAATAAAAAAATTAAGATCCCTTATGAATGAAAATGATAGTTTCTAAGTGTGCAAGGTGCTCTAGCGAGAAACCATAGAGGATAGGTCCTTTCAGCAAGAAACAAACAAGAATATAATCCACACCTATCTTTGCATCAAACAATTATGTTTTTCCCTTTCGGCATTGTAGTCTCGCAAGGTATTAATGAGAGAGAAAATTATTTTTTATTTTATGTGAGTTGGTATTGTGTGAGAATATGTACTATGGGTATTTTTAATAATAAAAAAATGAAAAGAAAAGAAATAAGGTGATGCATGGGTTCAAGGAAATATAAAGGAAAGTGAGAAAAAGTAATAAAGTGGTGACATGAAGCTGACGTGAAGAGGAAAAATCCATCACCACACCCTCCACCATAATGTAATGAGTTATTTTGTTTAATTAGACATTCCATTAAACTCCTTCCGTCCTAAAATTGATCTCACCAGAAAAAAAAAAAAAATAATAATAATGCACAATTTAAAAAAAAAAAAATTGGAACACTACACTTTTTAATGAATCAAATAAGATATCTTGAATCAGAAAATTGGACACTAATTTTGACAACGCGAGTAATCATCTTGTCCATTCCAAACTTCATTATAACTTACAAGATACCAAACACATGTAATGAGTTGTACTTGTATTAAGGGTGGTGGCAACCATACCTCTCAAAAAAATCCATACCTCCCAACCAACCAATAATATCATTCCATCTCACTCACACTTTTTCCATACCTTCCAACCCTTTTTTAGTGGCAACCATACTTTTTTCATACCTCCCAAACCACCATTTTTTTTCTTCATAAATAAATAATTTAATAAAAACATAATATTTCATTAATAATTAAAATAAAAATACATAATACTTGGAAAAAAAAACATAATTAATAGAAAATTACATAATACGTAAAAAAAAAATAATAATAATAACTAGTCATCGAGGTATGCTAAGTTTTGAGCCTCAACGTGCTCCGTAAGATCATATTGGAGACGATAATGGATTTGTTCGTCGAGTAACTCCGGTAGTACAGTATCGTCATATACTGGCGCGACCGGTGGATCCATTATATGAACCGGCGATATTGCCATCTCGTCGTCTTTTAAAATCATATTGCACAATATGATACAAGTATTAACGATTTGTCGAATCTTTTCGACCGTCATAGGACGGAGAGGACGACTAAGAATCATCCATTTTGCCTTAAGACGACCAAAAGCTCGCTCGATATCTTTTCTTGCAGACTCTTGTAACTTCTTGAATCTCTTTTCCTTCGGATCACTGGGAGTGGGATGCTTATATGCTTTAACAAACGTAGAATATGTAGGATAGATTTCATCGGTAAGATAATATCCACGTTTGTAATGACGTCCATTTACAGAAAATGAATTGTTTGGCGCCGTTCCATTTCGCTCCGTAAGATACAACGGAGATTGATTCAAAACATTGATATCGTTGTTTGCACCGGGAGGACCAAAAAACGAATGCCAAATCCACAAATCGTACGAAGCAATGGATTCAAGCATAATAGTCGGGTATTGGTGATCACCTCGCTTATATTGGCCTTTCAAATGTCTAGGACAATTTCGCCAAACGAAATGTGTACAATCAATGCTACCAAGCATTCCAGGAATGTGATGTTGTTCTTCATGTGCCTCATATAAGCGTGCAATGTCATGAGATGTCGGCCTACGTAAAAACTCTCGACCATATAATTCAATAACGCATTGCAAAAATGATCAAGGCATTCTCCTGTTAATATAACGACAACATTAATAAAAAAAATATAACAACAACATTAAATAAAAAAAATATAACGACAACATTAATAAAAAAATATAACGACAACATTAATAAAAAAAATATAACGACAACATTAATAAAAAAATATAACGACAACATTAAATAAAAAAAATTATAACCTGACGTTCTTCGTGCCATGTTTAAATAGTCATCAAATCTATCCAGAGGTTCACCCGTTGCGAGTTGCCGAATGGCCGATGTGCGTTTATGTAAAGCCGTGAAACTTTTTGCCCCCTCGCATCAACGCCCTCTTGAAACCATTCGAATCTCGCTTCAATATCACCAACAATTCTTAAAAACAACCTTTTATTCACACGAAACCTATCTCGAAAAATATGGTGGGCAAACTTTGGTTGTTCAACGAAATAGTCATCCTTTAGATTTTGTAAAGCTTTTTCACGAAAAGGGGTGACAGACGCTCGTGGTTCGGTAGAGGTTGCCGTGTCCTCAATCGAATCGTACATGGCTAAAAAGGTTGATAGAGTACTACCCGTGGATTGATTTTATTGAAAATTCGTGGGGGGGGGGGGGGGGGGGAATATAACTCATCGGATGAAGAAGATGATGACACCATTGTATGAAATGTAAAGGATTTAGTAGTAATTTGTATGGTGTGTGTATTTGAATAAGTGTAGTTTATTTGTATTGTGTTTGGTATTTAAAGAAAAAAAAATTTGTTACAAAGCCGCTCCCCTTATTTTTTGTTTTGTTTTTTCCCCAACGTTCACATTTCAAACTCCAAACCGCAGCTGGGTTGTTTGCCGCTGAAGTACACCGCCCACCCAAACCGCTGGGGTGGCGGCGGTGTTCCCCGGTGGTTTGGGGGCAAACCGCTGGCCCAACGGCATGACTGCCACTACCCAACTACCCTAAGGAAAAAAAAACAAAGTTCTTGAATCTCACATTTTTTTCCCGCCCAAATGAAAGGCACAACTAACAAGAGGACAAAACACTAGAGGAGCAATTTGTAAACAATAGAAATGAATAGGGGCCTAAATGGTTTATAAACAATTCATGTCTTACGTAAAGTTGTAGTAGAGTAGTACAATTTTCAGAACTTAAAAAATTGAAGTCTTCTTCAGCTCAAATTCCCATATTTTCAAAATATCTAAGAGTGTGTTTAGTTGGAGAGAAATTCTTCACTTATATCTTTTAAGTTCTGACTATACAAAAATTCAAATGACATACAAAATAAACCCAATAGCTTAAAAATGATTTTACCTGATGAAAGACAGAATTTGAGCTGATGAAAATTTCTAAGGTTTGTTTGTGCAAAATTTGGGGGAAAATTATGTTGTCTGAAAATTGTACACCTGTATGTAACAAATGAATTAGTCATAAACCCTTTTAGTCCCTTGTCTTTTGGGTCTTTTACATATTGCTTCTTAGTGTTTTGTCTTTTTCTTAATAGTGCCTGATTTGGGCGGGAAATAAATGGGAATTCCAAAAGCTCGTAGCTGAACTCGTTCACATTAGAAAAATGATAGGCATCGTTAAAAACATGTTATGCCTAAAGTTACGTGTCAAAAGTTTATTGGTTTGTAAAGAAATGAATATTGTTGGTACAACCAATAAACACTTTTAGAGCAAGGGGTACCGGGTGCCGTCGCTTGGCGCCATTCCACCAGCCAGAAAAAACCGACGGCGCACCGTACCGGTGGTGGCGCCGTCGGTGCTCGCGCCGCAGCCATGGCTCCACGCCGTCGTACCAACAATATTCTTTTGGACCGTTTGGATATGCATTGTTTTTTTGAATTTTGCCCAAGTACCCAACGGCTATATAGCCGTTTGTGATGTTTTCAAAAAAAAAAAAAACAAAAAACAACCTTATAAATACCCCTTATTACTCCATACTTCAAACACACTTCCAATTTATTATATGTTTTAGTATTTTCAATCATGAATCCAACCAATCCTAACCAAACAATTCTCAACGATCATAATTTCGATCCATATGATGATTTTTTTTTAATAATCGAGAACGCTATCTTCAAAGTTACATGGCGTATGAGCAATATGTATCTTTGTATGAAGAAGCCGAAGGATCGAGATCGGGTGAAAAGAAAACGAGGGCATACATACCTCGTGAACGAGAAGAAGCGGAACAACGTTTACTCGATGACTATTTTGGCAACGCCGAGAAGGATCCTAAATATCTGGAAGATAAATTTAGGCGAAGGTATCGTATGAGCTCTAGACTTTTTAATAAAATTCTCAACGATATATTAACTTATGATGTTCAGCCTCTTCCCGAGTACTTTAGTTTCTTTCACCAACGCTACGATGCTACCGGTCGTTTAAGTATTGGTGCTGTTTTGAAGTGCACATCCGCCATACGGCAATGCTCCTGATGCATTTGATGAGTACTTGCAAATTGGTGAACGTTGTTCACGACAATGTTTAGATTACTTTACTAAATGCATACATGTTTTGTACAATGAAAAGTATCTTAGAAAGCCCAATTCAGATGACATTGAAAAAATATATGCATTACATGAAGAAAAACATCACCTCCCGGGAATGCTCGGGAGTATAGATTGTATGCATTGGGATTGGAAAAATTGTCCAAAGGCCTTACAAGCTCAATTCAAAAGACGTGATCATAAATACCCAACTATTATGTTGGAAGCGGTTGCAGATCAAAGATTATGGATTTGGCATGCATGTTTTGGGGTTCCAGGTGCAAATAATGATCTTAATGTGTTATATGGTTCCCCTGTATTTGATGATGAACTTGCCGGTTTAGCTCCAGAATGTCCGTTTGAAGTAAACGGACATACATATAACAAAGGTTACTATTTAGCTGATGGCATTTATCCAACATGGTTCGTGTTTGTGAAAACGTTTACTGTTGCAAGGTCGGAAAAGATATTGAACTTCAAAAGGGTTCAAGAAAGTGCTAGAAAAGATATTGAACGGGCTTTCGGAGTCCTACAAGGTCGGTGGGGGATTATATGACAACCCGCACGCGCTTTGCAAGTCAACACTTTGAAACTAATCATGTATTGTTGTATAATATTACACAACATGATATTGGAAGACGAAGGATTCAAAGTGAATTTAAAAGACACATTCGTCGATCCACGCCCGAACATGCTAGAAACTTGGATCGAAAGATGTGATTTACATATTACAAAAAATAAAGAACTTCGAGATCGAGAAGTTCACGACGACCTTCGACAAGACCTTGTTGAGCATTTATGGAACTTGAATAATTAGTTTGTATTTTTTTTCTTTTAACGTAGCGTGTGTTTTTTTTATATGTAATGTTTGTTTTTAATATTAATGAAGTTTATTTAGTTTATATTGTATATTTTTTAATTTAAGTAAAAGAAAAAAAATTAGCCGACGGCACCAGAATTTCTGGTGCCAACGGATACCCCTGAAATGTGGTGCCGTGGGATTTCTGGTGCCGTGGAGCTTTTTGCTGACGTGGCAGCAACTTTTTCCCACGGCACGAACCTGACGGCTCAACGGTACCTAATGCTCTTAGGCATAACATCAGACATGTTTTTAGACATGCCTATCATTTTTTTTCACGTTATAATTGTTTTAGGTAGACTACTAGTAAAGGTGACCATAAGCCAGCGCCACATTATCGTTCTCTCTTCTATACCAAACATCAATTATAACAACCTTACCGATGACCCAAAATATTTTTCTAAATTTCATTAATAATTAAAACATTACTCCATTCGTCCCAAAATATAAGTCGATTTTGACTTTTTGACTCCAACTTTGACTTTAAATTATTTTGTTTGTATTACTTCCTCCGTCCCATAATAAGTATCCAGTTTGACTTTTTTTGTCTTTCTTGTTTAACTTTGACCTTAAATATTTTTATTTGTTTTATATAATACTTGATAAAAATTATATCAATGAAAATACAATTAAAATCCAAATCATTCATATCTTTTGTATCAAGTATTATATAATACAAATAAAAGAATTTAAGGGTAAAAGTTGAACAAGTTAGACCGTAAAATGTCAAACTGGCATTTATTATGGGACGGAGGTAATATATAATACTTAATGCAAAATATATAAATTGATTAAGTTTTAAATGTATTTTTATTGGTATAATTTTCATCAAGTATTATATAATACAAATAAAACTATTTAAGGTCAAAGTTGAATTAAAAAAGTCAAACTAGAGTTATATTTTGCGACGGAGAGAGTATATAATAGTTTAAATAAAATAAAAAACATTACAATAAAATTAGTGTTCATTTGTTAGACGTCAAAGGTATTCCACTAAATCAACTTTAAGATTTAGATGCATTTTTCGGTTGTATACATCTCTAATAACTTGGAACCTATCTATTTCTCATCTCACGGGATCATCTTCACAATGTTGCTCATCCAGATAAAAGTCGGGAGAGATTGCATTCCCTTTGTCCTTTAATACCATATTATGTAATATGATGCAAGTGTACATCAAATTCGTAATTTTCTGAATACTTTGCGACCGTGCGGGAGTTTTTATTATAACGCAATTTTTCTTTAGCACGCTAAACGCTTGTTCCACATCTTTTCTTGTTGTTTCTTGCGTTTGCTTATATTTAATTTGCTTCGTATCATCCGTGCCTGGCTCTTAAATGGACTGAATAAGAACAGACCATTATGGATATATCATGTCAGTAAGATAATATCCCCATTTATAAGGCACGCCGTTAGCCACAAACGGAACTTCTAGTGCTTTCCCATATTTGAGATCGTTCAAAAGAGGTGACCGTATTATAACGTTGATGTCATTGTTCAACCCAGCAACACCAAAGAACGCATGCTAAATCCATAAGTCTTGTGAGGCAACCGCTTCTAATAAAATGAATTGATCTGAACCGAAATCACCTCTATAGAATTGACCATGAAGTCCAGTTAGGCAATTGAGCCCATGGCCATTTCGTACAGTAAACGCTTCATATCATCCAAAGAAACCCATGTTTATCCTCGTGGAAAGTATAGAGTTTTTCAACATCGGTTTGTTTAGGCTTTCGCAAATACTCCTTTCCATATAAGTACATAACTCCTTTACAAAAAGCGTCGAGAGAATCACGAGAAGTTTTATCCCCCATTTGCAGATATTCATCGAGAGCATCAGGAACGGTATTGTATACTAATTAACGAGCTGGAAAGGTCATCAACTGGGAAATGCCAACTTTTCTTGTAGCGTCAACACCTTGTTGAAGAAACGACACATTATCAATTAAATCCCGAACAATGCTTGTGAAAAGTAATCGCCTCATTCGGAACCGCTTACGGAATGTACGTGCGTCATACAATGGGTTTTCAGCGAAGTAAGCGGCCACAAGATGATCATTAGCACCATAACGATCTCTATCTTTCGGATCTCGTGTGATTCTCCCCGTTGAAGAAGTGGAAGCATGAATAAGTAAAGTGACGTCTTTTAAAAACTCTAAAGTTAAACTATCAACTTCGTTACCATCATCGGATCTGTAGAAAAATATTGACCGGAATTCATTTGTTTGAGTTGAGAAGTTTAAAGTTTGTATAGAAAAGAAAGTGTGAAAAATGGATAAGGAAATGTGGTATTTACAGAAAAAAAAAAAAAAAAAACCCTTAACATCTATAAAATAGCCAACGACTATTTCCCCCCCTTTTTTCATTCATTAGTTGGACCGATCGAATCACACAAAAAATGATGGGGGGGGGGGGGGGTCCTCTATAGGACCAACTGATGCATTTGGTTCCCATAACGACTAGCTTTGTTGTTTTTGGATGTTAAAATAAACATTTATTTTGTATTTCAACTAATGAAAAAAGTTTTTAGTAGAAAGATATAATATTTTATTGATTAAGATTGTAGTTAGTGTGATTTACTACAACTTTGTGCATGAAATTGGAAAATTATTAGAGCAGGTGTAATGGTCATCACTCGCTCACCTTTTATGTCAGCGTAAGATCACTATTTAGCACATCATCACTCCCCTAGAGCTGATCATGGTCCAAAACCCGGATCGGGCCGAAAAAACAGGACCGGATCGAGATCGATTTAGCCCAAAACGCCGGACCAAGGAATGGACCTAACGTGTTCGTTCCGGTTCTTTGGTTGGTCCGGTCCAAGAAAGCATAATGGTCGGTTGTACGTAAGACCGTACCGGACGAAGGACCAAATATGAGGTAAAGTGTGGACCGATGACCGGACCAAAATAATTTCGGTCCGGTCCGTGGTCCGTTCTGCTCGGCTTTATGTGTAATGATTATCATTCCCCTTAACTTTCAAACATACCTCACACACTTACAAATCAAATAAACAATCTTTTTATCTTGTGCATTAGGTAAATAATAAGAAGGCAAAAAGGAAAAAAAAAATGCTTTTTTATGAGTCCATGAGTCCAGGAGTTCTTTTTTTGTGGATACTGAGTACTTTTTGCATGCAATATAGAAAATTCCAACAAAAGCATCCTGTTTATACGATATGTTAGTGGCTTGCAAAGTTGCAATGATGTGAAATGTGAAGAGTTGATTTAGAGGGTGACCCTAAACCCATTGCAGCTAGTCTAATTGGGAGTAGAGAATAATAATGTTTTGTTTGGGAACACGCATCTTTTCTTACACATTGTACGACTTTGGTTTGTTTTCTTTTGTTTCATTAAACATGTATATCACGTCATCTATGATTTGACAGATAATACAAAGTGCAAATTAGCTATTATTTTTTTTTTTATTTTTTTATTTATTTATTTATTTATTTTTTTAATGTATTACTTTATCTTTTCATTATCTTCTACAAGTAACTCTGATGATTAAATTTAGAGGATTGTTACATTCAGTCACAAATTCTACACAAATCACCCACACGCTGAGGTGTCACACATTGATTGGTGGAGATTATTACAATTTCTCTCTCTTCTCTCTTATACCACCAATTAGTAGATGACACCTCAGCGTGTGGGTGATTTGTGTGGAATTTGTGAGTGGATGTAACATTCCTCTTAAATTTAATGCAATGGGTCAAGTTAGTCAAAAAGGTCTATTTCAATGAAATGGGTCAAATAAGGAAATGGGACATTAAGTGTTTTAGATCAACCCGGACGGCCGCACCAACATGTATCAGTCGTAACAAAAATTACCCGTTATGACTTGACACAACCATTTTGGAGATCAAGTGTTTTTAGTCAAACTTGAGCTTTGAGAGCCTTATATAATTAGGACTGACAAGTGAAGTTTTTTCGTTTTTTCTAACCCGTATTCATTCAGGCTGCATTTTATTGATCTCTTAAATCAAGGTTGACTAACTAAACCTGGTTTCTAATGAATATTTTCGAGATATTTGAGATTTTAAATTGAGCTCGGATATATCCTGAACCAAGCTCGTCAATAGGTAGTTAGGTTCTTGAGTCGATTTTTATCAAGTTCGAGGTCACATAAATAACAAATATAAGACCAACTTCTAAACATAAAATGAGCCTTGAATGAGCTGCCAAAAATCCCAGAGACAATTCCCATGAACATCACCAAATATATTGTGAAATGTGAAGAGGTGAGTGAGGGTGACCCTAAACCCATTGCAGCTAGTCTAGTTGGAAGTAGAGAATAATAATGTTTTGTTTGGGAACACGCATCTTTTCTTACACATTGTACGACTTTGGTTTGTTTTGTTTTGTTTCCATTAAACATGTATATCACGTCATCTTTGATTTGACACATAAATTATTTTTTATTTATTTATTTATTTATTATTTTTTTTTTATTATTTTTTTTTATGTATTACTTTATCTTTTCATTATCTTCTACAAGTAACTCTGATGATTAAATTTACTGCAATGGGTCAAGTTAGTCAAAAAGGTCTATTTCAATGAAATGGGTCAAATAAGGAAATGGGTCAAATGGGACATTAAGGTAGCGTTTAGTTGGAAAACATTTTCATTCATTTCCTATTTCTTGTTTTGTAGAAAAAGGGAGGGGAGTTTGATTTCCACAAAACAATGAAAAATTTAGAAAACGCGTTTAGTCTAAGAAACATATGTTTCTGTTTTCCATTTTTCAAAACTAGAAAACATGTTTAAGTATCATTGTTTTATATCTCAATTCACTATTCACGTTAGTAATATTATATAAACATTATCAAAACACAAAAACAAATATTACAAACTAACCAACTAAATTATAAAACAACTAAAAAAATCTAATACGAGAAAATAAAGAAATTAAAAAATTAAAATATAATATCAAATAACGTTTTCGTCCGATATTTTTCGTTTTTGTTTGTTTTTTTACGTTTTCGTCTGTTTTTTTACGTTTTCGTCAGATTTTTTACGTTTTCATCCATTTTTTTACATTTTCGTCAGCTTTTTAACGTTTTCGTCTGTTTTTTTTACATTTTCGTCCGATTTTTTGGGTTTTCGTTTGTTTTTTACGTTTTCGCCCGTTTTTTAACTTTCTCGTCAGGTTTTTTAAGTTTTCATCCGATTTTTTTCATTTTAATATGTTTTTTTACGTTTTCGTCACATTTTTTATGTTTTCGTTCGATTTTTTACGTTTTCGCCCATTTTTTTACGTTTTCGTCAGATTTTTTACGTTTTCGTCCATTTTTCTACGCTTTCATCTGATTTTTTTATGTTTTCATCCATTTCCTTACGTTTTCGTCAGTTTTTTTTACTTTTTCATCCGATTTTTTATGTTTTCGTCCGTTTCTTTACATTTTCGTCCAGTTTTTTACGTTTTAGTCTTTTTTTACGTTTTCGATGGACTCTTTACGTTTTTGTCCAATTTTTTATGTTTTGATCCGTTTTTATAAGTTTTCGTCCATTTTCTTATGTTTTTGTCCATTTTTTACTTTTTTCTTTGATTTTGGATGTTTCCATCTGTTTTTTTATAATGTAAAATGTCTGGCGAAAAAGTAAAAAGTATGATGAAAACGTAAAAAAGGGACAAAACGTAAAAAACCGGACGAAAACATAAAAAATCTGACGAAACCGTAAAAAAACGGACGAAAACTTAAAAATTCAGACGAAAACGTAAAGAATCGGGCGAAAATGTAAAAAATCTGACGAAAACGTAAAAAACATACGAAAACGTAAAAAATCTGACGAAAACGTAAAAAAACAGACGAAAACGTAAAAAATCTGGCGAAAACGTAAAGAATCAGACGAAAACGTAAAAAATCTGAGGAAAACGTAAAAATGGACGAAAACGTAAAAAATCAGACGAAAACGTAACGAATCGGACGAAAATGTAAAAAATCTGATGAAAACGTAAAAAATCTAACGAAAACGAAAAAAATCGGACGAAAACGTAAAAAATCTGACGAAAACGTAAAAAAACAGACGAAAACATAAAAAATCATACGGAAACATAACGAATCGGACGAAAACGTAAAAAGTCTGACGAAAACGTAAAAAAATGGACGAAAAGGTAAAAAATCTAACGAAAATGAAAAAAATCGGACGAAAACGTAAAAAATCTGACGAAAACGTAAAAAACGGACGAAAACGTAAAAAATGTGACGAATACATAAAGAATCGGACGAAAACGTAAAAAATCTGACGAAAACGTAAAAAAACGGACGAAAACATAGAAAATCAGACGAAAATGTAACGAATCGGACGAAAACGTAAAATATCTGACGAAAACGTAAAAAATCTGACGAAAAAGTAAAAAAACGGACGAAAACATAGAAAATCAGACGAAAACGTAACGAATCGGACGAAAACGTAAAGTATCTGACGAAAATGTAAAAAATCTGACGAAAACGTAAAAAAACGGACGAAAACGTAAAAAATCTGACGAAAACGAAAAAAAATCTAATGAAAACGTAAAAAATCTGACGAAAACGTAAAAAAACGGACGAAAACGTAAAAAATCTGACGAAAACATAAAAAAAACGGACGAAAACGTAAAAAATCTGACGAAAACGTAAAAAAACGGACGAAAACGAAAAAAATCAGACGAAAACGTAAAAAACTGACGAAAACGTAATAAAACGGACGAAGACGTAAAAACGGACGAAAACATAAGAAATCGGACGAAAACGTAAAAAATTTGACGAAAACGTAAAAAAATAGACGAAAACGTAAAAAATCAATCGAAAAGGTAAAACAACTGACGAAAACGGATTTTGGGGTATTTTAATGGAAAACATGAGAAAACAAAAAAAATGTGTTTTGTAGTTTTGTGTATTAAAGATGGAAATATGAATTTTGTGTTTTTTAGAGAATTTTATTGGGAAACACAAACTTGAACGCGATCTCTGTTTTCCTTGTTTTCCACAAAACATTTTGTAGAAAACAAGGGTGTTTTTCCCTCAACTAAACGCACCCTAAGTGTTTTAGATCAACCCGGACGGCCGCACCAACATGTATCAGTCGTAACAAAAATTACCCGTTATGACTTGACACACCCATTTTGGAGATCAAGTGTTTTTAGTCAAACTTGAGCTTTGAGAGCCTTATATAATTAGGACTGACAAGTGAAGTTTTTTCGTTTTTTCTAACCCGTATTCATTCAGGCTGCATTTTATTGATCTGTTAAATCAAGGTTGACTAACTAAACCTGGTTTCTAATGAATATTTTCGAGATATTTGAGATTTTAAATTGAGCTCGGATATATCCTGAACCAAGCTCGTCAATAGGTAGTTAGGTTCTTGAGTCGATTTTTATCAAGTTCGAGGTCACATAAATAACAAATATAAGACCAACTTCTAAACATAAAATGAGCCTTGAATGAGCTGCCAAAAATCCCAGAGACAATTCCCATGAACATCACCAAATATATTGTGAAAGTGTGCACATAAAGTATACAAGAATCTGGGATTAGTAAATAATTCGGTCATGCCACATTTTCATAAACAAAAATTTAGCAACTGAACAGACAGAAATACGTTATGCATGACCAAAAAGGCCTAAAAGTTACGAGAGTCATAACTGAACAGCCAGCCGTACAACATTAAGAACCATGTAGCCAACTAATCAACAACAAAAACCCATACGCCAAGTAAAAAAAACAGCAATATAATGTAACCTACGAGATTTGGAGAATCCAGAAAACATCATTACAAACCATGCAGGAGACGTGATCCTATGTAGGCCGCCATGGGGTTGGTTTGAAAAACTTCTTCTCGCAATAAAATATCAAATTTCCTCCAATAGTTTTAGTCCCCTCCACTTTCTTCTTTGGAATAAAGAGCTTCCTATTAACACCCGTAAAATCCGACTTCATATCATAGACACTGTAGAGACTGTTATCTAGAAATATCTCCATGGCATAACCTCCATAAGGGTTGCGAGTCTGCGGGTTCCCTAATACTACAAGAATATAAATTGCTTGTGGCTTGTGTGGTACGGCATACGTTTTTATCGAAGCACTGATATTACCATTGACAACATCTGGTGACCCTGTTCAGTTAAAGAGTAAAACAAACGATACATTTGTATGAAGAAAGGAAAAAATACATTTGTATGATGCTTTGAAAAATCATTGAAACAAGTTGTTATATATAAACAGGTTATAGTTATTATAGTTATACCATGAAGTGATTCCACAAATTGGTTGACTTCTTTATCATCCTTCATCACATGATAGTAATACTCGCCAGTAGGTGCATATTCATCTCCCCTCATAATATCGATAATAGGGAACACGTTCCTCTTTGGATCATATTGCTTAAAGTTTTCCTTGACGTTTCCAGAAATATACTCCTCCTCTGAAATTGAAACAGGTAGACTAAAGTTTTCCTTGACGTTTCCAGAAATATACTCCTCCTCTGAAACTGAAACAGGTAGACTAAAGTTTTCCTTGACGTTTCCAGAAATCTACTCCTCCTCTAAAACTGAAACAAGTAGACTAAAGTTTTCCTCGTGGTTTCCGGATATAAACTCCTTAACAGATTCCCTGACATCTTCTATGTCTTTTGCAGTCATGTCCCGGAGTATATAGAGGGCTTTGTCGTCCTCCACCACATTCCACCTAGGGAACAGGTGGGTTCCATATACGTAACTAATGCGCAAATCCGACAAGTTTAACAGACGAGCCAAATTTTCAGTTGGTGAGGTATCAGGAGTAAACGCATCTGAAATCATAAAATAAAAAACCTTTCACGATTTGATTATAAATAAACAATGACTTTTATTTGCCTAATAATCAAAAACCACAAGTATCTTACTTCCACACACTTTTTGGCACCTGATTTCGTTATGAGGAAATCGAGATTGGAGACATGGTATATTTGTATACACACAAGTCCAAGAAAAAATTCTTTACAGCTTTAATTGCGAAAATTGTGTTGATTTTTTATATGCCTTTGCGTTTTCAAGTTTACAAGTGTGAATGACATTTTTTGTACAAATAAAAAGTTCTGGGAATCAAATATATGCACCATTGATTACACCACGGGCAACAGAAGACCCAAGGCTGTCATCACAATTTAGGATGCATTCATCCTTAGTGTCATGTTGAACAAACTCGTAACCCTTGGTGCTAAAGAGACGAGAAGATGAGGCAACTGATCTGACCCTCAAGAGATTAGAAGCAAAGCGTTTCACTAGGAAGGACGCCATCTAAGATCAAAGAACAAACAAACAAGGTTAGCTATAAAGACACCTAAAACAAAAACTAACCAATGACTGAAAACAAAAACTAACCAATGACTGAAAAAGGGCTAAAAGTCTAAAAGAGAACAAAGCCACCTAAGTGGACCCTATACACCCCGAGCTTTTGCATTTCGAACCCTTTGATCACTAGTTTCCGGTATTGGATTGCTGAATCTCGAACCATTTGAGATTCCCGAATGCCTTAAATTAAGGGATTCGCAATTTACGAAATCAGAAAACCTCCATTTAGCAAAACCAATCCAAAAATTTTTACATTCAATAGTTTTTCTGACATAACATCAAAACTATTACGTACAACAATACCGCAAATTATACATTCTTTTCCGAAAAGCCATCATATATTACATACCAAAGAAACAAAACCGAAACACAACCATAACAAATTAGATATTTTGACTTTACTATAACAACAATCATAAAAATGGAACCTCAAGAGACTGACAAACAGACTACTCACAAAACAGTATTCCAAAGGGGGTCTTTGTTTAGGCTTATGTACGTTTTTTTTTTTTTTTTTTTTAGTGGTCTTATGTGCTTATTAAGTGTTGGACAAGCCAATAAGCTCGCAAGCCCAAAAAAGTGAGCTTATTGGCATTTCAAACTTTAAATAAGCTCATAAGCCCACTACATAAGCTGAAACAAACATCCCTAAAGACTAAAATGTAACATCCACATATTATTTTACAAATACTACTTCTTAGCAGTTTATTTGTAAAAGTGTTTGGTAACGTACATAATAAAGTGTAAAATAACGTAAAAGCTAAACACTTATTCAAGTAGCATTTTTAGAAAAAACAAAACACTAAATAGCTCTTTGCCAAACCACCTTTCAAATCTAAATGCTAAGTACTAAACGCTCTTAAGCTCCTTACCAAACATACCATATACACTACAGCTAAAACCCTCAAAAGTATGAAAAAAACAGAGTATCACAAAACCCTAATCCAAGATTCACCACAACCTTTCACATTTCAGACCATTTTAAAACTAGTGTCCGGTTTTGGACCCCTGAATAGCAAACCATTGGAGATTCCCGAATGCCTATTGACCGAATTTGCGATTTACTAAATCAGAAAAATCAACATTTAGCAAAAACATCTTTACATTTTATGATTCAAAGATTCCGGAATGCCTTTTCACGACTTGCTATATTTATTCAAGATTTAAGATTCACGATTTGTTTAATGAAATAACATGGATCAATAAATTGTACTCGTACAAAACAACACTACAGATTATATACCTTAACAACAATCACAGAAAAACTGAAAACAAAGAATCCCAAAACAATAATTCAGATTCACTAATTTTTCTGAAATAACATAGGTATGTTAGACCATTGAACACTAAAAACAAACGATACAATTAAAACTTACTCTAGCAACAATATAACCGAGATTCTCTATCAAGATCTGAAAACTCATGAGTCCAAAATAGGAAACTAGCGTTCAAAGGGTCCACTTTTGAAATTTGGCTAACAAACAAAATCTTTTTGCCATAAAACTTCAAAATTTCAAATGACATAAATTAAGCAATCCCAAACACTCCGTTATCTTACTCTAACAGCAATCACACAAAAAAATAAAAAAGAACCCCAAAAGAGGCCTAATTCAAGGTTCGCGGTTTTACGGAAATGAACATCCATACATTCTACAACACTAAAAATATATATACAATTATATACTCTAACTTAGAGGGTGTTCATTTCAGCTAATTTATCAGGATGATGAGCTTATGTAAATCTGGAAAAGCTCACAAGTTCCCTTTTTTCAGCTTAAAAGCCAAAAAAAAGTCGGTTACAAGCTTTTCAAGCTTATAAGCCCAGCAAATAAGCTATTACAAGCACCTCCTAACTCTAACAACAATAAATAAAAACTTCCAAAGAATCACAAAACCCAAATTCATGATCCGAGATACTTTGTCAAGATTCGAGACTCATGGGTCCAAATTCAAAGGTTCGAAAATGTAAAGGGTTATAATACACATTATTCTAAAATTAAATTGCAAAAATCGTCCAAGTGGTATGTTCATATCGCAGTCCTTACCTTTTCAAAAATGCAGGCGTCTTCCTGTGAGAAACTATTGGTGCGGATATCGTCGCTACCCAAAAGAGAAATGACAAGAATGCCCCAAAGGCCCAAAGTGAAATGACTAGTCTCACTGAAAGCAAGGGCATTTTAGTTATTTCACTATGAGGCAGGACAATTTTCGCACCAAAGATTTCTCACATGGACGGCACTTGCACTTTCGGAAAGGTCTGTATCTGCAATTTTAACAAACTACAATTGGATGATTTTTGCAATTTAGGGCCGGTTTGGCTAAGCTTATTAAACGTAAGCTCATTTGGGCTTATTTTTTATAAGCCCCAATTTTACGGCTTATTTTGAGACTTGTCGGCTTTTATAAGTTTATCATATCATAATAAACTTATATAAGCCGACAAGTCTCAAAATAAGCGACAAAATTAGAGCTTATCATAAAATAAGCCCAAATGAGCTTATCATAATAAACTTATATTTTATACTTTATTTCTAAGCTAAAAGTAACCAAAAGATGCATAAAAAACAAAAGTACTAAACATAAACAGAACCCAAGTAATTTAAAGATTATATTTACCTGATATTTAACGTTTTGAAGATGCAAGAAAATGTTTGGGGGAGATTTTTATGTTGTCTGAAAATTGTGGTACAACTTTATGTAGTAAAAAACGAGCGGAGGAACCCGCGCGTTGCTGCGGAAATGCCGTGCTATTTATTTATTTATTTTTTTTTACACCTTAGGGCTTAGGGACTAAATTGCAAAAGACTATTCTTGCTTTTACTGTGGCACTTTAAATGAATTTTTTTAATGGATTTTTCAAATCTTGTCAAAAATATATTCTCATGAAAATTTTTAATAATCAAAATATCATTTTTTTTTCCAAATATTACAAAAAAAAAATGAAAATTTTTAATAATCAAAATATCATATTTTTTTTTCTTCCAAATATTACCAAAAAAAAAAAAAAAAAAAAAAAAAAAAAAAATGCTACAGTACGGATGCTACAGTACCGCTGCTACAGTACCGGCACTCACAAAAACAATGTTTCGTCCACTGTAGCAAGCACTGTAGCTGCTACAGTGCTGCTACAGTAGAGCGTTCCCCCTTTTAGTATATACGAGGGGTTATGCCCGCGCGTTGCTGCGGGGTAGTGTGCGGCAAAAGATTGACAATAAAGAGCAGTTATGAAAGCAGAATAAGAGGTTTTTACATACATAGTTATGTTGCGGTAGGCCGCTAGCAAGGTTTTACAAAAGAATGTTAAATGTTTTGATACATATTTGCGCAGGCGCACAAATATTGTACAAAACACTGTTTGCTAGCAAGTTGTACATACAAAATGACCTAGTGTGCTGATACATAGGTAGAACTGCTGCTTTCAAACAGCGTTAAACAGTTTGAATATATACATTGGATGCAAGCAGTAGTAACAAAAGATAGTGACGTGTTTTTGATGGTGAGTGTAGCATCACTGATTTTTTTTCTTTACAACAGCTGCACTTTTGAGTTTCGCTGCCAGTGAGCTTGAACCTGTTGCTGTATATATGAACAGAAAAAAGGAAAAGGTATTAGCAAGAATGCATAGCTGTTTTGTATGATTGCATGATTTTGAAAATATAGTTAAACAGTGTAATGATATGTGAGTATGGAAAGTTGTTTTAGTGGATGCAAGGATATTAGACTATTTATTTATTTATTTATTTATTTATTTACTCAATTATTGTTGTGTCTTTTCTGCGGGTATATAAATATGTGTGTATGGTTTTATTTGTTCAGGATGAGCCATTATAACTATCTAGTCTGTGTGCAAGCAATATGGGTCAAACGCCTAACATCGATCAACTTCAGCGCGACTGTGGTTCTAATCAGCTGAAGCATTGTTTCAAGTATTTGTTTGTGCAAGAGTGGAATGAAAATGAGGCTCTTATTATGTATCTTAGTCAGAAATGTGCAGATCTAGAGACAAAGATTGAAAGGAGAGATGAGCTTATTCAAGAGGCTCAATCATTTGGGCCTTTTCATGACGTAGCTAGTGATGGAGCTGATTGCATGATTCAGACACAGCAGAGAGACCGAGACATTTTAGGCGCATTGGTTGGGGTTTTGGATTTGGCTCGTGATGGGAGGGCTGAGAAGGAGCAGCATGTTGGTTTGATGGATCTGAAGGGTTAAGTTGTGCGTAGTTTTGTAACAGTGTATGTAAGTGTTGTATTAAGAAGGTTGTCTGTATTTTAAGTTTCGTGTAATGTTTGTATGGGAACGATTGTTATGAATAAATTTTTTTTTGCATGGTTATGTTCATGGGTGCTGGGTATTTTTTAAAGTGATTGTAGTAGTAAAGTTAAAGTTTATTATCAGTGGTTGGCTGTGGATGGAACGCAAAGGTGTGCAGAAAACAGTAGTTCTTGTGACTCTGTGCAAGTGGAAAGGAATCTACTAAAATAGTTGTCAAATTTGTTTATTTGTGAGTGAACAATAATGGAGCATGAGTTTGCTTTCAGAAAACAGTAATTCTTGTGAGTTTGTGTAAGTGGAGAAGGGTACGTGTGTGGTAATTTGGACATGCATCTGAAATTTGGTGCAGAAGCAATTGAATAATTGGTGTTGTTTTGTTGCTATGTATGAAGGATAATGCACCATGTGTTGAGTGTTTGTTGCTGTGAATCACAATGTCACATAGTGTTTAACTATAATGTAGATATTAATAGTGGCATCTTTGTTTTTTTATGTTTTTTTGCATCCTTTTTATTTTTTATTATTTCTGTTTACATTGCACCTATATAAATGGGTTTTGGTTGCATGTTATTTTGTTATGAATAAGTGTTTGTATCTACGTTAAAAAAAAGGTAGGCAATGGCAAGGCGTCCTAAATGTCACCAGCTAAAAAAGGATGCAAATTCTAATAATTGGCCAGAGATGTTAACTTTTTACTGTCAACAGGCTTCGATGGAAAGCATTCAAATGGCAAGACAAATAAATGAGGTGTGTGTAAGGTTGGTTGCTATTATTACTGAAAGAGGGCATTTCATCAAGGAACTGGAAACTGTTGGGAACATATATGCACAAAAGATGGCAGAGCATTTAAAAGAGGCCCAAGTGAAAGATGATCAAAAGGTTGATGATATGGTGACACTCGTACATGAACTGGATCTAAATGCTCGTGCGATGGATGTGTTTGTTCTAAAAGTCAAGGGAGTTGTTGATTTTTAAGTGCGAGGTTGTTTTGTGGTAAACATGGTTGGTCTGTTTGTGTAAAATGTCTTTTTAAAGCAGTGTGTGAAATAAAGCTAGGAATAAAGTGTATGCTATGTTTGTAAGAAAATGTTTGTTATGAATAAAATTTGTTTTTTTAATAGAAATAAAATGTAATGTAAAAATATAAAGTTGGGCCAAATACAGTAAGTCTTGTGATTCTGTATAATTCGGCAAGAATCCAAAGCTATTAAACTCAGTTTTTCTATTTAAGAGGTTGTGCCATTGCATTTAGCTTCACAACTTATATGATAAGCTCGAGTAAGAAACAAACTAAAAGAAACCATGTCAAGGCGGCCTAAATGTGATCAACTTAGAAATGAGGCTAACTGTAACAACTGGTCTGAGATGTTAGTTCTATATTGCCGTCAACGTGCAATTGAAGATATTCAAAATGGCACAGCAGATAAATGGAGTTTGTGGGAGGTTACTTGGTGTTATTCGTGAAAGAGCTAGTTTTATCGAGGAGTTAGAAACTGTTGGAAATATGTATGCTCAGAAAACAGCAGAATATCTAAGGGAGGTGCAAGCAAAAGATGATCAAAAGGTAATGCAGAGGCGTGTGATGGCAAGTGAACTGGAACTAAATGCTCGTAACAATGATGTGTTTATTATGAAGCTTAAGGGGTTGATGGATTTTTAAGTGTATGCTCATAGTAGGTAAACACTGTTGTTTAGTGTTATGTGTGATTTATATTTGGTGTATTTGTATTTTTAGTTTTCTTGGTAATGGTATTGTAATATGTGGCTGAAGTGTGGCTTATGTGATTGTAAAATACCAATAAAATAAAAGTGTTTGTGTATTATTAGTAAAGTTTTCAATCTGACCTTTTTGTTTTTTCACATCTGAGGGCTCATCTTGGAATAAGGCTCTTTTTGCTGTTTTGGTTTTAGCATCTTCATCTGTCTTGTTCTTTAAATCATCTTCAGTCATTTTTGTTGGACTTGTTGGTGGTGTTCCTGTGTTTAAAGAAGAAACTGTTAATGTGTGCGGTTGCAATTATTAAGGTTAATGAACAGCAAATCTAAAGTTAGATGGTTTTACGTGTAGCAGTTTGTATTGCCACCGGTGTCTTGTCCTCAGCTTCAGTTGAACATGCTTGAAGTGTTTGTGTCATGGTTTCTTCATGTGGCTTCTCTTGTGGACCTTCGTGGTATGTTATTGTAAGAGGTGTTATTGCTGGTAGTTTTTATAAGAAAAAGAATGAATATTAGTATTTAGAAATTTTATTTTGATGTAAGACAAAGTGTTTATAAAGATAGTGCTACCTGGTTGCAGCTCTATCGATTTTGCTGATTCTTTACCAACATTTCTTTTGTTAAAGACCTGATCTAGCACGAAAGTTGTTTTTTTGCTTGTTTTGCTGAAATGGAATTGGAAAATATTTTTTTGCCCTTCAAGTTCAAAGATCTCAGGTGGTATTTGGTGAGGGTCCTCTCCGTTGTGTATTGCAAGAAGTTCTTCACATGTATACCCCGTAACTTCATCTGCTGCTGGTGTAAAGAAAGTGAGCGGAGCTGTTGCTGATTGATCTGTGATAAAACCGCTGAAGTTGTACCTGCATATGGTTAACAATGTTGAAAATTTAGGTACTTTCTTATCTTTTTTGGGTTTTTTAGTTTTAAATCAGCAAACAGTAAAGTATGACAAACCTATAGCGTGGTTTGTCTTGCCTTCCATGATCCACACAACGGTAAAGTCCATCATCTTCTGTTACTTTTAAAAAACATTGAGAGCAAGACACATAAAACCAACTTCTTGTGATATCGATGTTTGTAATTGTAGTGCTTGAAGTAAATTTGACCCCCTACAAAGAATAACATAAATAGTGAAGAAGCAACAAAGAAAAAATTATGTTGAATCTGCATGTGGTGTGCAAAATTTACCCTGTATGTGTCTCGATCTTGCCTCAAGAGTGTTTTTAAAGGGAACCTGTTTCTGAACTTTTCCTTCTCAACATCTTCATAAGGAGTGTTGCATATGCGCAGTGGTGGATTCATGCTATATCTTTGTTTATACCTGGTTTGATTCGCAAGTCAGAGGTAGATTTCTTTGCATATGTGGTTTGCGAATAAGAAAAACATTGAAATTTTGTTATGTTAGGATCTTACTGTGCTCTTGCTTCATCAGCTTCTGGTATCTTTGGGTTGAGATAATACTGGGTTGCTGATGTTGCGGTGAGTTGATATTCTAACATGATAGTTTATGAAACTGAGTTAACAATGCAATTGTTAAACGGAAATGTTTATTGTAGTGATAAAGCAATACCTATAAACTTTGAGACACGGCAAGAGCTAACTGCGATGATAACAGGTTGTTCCATTGTTTCAGGTTTTGCATTCTCAAAGTTTTCAGCCATGGCATCCCACATCGTGAATTCTATGATGTTACCACTGTTATTGAAAGTAATTTATGAGGACAAAGGAAAGATTGAGTTTATTATTAACCTGTGAAAAACGTAATCTTTATTGTAAGTATACAAACCTTAAGCTTTCAATGTCTACTTTTCTGTAGACAGTCTGTTCCATGTTATCCTTTTCTTTGTGTTTTACCTCGCCGACTGATCTTAAGCAACCAAGGAAATCTGAAAGCAAGTGACTGTTAGAAATTTTATATGATGTTGTAGCTATGAAGTTTTAGATTTAAGAATCACCTGTCAGCATCGGGTATTCTGTTTTGCCTGACGGGCCTTGCCTAGGAACTTTGTATTGAAGCTGATTATACGCAACAAACCTGAAATAGTGGAATGGAATTTCTGGTGCGACTATACTGTCAAACCTTGTGATTTTTCCAAATTGAAGGGTTGTTGGGTTATCGATCGTTTGTTGATAAGGACTGGTTTGTTTACACATGAAGTGTGAAATTCTGTAAGTGCGTCCAAGTGCAATCTTTGGGTCAAAGTAGTCGATCTCTTTCACATTCATGTTCGCTTGTATAGCATTTCCCTGTTTTTTTTTAAGTTTACTTGTTAATAGAATTTATGTATTTTTAAAATTTTAGTCTAGTAGATGATTTGACACATACCTGTATATCTAGTAAGATGCAGCAAAACGCATTTTCAATTTTTTTGCCAGAGAATCCACCTTCATCTTTTTTTGGATAGCTAACCGAAATCCACTTTCTGTATACTCTAACTTCAATCACGTTGTCATACGAACCTGGTTTTAGCTCGGCAATCGGTGTAACTGGTGCTGTGGAGCTACCTTCGATTATTTTACCTTTTGATGAACCATGTATGTCAATAAGTTGAGCATCAGCAGTGTGGATGGTTACTTCAACTATTCTGTCTTTAGTTGAAATGCTTGTTTTACCAACTGCAGCATCAGGGGCATCGACAATTTCTTCTGTATCTGAATGCTGCATGCTTTCAATGGTACTGTCCTCCATTTAAACCTGAATATATAATAAAAATAAGTAAGCTATAAGAAAAGCATTTTAATTAAACATAGCTGAAATAGAACACGTATATGTAATAATATAAGAGTAAATTTTAAAGAAAATATTTACCTACAATGTACCCTCCTATGTGCTAGTATTCATGACAGTTATTTGAAAACAAAAGATGGTAGTATGTAGTTATATTATCATATGTCAGCTTACGAAGGGGCTTATCCAAGAAAAACACAAAAGGCGAGTGCAATCAAGTTGGCAACACGAAAAAGATATATGCAAAAAGGATTAAAACATATGACTAAAGAAAATAAAAATGTAAAGTAAAAATAAATAGTAATAATAACTAAAATAAAAGCTTGTATGCAGAAAATAAATAATAATGGATGCAGTTTTCTTAGTCATTGAAAAATTGTGGTTTTTATTTTTGCCAAAAAGTCTCTATAAACTATATTTTTTGTTTCATTTGGTTTATGGTTTTCCTGCTGTTTCATTAGTACTTTTAACCCATGAGGGGATGTTGCTCTAGAGAGAGCAACATATAATTGACCATGCCCAAAGATTGGTTCTGGAAGGTAGACGCCAATCTTATTTAGGGACTGGCCTTGACTTTTGTTAATAGTCATAGCATAGCAAAGTTTAATTGGAAACTGGGTGCGTTTTAACAGGAATGGAAGATTTTCATCTTTATGGATTAAAGGAATTCTGTGTATAAAAACTTTTTCACCAACTCTAGTCCCTGTGATTATCTGAACTTGAATAAGCCTTGACATAAGTTGTGTCACTATCATGCGTGTGCCATTGCATAGGCCACCGGCAAGGCTAACATTTCTGAGAAGCATAACTGGTGCGCCAACTTTTAACTCAAGTTCATGTGGAGGAAAGCCTGCTAGCTTAAATGTGTTTAAATACTCAGCAGGATATAACATCTCAGCTTCAGCACCTGCAAGCACAATTTTGCCTTCTGAACGGAGGCTGCTTATAATAGTCTTCCACAAAAAGGTTTTACCAGTGCCTCCATGACCGTACACGAATATCAACTCTTGCCTATTTGCTGCAAAAGCATCCATGATAAGGTCATAGATTTTTTTCTGATCAACGTTTAACCTAGGAACAGATTCATCTCTTTCTTTTGCTAGCAGCTTTCTATTATAATTCTTTTCTTCCATTAGCAATCGATTGTCCAATTGCTCAAGCAGATCTTTTGGAGGTAGCTGCAAGTTGTAGTCTTTAACTGATTTGCCACAACTACTAAGCAATATTTGTAGCTCATACAATATGTAACCCTGAAGCTCTTCATCATTGACATAATAGTTAGGAATGCGCACATGGCATGAAACAATGCGTGGAATATCATGACCCATCTCTTGCCAGTACTTATTCCATAGCCGTAAAGAATCTGTAACTTCACAGTGAGTGAGAAGTTGAGCAAAAAGAAACCGTAATTCGGGTGACGTCGCTGACAGACATGCTTCTTCAAGAGCTATATCCCATTCTTTATCGTTTGCAAGTAAACCAAGCGCATCACATGCAGCCCTGTATGTAGGATAGATGACTCGATTGATAGTTCTAACGTCTATAAACCCTTTACAGCCTTTTTGATGACATAATAGCATTCGAAAGTAGAAAAGCTCTCCTAAACTTGGGTGCACATATGCAAGACGGCCAACAGAGTATTTGCTATTTTTTCTTTTAGACCAAGATTTATTATCTTCATACCAGACAAAGTGTGAAGGAAACTCTAAGTAAGTAAACTCACGGCCGTCTGTGTTTTCAATGTTGTAGGTAAACCATTCAGTGAGTGTAGTCATCTTCTTGTCGTCCCGGTTTATAATGCCCTCCAAGTCGTCAGTATCTCTGAAGGTTATATGCTGCATATCTTCAAGGTGCACTGCAAGCACCTGCACAGCTGGTTCTCTAGCATGAATTTCAAATTTAAGGATTCTCCAACATGATTCATGAGGGCAAAGGAAACGACCGTCTATAAAGTTCTGGATCTCGTCAACATGTGAATTTTCCTGTGCTCTTGAAGTAGATGCATCACCAAGGTTACTCGTCACCTGTGCAAAGATTCTATCTGTTCCTTTTGATATATACTTAAAAAGATACTTTATAAGCATGCTCCACCCACAATACTCAACGTTGATGTGAGCTTCAAATGCCAAGCATAGTGACCTGTTGTATGGAACAACGTATGTGTTGTCAAGCTTCACACCATGTTTTATTGTAGAAATGGCTGATTCTCTCCTTCTGTAATGGACATGGCCTTTTTCATCAAAAAAGGTTTCATTGTTATACCTCTTTGGGAAGTTTTTGGTGCAGTCTTCGCCTTGCATACATGGCGCAGACAAATTTGCTTTCCCACAGGGTCCATGCATCATCATCTCTGAAACAATCTTGTAACCTTGTGGATCAATGGCTGGATTAGGGAGTTCAGCGGAAATATACTGGTCAACATCTTCAGCGTTCTGCACTTTTGTTGATGAAGAGACCCATAAAAGTGTATGAACATGCGGCAAGCCACGTTTTTGGAATTCGACAGTGTACAACACTACATGTTAAAGAACAGAGAAAGACCGATGAAGAAAGTATATATAAACGTATTTTTTAAATACATTATAGTACGGTTTGTTGTGAAAAGAAATTAACCATACCTCCTGTCACATATCCAAAAGGTCGCTTCTGTTTTAGAAACTTGATAAAAGCTTTTATTTTTTGGTGGAAGATTCTGCAAACTATATCTGCTCTGTCAGATGTGGTCAAATGAGGGAAGGTTGCCATATACCTTTGCACCTCAGGCCAATTAACGTTACACGTGAATGTGATGAAGAATTGTGGATTGCCAAGGACACGGCATATTGCCAATGCATCGAGATAGTGACTATACATATACCTTGGCCCTCCAGTAAACGAAGAAGGTAAAATAATTCGTGAGCCGACATCTGAACCATCACGATCACCTCTTGAAACTGCATCATAAAGACCACGCAAATACTCTCCTCGAATGTCATTTTGATGTGTCCTATAGAAATCCATTCTATTCTGCTCTATACAACAATATACACCAACTACGTACTGCTGGAAGAGGCGGCCAGTTCTGAAAAGCAAATCATATTGACCATGCCTTGGATGCAACTGGTATGTATAAAATGCATTCATTGACACCCGTTTCATTTCTTCATTTGGATCTGCTGACCGTACCATTAACTTTGTATGATATCCTGTTTGACCATAAACGAAGATAAGTGGAAATTGGAGGGACATGTATGACTGGTTGAGCTTGTTAATTCTTTTTGGTGGAGCGTCTCGGTACTCGATAATCACATCATAATCTGCTTCAGTTGTTGGGCCACTGTCAAATACTATAGCTCCGACACTGTTAGAGGTTGGCAGCTCGTAGTTTCGTGCACCTTTAGCATTATAAAGACGCACCTTAAAATCAGGCACATTTGCTTTTGCACATTTATCTCTTGCAGTTCTGAAGAGGCGTACCAATTCATTGTTAGCATCTAAACATTCAATCAGACCTTGCACAATCTCTGGATCTAAAGGATGGCCATTAGAATCTTCAAAGTGGTTCATCCTATTCCTAACTTCGTTCTCCGTGTCGTAAATATATAGTTGCAAGAAGCATGGGTCATCATCACCGGTAGGACATAGTGCGCCAATCCGATGATAGATTTGCCCAGAAACTTTAAAAACATACGGCCCTCTTCCTTGGTTGATTGTGTTGTCAATTTTGGCGCCAAATGATGTCATGGCAAACATTTGATTATACGCCCGAATATTCTGCATAAAAGTGTTGTTTGCAAGAAGGTGTTTGATATATTCTGGAGGATCAATTTCAGGCCCCATCAAAATTTTACCATTGTTACAACACAAATGGTATTTTGGATGGCTGGTGCGAGAACGATGGCCTGCAAGCTGCTCTCCAGGACAGAACATAGCATTACAATATCGACAACGCTCATTACAATCACCTAGATCTTCATAGACAGGAGATGCACCTGCATAAAAAAAAGTTTAAAGATAAAAAGATGAAATGACATTAAAAAAAAGCTGCTTAAATGGTGAAAAATAAAAGGATGATACAAACCTTCATCCGCATCAGCTGCTGAACAACGTCGACGAATACGGCCTCTTTTAGATTGACCTTGTGACATGTTTTGTCTTTTACGCTTGAGCAGAGGTGCTGCACTACTTGTTTCTGCAGAAAAGAATGAATGAGCCAGTGCGTATTAAAAACATAAAATTTTAAGAAAAAGGGTAATGCCATCTACCTCCAGCTGTCGTTAAAGGAAAAGGATGAACACTGTCGTTGGTGTGATCGGTTGCAGAACATTCAGGAACTGTTGGTTGGTGGCAGTGTTCATTGGCAGCTATATGGTCGTGAGCCTCTAAGGTGTTCCTTACATGGCTTTTGTCAACAAATGGACCACCACATTCAGAGGATAAGCGAACTAAGGTATTTGGAGGCACCTCTAGCAGCAAAAAAAAAAGAAATTGCATATGAAAAACACATTAGCAAAAGAGCGAGCTATAAAATATCATTGAATGAACACATATCACCAAAGTAGCACCTGATAAATTTGTAAGAAACAAAATGCTCACCAATAGAAACGGCATCATGATTAAAATCAGGCTGTAATATCTCTTGATGTCGAGATTGGGCTGACACACCTTCATTATCTTCATAGGTGACTGAATATGGTTGGCTAACTTCTTGCAGCGGCGGTGTAACTACTCCTATAAACAATGAAGAAAGTTAAAGGCAATGACGTATTGTGCGTGCAAAAAAGGAGTAGTTCATAAAGTGTTATAATTTTAGATGAACCAAGGAATGATTTGGCAGAGAAAAGTTGAACTGACGTTCAAGTAGATCACCGTAGGCAGAAGGTGCAGGAACACCACAAATTTCGTGGTCATGGTCTTTTAGTTGACGCTGACGTTTGATAGCACGTCTACCTCGACCTTCAAAACACACGAACATAAACTCATTTTAATGAGAACTGAAATTTTATGATAAACAAAATAAACAATAAAGCACAGGAACTACCAACAAAGGCGTCTAATGGCGCGCTCAATCCATGTTTTCCTAAACTATTATGCACTTGAAACATACGATTCGAAATCCTCTCATTTTCTTTATAAACAATAGCTGCAAATAATTGGACATGAAACATGTAGAGCATAAGTGGATGCAGACATTTATGGTAGTAATATAGACATACAATAAACTATAAAAATAATAATTGAAGACCAAAAAAAACATTAGCTAACCTTGAGAAGAACCGACAGGCGTTGTTAACCCAAGATTTCCAGAATCAGCAAAAGTAGATGGTATCATACAGTGACTGTCAAGGGAGTGTTGTGGACGGTTTGTCTGAACAACAGTGGCAACACATTCATGTATAGGACGACAACTTTGGTTTTGTGAGGGTGTACAGGATTGTTTGGCGTTGTCTGTGTCTCTTTGAACGACATCGGCGGCACATTCATGTATTGGACCAGAATTTATTTTTTTTGAGCTTGTACAGGATTGTTTGGCGTTGTTTGTTTGTATATTTTTTTATCTTGCGACGCATAATGACAATGGCAGAAAATTATTAAACGATAGTAATTTGGATTAGTCACTAATAGTTTGCACCAAGGCATTATGATAAACCAAGAGATATTGAAGTTGTAATTTAAAGTTAGAATTAACATAAATATTTAAAAGCAAAGATTTTTTGTCAAAAAAAAAAAAAAAAAAAAAAAAAAAAAAAGTCAGAACATATTAAATGAGAAGGAAAGCACAAAATTAAATAGGATCATTTTTAAAAAACATGGCAAATTAAATGCACACTACTACAACCCTAATTCAGTTTCATTAAATAAGATCATTCATAGACCAATTAAATGCAGGCAAGATCTAACAAATTAAATGAGCATTGGCTAAAACCTAGAAACAGAAACCTAAGTTAAGTCGATGATCATGAAAATGAGAATCTAAATCACAAATCTTATTTGAACAAAATACTGAACAGAGCATAAAAGATGCACAACAAAAAACAAACCCCAAGAAATCCAAAGGTGTGACCAATTTGTTAAGCAACTCTGAGAGAGGAAGAAATCTGGCAAGGTTCACTTTTATCAGCACCCAAAAAATGAGAAGAAACCAATCTAAAGATGAGATAAACCCACCTAACCCAAATATGTGGGTAGCAATCTTGCAAGAGCTGTAGCAACAACACATGGGACTAAAACAGCCACAAAACAAATATAAAAACCATTCCACTGTTCCTAACACTGTAGACCCCCTCACAGTTCACTGTAGCATCTTTTTAACCCGTTGGATCGGAGGTGATCGGTGCCGGGCATTGTTATCGGAGGCAAACCAATCGGATCCCCAAAGTAGAAAGTACATGTGAGTGAGGATAAACAGTTGTGGGATAACCGGGTAATACCAAAATGCCAAAAGGGCTGGGTCAAAAAAAATGGGTTAGGAAAGTGGGTTATTAAAGCCCTATGGTTAGTATATTTAGATAATAATAATTAGTACTGGTAATTTTTTATGTTATAAACCATATCAACCCTTTATCTTTTGAGTTGTTTACAAGTTGCTCTTCAGTGTTTTGTCTTTTTGTGTAAGTAGCTCTTGAGTTGGGCGGGAAAATGCCTGATTTTCTTGGAAAAGAGAACGAGTTTTGTTTATACAATTTTTTTTATTTTTTTTTTTTTTTTTTTTTTTTTTATTTTTATAAAGAAAAGTGAAATATGTAAGGAAAAATACCATGAAAAATGTTGAAATGTACGGTTGTGTTTACTTCTGGACTTTTTTTATAAAAAAAAATTCTACATTTCCGATTTTTAAGAAAATTGGATGTGTCATTTTTCATTAGAAAAGTGTTTGAAAATCTTAAAAACGTGTTTAGATATGTTTGATGCAGAGCTTTTTGGAGTTTTTTTTTAGCGATGAGCGTTGAACAATAAGGATGCGTTTGGTTGGAGAGAAATTCTCCATTTTTCCAAGAAATTTTTCAAAAGAAAATGAAAAAACTAAAAACGCGTTTAATCGCACTTTTTTCCAATAATTTAAAAAAAAAATGAAATTCTCATTTTCTAAATTTTAACTAATAAATTGAAAAGCTCATTCTACAATTCTCACTTTTTTCTTTCTCATTTTTTTTCTCTAACTTCAAAAAAAACACATACATCATTCTACCCCTAATCTCTCGTGTCATCCTCCACCGCCGACCGTCGCCGCCACCGCCCGTCACCGTCGCCACCGTCGCAATTTAAGGTAATCTTCTTATCATTTAAAAAAAATATATATATAACTCCACCAAAACGCGTTTTCAAAATTCTCAACACTTCTCTAGAAAAGATAAACCATCCTTTTCTCAAGGGATTTAGAGATGGAAAAATTGATAAATTTTTCACCAACTAAACGGCCCCTAAGCTTTTTGATTTTTAGTATTCGTTTAACAAAGGAGCGGTAAGCTTTGTTATTTTTTAGGAAAGCTCATTTTTTCAATGTTTCTTTAAAAAGCTGTGAGCGGTGAGCAGTGAGCTGTAGCTACAGCTCACAACTACTGTTACTGTTTACTGCTACTTGCTCATAGCTACTTTTGGCGAACATATGTTAGGTCACCATTTTACAACATAATCACTTAGATTTCTAGAGAGAGAAAGAAAGTTTAGAGAGAGAGAGTGGAAGGAACTCTTAAGAATGAAATGAAATAAACTTGTATTACTAGAGAACCAACACCCTCTAATGAGGGGTTACAAGGCTATTTATAGGTGTAGTCTAGGGCTTCACCAAACTATGCAAATATTACAAACTAAGCCCTTAGACTTTTACCAAACCTATAGACTTAGCATAAAACTTTATAAAACATATTAAATAACTAACGTATTAACTAAATAATGCAACCTATAATAACAAAACTCAATATCCGACACTTGAAATAATAAAGTCTATTCCCAACAATCTCCCCCTAAGTGTTGGTCATCAAAGGTTGCTCGACGTCGTCATCTTCTATACTTTGACTTTGTAGTTGACGTCCTCAAAAATAGTTGGCAAAATCTTTCATCGTTCTTTGTACTTTGTTCTTTGTTGATGTGACGGTGATCATGTTATGAAGTTGTCTGCCGATCGTCATTTCTGTGTTTGTGGTGGTTGTCCGCCATTCCAACATGCTCATACATCTTAGGACATTGACTTTCAAAAGCACGAAGTTCCTTTGCATACACATTGTGGTGCTTTGATCTTTGGGGGAGCTTTCATTTGCTTCAAGATGTATGCATGAGCATGCTGGAATCTATCATCATGGAGGCGGTGTATGATTCGTTGTATTTTGGTGTGTGCAAAAACAATTTATCAATATATCAACAAACGTGAGGTCTAATTTATCGTGAGACAAATAGACGTGAAGTAATACGAGTAAACCTTTTAGGAAAAAGATTACCTCGCAAAACTTGTGGAAGTGATATTAAATTGTGAGACCGGGAAGTGATTTCCCTGGTCGTACCCCAACGAGGTGTGAATGGAAAGCTTCGAGTGAGATCGAGATTAAAATCTTGTATGTTGGAAGGATTGTTTGGTTTTGTAATACGTTAAATTAACGAAAATTAAGGATTAACGAACGAAAATAAAATAAACGTAACCTAAATGGGAAAATAAACAAGGGAATACTAAGGAAATCCTAAATCTACTTAAAAACTACGGGAGACATAATAGGGAATTTGGGAAATCCTAAAACGTAAGTTAAACTTAAAAAACGTAAAAGTTAATTAATTAAAAAACGTAAGTGCGCAAGATAAAACGTGAAATTAAAGTTACACTAGGGCTACGGGTGTAAAAATTACTTTTTTACGATTCTAATAATAAAATAAATCTATTAGAAAAAGAAAAATATTTTTCAGACTTTTATATATTTTTTTAATGATTTAATTTACTAAATAAACTAAATTAAATGACAAAAATTACTTAAACTAATTGGAAAAATCTGAAATTTTTTTATAAAATACTTACTAATGACAGAAAAATAAGAAAACTACAAAAATTCCCTAAGTCTTAATAATAAGCAATTTAATAAGCAAACAGGATCTAAATGGGAAATAAGCAAAGCAATTAACCCACTAAATATCAAACTAAGCATACATTTAGCAATAAAAACTAAGGGGAGCAGTTGGTTGAAGGAGTGGTGTTTGTGTTTGTGGCGACTGAGAGGTCAGTGGGTCGAATCCCACTGGACCCAATTTTTTACAACCAATTTTCTTTTTTTCTTTTTTTTACTTTTCTTTTGGTTTTTCCTCTTGCAAAATAACAACAAATTACAACTCAAACAAGGGTCACTTTTAGTTTAAGCTAAATCAATATCTCTACAGTGACAACTTTGTACCACAAGGAGTTCAAAAAAACTTGAAACCAAACTTGCTCAATGTTCACAGCCACACACAAATGTAAGCAGACACAATCTCAAAAACTTTTCAACATCATAACAATAATCAATGAACAAGACTCAGACATGAGCAAGTACTATTCAACAAATTCATAATCGTAGCAGGCTGCTAGGGGACGAGTTGGGGGCTCAAACAATTTGAGTAAATAAGTTCTACCGTCCAAGAGAAGCTTAGATAAGCTAGGCCATCATCTGATCAGTTACGGCTAATTAAGGAGATCCTAAATGAGCAATTATGAACTAAACTACAGAAGTTAAAGAAGCTAAAAGAAACAAAAAGGGATGAAAACTAATTGAGCTATAAGCCTAATCCAAACACGTTTGCGTTAAATTAAAATCTTGTATGTTGGAAGGATTGTTTGGTTTTGTAATACGTTAAATTAACGAAAATTAAGGATTAACGAACGAAAATAAAATAAACGTAACCTAAATGGGAAAATAAACAAGAGAATACTAAGGAAATCCTAAATCTACTTAAAAACTACGGGAGACATAATAGGGAATTTGGGAAATCCTAAAACGTAAGTTAAACTTAAAAAACGTAAAAGTTAATTAATTAAAAAACGTAAGTGCGCAAGATAAAACGTGAAATTAAAGTTACACTAGGCCTACGGGTGTAAAAATTACTTTTTTACGATTCTAATAATAAAATAAATTTATTAGAAAAAGAAAAATATTTTTTAGACTTTTATATATTTTTTTAATGATTTAATTTACTAAATAAACTAAATTAAATGATAAAAATTACTTAAACTAATTGGAAAAATCTGAAATTTTTTTATAAAATACTTACTAATGACAGAAAAATAAGAAAACTACAAAAATTCCCTAAGTCTTAATAATAAGCAATTTAATAAGCAAACAGGATCTAAATGGGAAATAAGCAAAGCAATGAACCCACTAAATATCAAACTAAGCATACATTTAGCAATAAAAACTAAGGGGAGCAGTTGGTTGAGGGAGTGGTGTTTGTGTTTGTGGCGACTGAGAGGTCAGTGGGTCGAATCCCACTGGACCCAATTTTTTACAACCAATTTTCTTTTTTTCTTTTTTTTACTTTTCTTTTGGTTTTTCCTCTTGCAAAATAACAACAAATTACAACTCAAACAAGGGTCACTTTTAGTTTAAGCTAAATCAATATCTCTACAGTGACGACTTTGTACCACAAGGAGTTCAAAAAAACTTGAAACCAAACTTGCTCAATGTTAACAGCCACACACAAATGTAAGCAGACACAATCTCAAAAACTTTTCAACATCATAACAATAATCAATGAACAAGACTCAGACATGAGCAAGAACTATTCAACAAATTCATGATCGTAGCAGGCTGCTAGGGGACGAGTTGGGGGCCTAAACAATTTGAGTAAATAAGTTCTACCGTCCAAGAGAAGCTTAGATAAGCTAGGCCATCATCTGATCAGTTACGGCTAATTAAGGAGATCCTAAATGAGCAATTATGAACTAAACTACAGAAGTTAAAGAAGCTAAAAGAAACAAAAAGGGATGAAAACTAATTGAGCTATGAGCCTAATCCAAACAGGTTTGCGTTAAATTAAAATCTTGTATGTTGGAAGGATTGTTTGGTTTTGTAATACGTTAAATTAACGAAAATTAAGGATTAACGAACGAAAATAAAATAAACGTAACCTAAATGGGAAAATAAACAAGAGAATACTAAGGAAATCCTAAATCTACTTAAAAACTACGGGAGACATAATAGGGAATTTGGGAAATCGTAAAACGTAAGTTAAACTTAAAAAACGTAAAAGTTAATTAATTAAAAAACGTAAGTGCGCAAGATAAAACGTGAAATTAAAGTTACACTAGGCCTACGGGTGTAAAAATTACCTTTTTACGATTCTAATAATAAAATAAATTTATTAGAAAAAGAAAAATATTTTTTAGACTTTTATATATTTTTTTAATGATTTAATTTACTAAATAAACTAAATTAAATGATAAAAATTACTTAAACTAATTGGAAAAATCTGAATTTTTTTTATAAAATACTTACTAATGACAGAAAAATAAGAAAACTACAAAAATTCCCTAAGTCTTAATAATAAGCAATTTAATAAGCAAACAGGATCTAAATGGGAAATAAGCAAAGCAATGAACCCACTAAATATCAAACTAAGCATACATTTAGCAATAAAAACTAAGGGGAGCAGTTGGTTGAGGGAGTGGTGTTTGTGTTTGTGGCGACTGAGAGGTCAGTAGGTCGAATCCCACTGGACCCAATTTTTTACAACCAATTTTCTTTTTTTCTTTTTTTTACTTTTCTTTTGGTTTTTCCTCTTGCAAAATAACAACAAATTACAACTCAAACAAGGGTCACTTTTAGTTTAAGCTAAATCAATATCTCTACAGTGACGACTTTGTACCACAAGGAGTTCAAAAAAACTTGAAACCAAACTTGCTCAATGTTCACAGCCACACACAAATGTAAGCAGACACAATCTCAAAAACTTTTCAACATCATAACAATAATCAATGAACAAGACTCAGACATGAGCAAGAACTATTCAACAAATTCTTGATCGTAGCAGGCTGCTAGGGGACGAGTTGGGGGCTTAAACAATTTGAGTAAATAACTTCTACCGTCCAAGAGAAGCTTAGATACGCTAGGCCATCATCTGATCAGTTACGGCTAATTAAGGAGATCCTAAATGAGCAATTATGAACTAAACTACAGAAGTTAAAGAAGCTAAAAGAAACAAAAAGGGATGAAAACTAATTGAGCTATGAGCCTAATCCAAACAGGTTTGCGTTAAATTAAAATCTTGTATGTTGGAAGGATTGTTTGGTTTTGTAATACGTTAAATTAACGGAAATTAAGGATTAACGAACGAAATAAAATAAACGTAACCTAAATGGGAAAATAAACAAGGGAATACTAAGGAAATCCTAAATCTACTAAAAAACTACGGGAGACATAATAGGGAATTTGGGAAATCCTAAAACGTAAGTTAAACTTAAAAAACGTAAAAGTTAATTAATTAAAAAACGTAAGTGCGCAAGATAAAACGTGAAATTATAGTTACACTAGGCCTACGGGTGTAAAAATTACTTTTTTATGATTCTAATAATAATATAAATTTATTAGAAAAAGAAAAATATTTTTTAGACTTTTATATATTTTTTTAATGATTTAATTTACTAAATAAACTAAATTAAATGATAAAAATTACTTAAACTAATTGGAAAAATCTGAAATTTTTTTATAAAATACTTACTAATGACAGAAAAATAAGAAAACTTCAAAAATTCCCTAAGTCTTAATAATAAGCACTGTAATAAGCAAACAGGATCTAAATGGGAAATAAGCAATGAACGCACTAAATATCAAGCTAAGCATACATTTAGCAATAAAAACTAAGGGAAGCAAGTGGTTGAGGGAGTGGTGTTTGTGTTTGTGGCGACTGAGAGGTCAGTGGGTCGAATCCCACTGGACCCAATTTTTTACAACCAATTTTCTTTTTTTCTTTTTTCAACTTTTCTTTTGGTTTTTCCTCTTGCAAAATAACAACAAATTACAACTCAAACAAGGGTCACTTTTAGTTTAAGCTAAATCAATATCTCTACAGTGACGACTTTGTACCACAAGGAGTTCAAAAAAACTTGAAACCAAACTTGCTCAATGTTCACAGCCACAAACAAATGTAAGCAGACACAATCTCAAAAACTTTTCAACATCATAACAATAATCAATGAACAAGACTCAGACATGAGCAAGAACTATTCAACAAATTCATAATCGTAGCAGGCTGCTAGGGGACGAGTTGGGGGCTCAAACAATTTGAGTAAATAAGTTCTACCGTCCAAGAGAAGCTTAGATAAGCTAGGCCATCCTCTGATCAGTTACGGCTAATTAAGGAGATCCTAAATGAGCAATTATGAACTAAACTACAGAAGTTAAAGAAGCTAAAAGAAACAAAAAGGGATGAAAACTAATTGAGCTATAAGCCTAATCCAAACAGGTTTGCGTTAAATTAAAATCTTGTATGTTGGAAGGATTGTTTGGTTTTGTAATACGTTAAATTAACGAAAATTAAGGATTAACGAACGATAATAAATAAACGTAACCTAAGTGGGAAAATAAACAAGGGAATACTAAGGAAATCCTAAATCTACTTAAAAACTACGAGAGACATAATAGGGAATTTGGGTAATCCTAAAACGTAAGTTAAACTTAAAAAACGTAAAAGTTAATTAATTAAAAAACGTAAGTGCGCAAGATAAAATGTGAAACTAATGTTACACTAGGCCTACGGGTGTAAAAATTACCTTTTTACGATTCTAATAATAATATAAATTTATTAGAAAAAGAAAAATATTTTTTAGACTTTTATATTTTTTTTAATGATTTAATTTACTAAATAAACTAAATTAAATGATAAAAATTACTTAAACTAATTGGAAAAATCTGAAATTTTTTTTATAAAATACTTACTAATGACAGAAAAATAAGAAAACTACAAAAATTCCCTAAGTCTTAATAATAAGCACTGTAATAAGCAAACAGGATCAAAATGGGAAATAAGCAAAGCAATGAACCCACTAAATATCAAGCTAAGCATACATTTAGCAATAAAAACTAAGGGAAGCAGTTGGTTGAGGGAGTGGTGTTTGTGTTTGTGGCGACTGAGAGGTCAGTGGGTAGAATCCCACTGGACCCAATTTTCTTTTTTTCTTTTTTCTACTTTTCTTTTGGTTTTTCCTCTTGCAAAATAACAACAAATTACAACTCAAACAAGGGTCACTTTTAGTTTAAGCTAAATCAATATCTCTACAGTGACGACTTTGTACCACAAGGAGTTCAAAAAAACTTGAAACCAAACTTGCTCAATGTTCACAGCCACACACAAATGTAAGCAGACACAATCTCAAAAACTTTTCAACATCATAACAATAATCAATGAACAAGACTCAGATATGAGCAAGAACTATTCAACAAATTCATAATCGTAGCAGGCTGCTAGGGGACGAGTTGGGGGCTCAAACAATTTGAGTAAATAAGTTCTACCGTCCAAGAGAAGCTTAGATAATCTAGGCCATCCTCTGATCAGTTACGGCTAATTAAGGAGATCATAAATGAGCAATTATGAACTAAACTACAGAAGTTAAAGAAGCTAAAAGAAACAAAAAGGGATGAAAACTAATTGAGCTATGAGTCTAATCCAAACAGGTTTCCGGCCGGGGGGGGGGGGGGATGCAGGGCTAATTTAATCTACTAAATGAGCTATAACTACTGACATGAGCTAAGAGATAATAAATCTTACCTATAAGTTATATGAACAACGGAAATCACAACCTAAACTATACTTAAACTATCCTCAAATTTGATAAAAAAAAAAGGCTTATGGACTGATGTGGGTACGTTTGGACATCAGGCAAAAGTGGCCAAAAACAGTTAAAGGGGTGACTTAGGTGGCCAAAATTAGGCAAGTAAACAAACATGTACACGCAAACAAGTGATATATCCAACAACTAGGTACTAGTAGGTTCTCAAAATAACAAATTACAAATCAAATGGTCCAATAATGTGCAAGTTATGCACACATGAAAATGGGTCAGAATGGTGAAGTCTGGGTGCAGAGCAGAAATGAGGCTCAACTTGGCAACTTTGGACTTGAATCTACCCAAGCAAATGATCTCCAATCCGTAAAATTCTTTTTGCTAATGAAAGACAAGCTACCAAAGTTTACGAAACAACAATTTTTTACTATTTTCTAAACACGTTTGCACCCTAAAACCTCCCTAGAAATCTGTCCATTTTCACAGACATGAAACTTTGGGTTTTGAAATTTTTGCGCAAGTTGACTAATTCGAGATTACAATAATCCTAGGTTGTTGAGTGTGTTTAACTAACCTTTAACAAGTCTGAGTTAAATTAACTGAACACGCTAAATCTAAAGGTTCTACTATCTAATCAGTTAACAGTTACGAGGGTTGTGACAGAAGGTCCTAAATGGGTACGTTTGATGCACAAATTAAGCTAGAAGTGGTAAGCGAATGCAATAAAAAAACTGAGCAAATAAAAACATGCTGAAGAACATGAATGTGGACTTACAGCTAATACGGGCTTAACTTGAGCTTGTTAGACCAGCTGATACGGGGGTCATAACATAATTGGAGCAAGTATAAACCAATTAGGACTAATAACGAGCTTAAGTCTTCAATCACGCATAGCTCATGATTCACAACATTCTAAAATATGAAAGACCTGAAAGACTAACCTGATCGTATGCAAATTATTTGGGATTACACTATTTCGCTAAAAACCTACTGCTAACAACTAAATAAACTGATTCAATCTTAGGTTACAGGTAAAAACTAGTTTAATGCTACAAAAACAATTATGCCAAACACCTATTATGGGGCTGCTGTTATGGTTTTCAAAAGACAACGAAGTTTTGAAGTTATAACTGTGATGCAAGTTTGCAAACCAGAAATTGACAACAACAATTAACACTAAATAAGCAGAAAGATGGGTGGCTTCAACAGTAAAAGAAAAACTCTAAACTTTTATTGACTTAAATTAATGATTACAAAAGATTTAAAAAAAAAAAAAAACTTAGGATACTGAAAACTAACACTAAAACCTACTTAAAATTGACAGCCTCTCTGGGCTTACAATCGCTTCAATTTATACTACTCATTCTAGGGTTTTACATGAGCACTTTTGTCTTCATCTGATGTGCTTGTTCTGTGAGTGAAAAACAGCCTTGATCCATGTTTGTGCTTTTCTTGGTCAACCTCAGCCATTGGATTGATCTCAAATCATCACAACCTTTCAATTATACTTTGGCGCCTAAATGGTTGTGGATGGGTGACCTGGCATGGTATCTTGTGACTTCTGTCTTGGAGGAGGTGAGGAGGGGGGTTTTTGAGGTACTGGGGACGGGGAAGGAGTTTGCGTGTTGCAGGTTCAAGGAGAGGAGGGGTATACGTTGGGTAATGGAGATGATAGTCGTGGTGGTTTGTTTGTTCCCTGGGTAATACGAGGGAGGTGGAAGAAGGGATGTTTGTATTTGACTGGTCGGTTGACCAAAACGGGGGCGTATTATATTAAACGTGAAAAGGGTTTTGGTTTAAAGGGTTGGGCTAGGTTGATTGGTGATGGGCTTGAGGGAAATTTTGGGCCAGGTTATGTTTGGATTTAATTGTTGAGTTGTAATATCATATGGTGTATTAAATAATAACAAGGGCCAATTGTGTAACCCCTGAAAACTTATGGACTGAAAATGTAATTCCACCAAAGTACTCCAAAGGATCAATCTTGCCAAACATTAATTCCACAAGGTCCACTTTGTTATTTTTCTCCAATTTATAACTCCCGGGGTCACTTTTGCCAAATTTCAAACTGCAGGGGCCAAAGTTGTACAATCTTCAAACTTTTCACCAAAGGATCATTTCTGCCAAATTTTATTAGTACAAGGACCATAATTGTCAATTTTCAAAAGATTTTAATCCCAGGGGCCATTTTTCACACATTTGCAAAGTTCAGGGACTTAACTTGACAAATTTTGAAACTTTTCATCAAAGGACCAATTTTGACAACTTTTTGACTTTTCAAGGACCTTTGATGACTTTTCTTACAAATTACAAGACTAGGGACTGATTTTGACAAGTTGTGAAAGTTGAGGGACTGAAACTGCCAATTATGCAACACTTTTGATGAGGCGAAAAATGATCCATTTTTAGGGGGTCATTTAAGCCCGAATTCGAATTTATTTGATCAAATATTGCCCTAAATTATTCCTTTTGTGATTTTAGGTACTTTGGGAGTGAAATCTGGAAAAGGAAGCAATTCGAACGTTTTTGGAGCATAAAAGTGAAGAAAACGCCAAAGTCTTAATTTTCCATGCTGGGAACAGTGCATGACGGCGTCAAGAGTAGTTCCCTGACGGCGTCAAGAGTAAAATTCCATGACAACCCAGAAGAGTTTTGACGGCGTCATGAAGGTAGGGCGTCAAGAGTTAAAGTCATGACGGCCTGGAAATGAATTGTTCTTGACGGCGTCAAATGTAGATCTAGGCAGTCCGAGGATTGTTTTGGCGGCGAGGTGACGGCGTCACCTATTTGGTCTTGACGCCGTCAGACCCCTTTTCCTATATATAGTTTTCTAATTTTTCACATTAAGGGAGAGAAGTTTTGGGAGAAACCCTAAGTACGATTTTGGTGTAACTTTACAGGTTTTTCAAGGGTTCCAACCCCTTGATACCTTGCATGATTAATCAAGATAAGTGTTCTTCTAATTCAATCAATATGTCTATGTGTTGGTTGTCTATATCATGTTCTTGTCTTAATTCCATCATGCTAGGCTAGATCTATCTTGTGTTTGCTTAGATCTAATGAAACCTAGATATTGATTATGTGTTGATTACTTGTTTATTCTTGTCTTGGATGAATGATTTATATGTTAGGCTTAAGAAAACTGGCAGATCTCCAATTGGTAACATGCTTGAACGTCTTAAGAAACATGAACCAACGCGCACTAGGTCTTTATTGGTTGTATTTAATGCATGAGCCACTGTTTACAATCCCTATAGTTGGGTTGGGCATGGTGTAGGAGGAGATAAGAGCTCATAGAATTGGGGAGTTATGTGTGCCACCCCATGAATGGTATTAAGGAATACGATCCGTCATCCATGCAATTATAACAAGTAATTAACGTGTAAAAGATATCTATGGAGTAGTAAAATCTAAGTAAACACATTTTCTCCAATTACTGCTCACAACTTTAGTATAAATTAGTTTATTTTCATTTTCAGTATTTTATTTTGATTGCATCTTAGTATTGGGTTAGTTGATTAGCAACTAATTCCACCCAAATCCTTCAAACCCGAGATTTTAATTTATTTTCCATAAAATATAAAAACACAAAAATAATCATCCTCACCTTTAGAACTAGTATTTAGGCTTTCTAATCCTAGCGACACTATTCCTAAGCTGAACGATCAATCCCCCGGTACTTGTCATTATACTATACTACAACGATCAGGTACACTGCCTGGTGGGGGGTTGTAAGCTTCTCGAGATCCCTCGAGAGGTAAAGCCTGTTGCGATTCCCACGCATCAAGTTTTTGGCACCGCAGCCCGGGGAATAGTTATTGTCTAGGTTAGAATTTCTTTTTATTAGGTCTACTTGCTAGATTCCTTTCTAGTAAGATTTTATTTTTTATTTTTAGGTTTTCTTTAGTCTATCTCATTTCTTTGTGCTTTTGTTCGTAACTCTTTACCATCCGACATCATGGAAGGTGGTAACATCTTTGAACCCGTCATCCCACCACAACAAAACCCACCACTAGAACCCCTTAGGCCCCGAACCTTAGGAGAGTATTCCCGACCTAGCCACCAAGGCTACCGAAACACCATTGAGCTCACCGGAGCCAATGTGACCCCCTTGCGATCCGACACCATCTGGTTGGTGCAAAGCGGATGTGCATTCCATGGACTTCGTTCTGAAGATCCAAACCAACATCTTAAGGACTTTCTCAAAATCGTAGATTCCATAGACCTAGATGTTGAAACTAGAGAGACAACCCGATTACGCCTATTCCAATTCTCTCTACGGGATCAAGCTAGTCAATGGCTTGAGCGTTTACCCGCGGGATCCATCACCACATGGGGTGATCTCACCACTCGTTTCCTTGCTCAATTTTTCCCACCGAGGAGAACTACTAAGCTTAGAAATGACATCTTGATGTTCCAACAACGTCAAAATGAATCTCTTTATGAAGCATGGACTCGTTTCAAGGACTTACTCCAAAAAGTCCCTCATCATGGCATAGATCTTTGGCTCCAAGTCCAAATTTTTTATGACCATATCGACATCTCCACGAGGCGAGCCATTGACCAATCGGCCGGTGGTAAGCTACGTGATCTTAGTGCGGAACAATCATGGGAACTCATAGAAGATCTTGCTCTCTATGACAACGAAAGTTGGAATGATCCCCGTGATTTGAACAAAACGGTCAAGGCAATATCTTTGCCTTCGAACAATTCTAGCACTCCCGACCGTAGGATCATGGAACTTGAGGACCAAGTCAAGTTTCTCATGAAATCTTACGAAGCTCCGAAGCCTTCAAGCCAAGTGAACAAAATCACTTCTTCATGCGAATTATGTAGTGGTCCCCATGACACTCGTGATTGTGTGGAACTCCCCGGAACAGCTTTTGCGGACTACGCATCCACGCGTACCGACGAAGCGGGAGATAAGTGGTACACTTTCAAGCCCGAGCCAAACACTTACGGTGATTCATACAAACCTTAGGTGGAAACAAAATCAACCTAATTCTTCCAATCCGCCTAATCGTTACCAACCAAACGGTCCACCATCCAACCGTACTTTCAACAACAATCCTTCTAACAACTATGGTAGTACCAAAAATCTTGAAGGATTGATGTCAAAGTTCATGGCATCTCAAGAAGCTCGCATAGCTAGGTTTGAAACCGAATTCAACCAACAACAGACGGAGATGACCAACAAGATTGACAACTTGTTGAAAGCTCTCAACAACCAAGCGTTAATCACACCTAGGAAGGACACTAGGGACACCAATAGTGGAATCCAAATTAAGGATCCCTCATCATCCAAACATGTCCACTTTATCAATTTTGTCACCATTAAACCGATAGATAAGGAGATAGAGAGGAGTGACCAGGATGAAGTTAGGGTAGAGGCCGAGATTAAGGATGAGAGTAGGAAAGTTAAGGTTAACAAGGAAGAGGAGTTAGAGGAGGTAGAGCCTATAGAAAAATACTTTGATAAGTTGCCCACCGAGGAAGAACGGGAGTACCATAAGGATCTATTCGATAGTCCCGAGAGACCTTATATCTTCGGCACACCCCTTATCAAAATGGGAGACCCCTCTAACATTAACATCCCATGCAATATCGGGCACATGCATATATGGAAAGCTTACATCGACCCTAGATCCCCCGTTAACATCATGACTAGGACTTATTACAATTGGGTGATGAAGAAGCAACTTAATTTTAGGATGATGCCCGGTAAGAATCTGATAAGTAATTTTGCAGGAAGGGTGAAGGGATTACATGTGATTATAGGGAATCTTACCTATGAAATCGATTTTATGATAGTGGAAGACATTCGTCCGGTGATAGATGCTTGCCTAAGCCAAATAATATTCGGAAAACCATTTGTTGAAGCCACTAGGATGAGTTATGATCCGACTTTAGGGATAGTTAGATTTATGGAAGAGAACGATGAGGTTGCCTATCAAATGCCCTACAAGATTGAGCAATACCGCCTTCTCTCTAATTTCGAAAAAGAACACAAGCAAGCGGCTTATTATAGGAATGAGGAGGATAGACGTAGAGGAGTAGAATATGTAAAGAATATGATGCTTGGTTTCTATAAAGAATGCTTACAACTAGGTCCGAAATACAAAACTGGTTTAGAAGACGACCTAGAGAGTGGAACCAATGATGAAGTCACGTAGTAACCCATGACCTTGAGTCTAGCTACAAGACTCGTAAATAAAGAAAAGCGCTTCTTGGGAGGCAACCCATGTTTTGTGTGATTTTATTTGTTTGTTTGTTATTTGCTTCCGTATGCATGCTTTATTTTTATTGTTGGTAGATCATGTTTCTAAACTAAAATGTGGAAATACTTTACTTTGTTGTTTTGGCCTAGTCTTAACTCCACCTAGAAGTATTTTTGCAAGACATAAGTGTAAGGGGAAACCTCAAATATGTTTTTAAGAAACAAACCGATCATGATTCTCCACAATATTAAATGAACATGTATATTCGTATTTGTTAGAGTCAAATGCTTGTATTGAGTCATAATGAAGTTTTGCAGGATTTTCCAGGAAGTAGGACCAAGTTTTTCCAGAAATTTTCCGGAAACTTAACATAAGGATTTCTGCAGGTCAATTCTGACGGCGTCAGGAGTTTACTCTTGACGGCGTCAGGAGTTAAAATCTGGAAATTTTACCGGTTTTGTTTTTCTAACGGAGTCTTATGGTTTTTGTGAATTATTAAGTTTTATAATCTCCAGGAGATCTGCAAACTTCATTCCACAAGCATTATATCTTATCTTGTTTTCTAGGATTTAGTAACTTATATAGGATGCCGCCGATTTTACGCGAGGTTGTCTTGTCTATTTTGTCAGGTTTTACAAGTTATGTATGACAAGAAGATGATTTATATTCTGGAAGGGAAGCTTTGATTGTTCATTTTCTTGGAGGAAGATTTAACCTGGCCATCCTATTATCCATACCGAGCGAATCAAGGGAGTATTTTATTTCATTCTCTTTACTTTTTCACTTTTACATTCTCTACTTGAATATTGGGGACAATGTTCATCTTAAGTGTAAGGGGAGGGTAAAAAAATGATACCTTACATATGCACTTTCGCTTGAGTTTGTTTTGTTTGATGGTAGATGTGTAATAAAACTATGAGAAATACTTGTTAGTGCAATTTTAGCGCCAAATTTAAAATTTTTTACAATATTTAGGAGTGAAACTTTAGCCATAGCAAGCGTCTCATGGATAGGAGATTGTATGACTAGCACATAACTGTATATTCAGAAAAATTTTCCACCCAAATATGTGAGGTTCGCCTTTAGATTTGATAGGAAAAGCATTTACTATTAGTGCTTATGAGTGTACCGGTAGCATTTAGATTCTAGAACTTGCGTTAGTGATGCATCCCGAGACCGCTAGTGAGACTACATTCGTGTAGTAGGATTTACTACATGATAAGAGGCATTAGGATTACCCTTGTGTTAAACCCGTATCATAATTACTTGACCATTTTAAGTCATATTACTTGGCTAGTTAAGTCAACTAATTTTTCCCACACCCTTAGCGTTGTACTCATTTTTAGTACACGGAACCCCTAGTACACCCCTCCGAGCCTATCTTTTCGTTTCTAACTTTAAGCATTTTACTTAAAGGAAGAATTTGTTACACCCCACTTAAATGTACAACAAAATTTCCTTAGCCTTCCGTGTATGCGCTCATTTTTAGTGCATTATTGTTATTTGTTAAACCCTAAGTTAACTATCTAATTGATTACATGGTTGCTAAGTCGAGTCATATCCTTGTAAATATTGTTTTGGGACGATTGGGACTCATGGGTAAGTACTTATTTTATGGAGTAATGGGGAAGAGCATAATATTATTACCCCCATATGTACGTTAATCTTAAAAGTGCTCCAAGTGTTTTGATTTTCTTAATTCGAGTCAATAGATTAATTTAATGTAAAGTATGTAAAGATTCAAGTGTAAGAGGAATGCTCAATCCCCTATGATGTATTATTTTGGATGGTAGGGTAAGAGTGTATGCAAAAAAAAAAAAAAAAAAAAAAAAAAAAAAAAAAAAAATCAAGAAAAAGAAAAAAAAAATAGAAAAAAGGAAAAAGAGAAAAAACATACGGACTACCATCCCCTTTTTATTCTATGTTCATTTTATGTTTTTGTTATTTTTCATTTATTAGCTTAAGTCGAGTCTATTCTTGGCTTAGCAACGCCATCTTGTATATGTAATTGACCAAGATTGTTAACTCGCCACCAGTAAAACTTCCTTTATCCAACAAAACCGTGTATTTCATATCCCTACACCTAACGTTACAACCCTTTAAAAGACCTCTTTGATAGTTTATCCTAGGTGTTTACGCCATGTGGTGGAGGTTTGATCCTTTCCCAAGCCTATGGTAATCTATTTTGCTATGACAGGTAGTGAGAGATATCTTCCGTTTTCATATTGTAATTTACACTTTATTACACCCGAGAGATGTGAGTATCTAAACACTATTTGTGAGGTGCTTGTGTATGACCTCCGTGCTTGTCTATTGGTCTTTAGTGGAACGATTATTTGTTGTAATTACTTTTATATTAGTGTTAAATGACCCCTAACTTGTCTTTTGAGTAGAATAAAAGCGCATTTGCTTGAGGACAAGCAAATCTCAAGTGTAAGGGTATATGATGAGGCGAAAAATGATCCGTTTTTAGGGGGTCATTTAAGCCCGAATTCGAATTTATTTGATCAAATATTGCCCTAAATTATTCCTTTTATGATTTTAGGTACTTTGGGAGTGAAATCTGGAAAAGGAAGCAATTCGGACGTTTTTGGAGCATAAAAGTGAAGAAAACGCCAAAGTCTTAATTTTCCATGCTGGGAACAGTGCATGACGGCGTCAAGAGTAGTTCCCTGACGGCGTCAAGAGTAAAATTCCATGACGACCCAGAAGAGTTTTGACGGCGTCATGAAGGTAGGGCGTCAAGAGTTAAAGTCATGACGGCCTGGAAATGAATTGTTCTTGACGGCGTCAAATGTAGATCTAGGCAGTCCGAGGATTGTTTTGGCGGCGAGGTGACGGCGTCACCTATTTGGTCTTGACGCCGTCAGACCCCTTTTCCTATATATAGTTTTCTAATTTTTCACATTAAGGGAGAGAAGTTTTGGGAGAAACCCTAAGTACGATTTTGGTGTAACTTTACAGGTTTTTCAAGGGTTCCAACCCCTTGATACCTTGCATGATTAATCAAGATAAGTGTTCTTCTAATTCAATCAATATGTCTATGTGTTGGTTGTCTATATCATGTTCTTGTCTTAATTCCATCATGCTAGGCTAGATCTATCTTGTGTTTGCTTAGATCTAATGAAACCTAGATATTGATTATGTGTTGATTACTTGTTTATTCTTGTCTTGGATGAATGATTTATATGTTAGGCTTAAGAAAACTGGCAGATCTCCAATTGGTAACATGCTTGAACGTCTTAAGAAACATGAACCAACGCGCACTAGGTCTTTATTGGTTGTATTTAATGCATGAGCCACTGTTTACAATCCCTATAGTTGTGCTGGGCATGGTGTAGGAGGAGATAAGAGCTCATAGAATTGGGGAGTTATGTGTGCCACCCCATGAATGGTATTAAGGAATACGATCCGTCATTCATGCAATTATAACAAGTAATTAACGTGTAAAAGATATCTAGGGAGTAGTGAAATCTAAGTAAACACATTTTCTCCAATTACTGCTCACAACTTTAGTATAAATTAGTTTATTTTCATTTTCAGTATTTTATTTTGATTGCATCTTAGTATTGGGTTAGTTGATTAGCAACTAATTCCTCCCAAATCCTTCAAACCCGAGATTTTAATTTGTTTTCCATAAAATATAAAAACACAAAAATAATTATCCCTCACCTTTAGAACTAGTATTTAAGCTTTCTAATCCTAGCGACACTATTCCTAAGCTGAACGATCAATCCCCCGGTACTTGTCACTATACTATACTACAACGATCAGGTACACTGCCTGGTGGGGGTTGTAAGCTTCTCGAGATCCCTCGAGAGGTAAAGCCTGTTGCGATTCCCACGCATCAACTTTGTTCGTATTTCCTTTGTTTTTTATCATTTTGCATATAAAACACGACTCTGGGATATTTTCATTATTTTGATGCATTCTTGAGTATTTTCACGTGTTTTGGCAGTTAAAATACGATAAAAATGATGAGTATTTACACACTCATCAATGTACCTCCAGGTAAACAGTTAGCAATAATCAACCGATACTTACAGATAAGGAATTAGAGCTCGTCAACAGCATATTGTGAAGACTCCTTCTAATCCTTATCCAGACCGTTCCCATGTCAGATACCTCCGAAGGAGCTTACAAGACCTACTAAGTAGCTCAATGACTGGGTGAGTCGCTGGGGATCACTCCACGACATTAGACCGCTATGGAACCACCGCGGACAGTAAGCGTAACCCGTGAAGGGTTACCGAAGTGACCTGCTGTCAGGGATGTTTGATGTTGACCCTGGCAGGAATTTCCGTTCAATCATTGAGGAATACTTTCGTAATTCTCTCATAAACGTTCTCGGCAAATTGCTAAGATCTGCGAAGGACTCGATAATTTACATCTGGTGTCCATTGATGTAGAACACCAGTTGTAGAAATACTAAGTGTTCCTAAGAGATCTTTGATGTATCTCATGGCTCTAGACTCGAAAAGTGCACACTTAGGCTTCCTATGCGGAGACTAGGGAGGGGTCTCCTACTTCAATATCAATCATCTCTAAGAGATAAGTCGATAGATTACACCGGTTTCCCGTGAGAATGAAACAAGTTCTTTTAAGAGAACTTGAGTGGTTAAGAAGGTTTAGTGCATTGCGTCACTGGGTCCATGACGACTTTGTCTTCAATACCGGTGTTGCCTTAGCAACAACCAGTAGCATACGAATTGAACCCGGTGTCTGCCCTAAGGTTGAACATATGGAGGGCTATTTCTTTTCACCCTTTTCTTTACTTTTCTTTTTAATTCTTCGACTCCTTCTTTCCCATTTCATTCTTATCTCCTTTTTTCGTATCATACCTGAGGACTTCTAATTCTAACTATTGGTGATGTCCTTGGGTAGATCCCTCCGGCTCTGGCGGATCATAGGACGGTTTTTCCTATCTTAATCGCCTTATAACTCCATAATTATCCGACAATTGCCAATAAACCTTTGATTGAAAATCTCTCAAAGTGTTTGTGATTATCAAACATTTTGTTTAACACTTTCATATTTTAATGTTTCGTCAATTCTTGGGTGAATCTTAGTCTAGCTCGCATGAGATTTGACTTTAAGCAACATTGAACTTTCATATTTTAATCACTTTCACTTTTCTCCCCCTCAAAAATAGCATATGAGATGTTGTTTTTGATAAACTTTTGATTAAAATATGCTTTTTGAGTCTTATGGGGAGATATCAACAAGAACTTTTGTTTTTCAAAACGATGAGTTTTCAAGTGCTCCCCCTCAACAAGTGAATACTCATTGAAGTGGAATACTTGTCTTTTGAGCAGAATTGTGAAAATCAGAAAATATTTGATTAATTCTACTCAAAAGTAAGAAGCCTTCGCTCCTTATATAAGGATTGAGGCACTGATGCGTACCGCAGGGTCCTTTCAATACAAGTGCGGGTTGTACACTGTTATATGTGCACAAACTAATAAACATGATTTTGACAGAACAAATTGTTTTGGAAAATCTCCCCCTCAAAACTCGCATATGTTTTGGAGTGAATTGGGGAGTAAAGATTTGAAAAAATCTTGAGCAAAATTTTAAAAAGTTTTGAAAAAACCTTTTGAATAAATTTTGCTCAAGGTTAAGAAGTTTTAGGTAAGCTTTGCATGAGAACTTCTTCTTGTTTTCAAGGATAAGTGCACATTTGGTTTTAAAGAATTGTTTAGCAAGGCACTTCCTTTCTTTGAAACCCGAGTTGTACACTGTAATGAGTGCACAAGTCGTTGTTTTTATACAAAATTAGTTTTCTTTAAACAAAATATTCCCCCTCAAATAATGAAGTTTATTCAAGAGATAGTCTTCTTGAGCAGAATTTTGAATTGCATATTAAAATACTTTTTGAAAATTCGTGAGATGATTCTGCTCAAGGTTTTAGAAAACATAATCAAGTATTATACAACAAAGAATGCTTGAAATTCAAAACTCTTTTACTGTTGAAATTTGTTTGAGACCCGGAGTCTCTATTTTGAGTTTTAAAATCTGAAAAAGATTTCCATCTAAAGTTGAACCTCATGGGTTCATTTTGAAGATTTGTTTTTGTGATGAATGGAAAACTTCTGGTATTTGGGATGTTCAGATCAGAGACATTCTTTTATTGAAGCCAAAGCATTCCAGATTTTGAAAATTTGAAAGGTGTTGAACGACTTTGCTTTGGTCTCCACACTTGCTTTACCGGTGTAAAAGGAGAGTGTAGAGTTTGGAAAAAGTTGTTTCTCACCATTTTGAATCCTTTTACCAGTTTAGCCTTTAAACACATTTTGCCCTTTTATCCTCAAAAATATGTTTCATAAGAAACATTTTGACAATTGTTGAAGTTTTGACTTTCAATGGGATGACATGTACTTGCACACAGAGAAAATGCATCGGGCACAAACAGGTATACAGATGTATAAAAAAAACTCATTCAAAATCTTCCTCAGTGCTCAGAATTCTCAGATTAACACACAAAATCACAGATCAATTCATTCTTTCGCTTGAAATTTTCCATATGATAATGGTTTGGGGTTATGATTTGAGTCTATGCACACTTGTTAGCTGATGAGGCAAAAAATGAACCACTTTTAGGGGGTCATTTAAGCCCGGAATTGAATTTATTTGATCAAATATTGCCCTAAATCGTTCCTTTTGTGATTTTAGGTACTTTGGGAGTGAAATCTGGAAAAGGAAGCAATTCGGACGTTTTTGGAGCATAAAAGTGAAGAAAACGCCAAAGTCTTAATTTTCCATGCTGGGAACAGTAGGTGACGGTGTTGATGAGGCGAAAAATGATCCGTTTTTAGGGGGTCATTTAAGCCCGAATCCGACTTTATTTGATCAAATATTGCCCTAAATCGTTCCTTTTGTGATTTTAGGTGTTTGGAGAGTGAATTCTGGAAAAGAGGCTATTTTGGACGTTTTTGGAGCATAAAGTGAAGAAAACGGCAAAGTACCAAAAATCCATGCTGGAAATACAAGGTGACGGCGTCAAGACTTGCTTCTTGACGGCGTCAGACATGATGAATAATTTACCGTAGCTGGTGACGGCGTCAAAGTGGCCAAGAATAATTTACCGTAGGTGGTGACGGCGTCACATAGGCCGTTACAAGTGGATCTAGGGCGTCCGAGGAAGTATATGGCGGCGAGGTGACGGCGTCAGATTTAACTCTTGACGCCGTCAGGACGATTTTCCTATATATAGTTTTCGAGTTTTTTCATTAAAAAAAAGGAGAAGTTTTGGTGAAACCCTAAAGACGATTTTGGTGCCTCTTTTACAGGTTTTTCAAGGGTTCCAAACCCTTGAGACCTTGCATTGTAATTGAGATAAGTATACTCTTAATTCAATCAATATGTCTATGTGTTGGTTGTTTATCTTTTGTTCTTATCTTAATTCTACTATGCTAGGCTAGATTTCCTTTGTGTTTGCTTAGATCTAATGAAACCTAGATGTTGATTATGTGTTGATTACTTGTCTATTCTTGTTCTTGGATGAATGATATTATATGTTAGGCTTAAGAAAACTGGCAGATCTCCAAATGGTAACATGCTTGAACGTCTTAAGAAACATGAACCGAGGCGTACTAGGTCTTTATTGGTTGTATTTAATGCATGAGCCACTGTTTACAATCCCTATAGTTGTGCTGGGTCATGGTGTAGGAGGAGATAAGAGCTCATAGAGTTGGGGAGTTATGTATGCCACCCCACGAATGGTATTAAGGAATACAATCCGTCATCCATACAAGTGTAACAAGTAATTGACATGTAAAAGATATCTAGGGAGTAATGAAGTCTAAGTAAACACAATTCCTCCAAATACTGCTCACAACCTTAGTGTAATATTAGTTTAATTTCATTTTCATTAGTTTAATATAATTATATAATAGTTTTTGGGTTAGTTGAATAGCAACTAATTCCGCCCACTCTTCCAAAACCCGAGATTTACTTGCTTTCATTAAAATATAAAAACACAAAAATAATCATCTTTCATCTCTAGAACTATTAATTAGGCTTTCTAATCCTAGCGACACTATTCCTAAGCTGAACGATCAATCCCCCGGTACTTGTCACTATACTATACTACAACGATCAGGTACACTGCCTGGTGGGGGTTGTAAGCCTCGCGAGATCCCTCGAGAGGTAAAGCAAGGTGCGATTCCCACGCATCAGGTGTCAAGAGTAACATCCTGACGGCGTCAAGAGCAAATTTCCATGACGATCCAGTACAGATTTGACGGCGTCACGAAGTAGGGCGTCAAGAGTAAAAGTCATGACGGCCTGGAAATGCATAATACATGACGGCGTCAAATGTAGATCAAGGCAGTCCAAGAAGAGTTTTGGCGGCGAGGTGACGGCGTCACAAGCTTAGTCTTGACGCCGTCAGACCCCTTTTCCTATATATAGTTTTCTAATTTTCACATTAAAAGGAGAGAAGTTTTGGAGAAACCCTAAGTACGAACTTGGTGCGAATTTTACAGGTTTTTCAAGGGTTCCAAGCCCTTGATACCTTTCATGTGTAATTGAGATAAGTGTTCTTTCAATTCAATCAATATGTCTATGTGTTGGTTGTCTATATATTGTTCTTGTCTTAATTCCATCATGCTAGGCTAGATCTATCTTGTGTTTGCTTGGATCTAATGAAACCTAGATGTTAATTATGTGTTGATTACTTGTTTATACTTGTCTTGGATGAATGATTTATATGTTAGGCTTAAAAAAACTGGTAGATCTCCAATTGGTAACATGCTTGAACGTCTTAAGAAACATGAACCGAAGTGCACTAGGTCTTTATTGGTTGTATTTAATGCATGAGCCACTGTTTATAATCCCTATGGTTGTGCTGGGCATGGTATAGGAGGAGATAAGAGCTCATAGAATTGGGGAGTTAAGTGCGCCCCCCCCCCATGAATGGTATTAAGGAATACGATCTGTCATCCATGCAACTATAACAAGTAATTAACGTGTAAAAGATGTCTAGGGAGTAGTGAAATCTAAGTAAACACATTTTCTCCACTTATTGCTCACAACTTTAGTATAATTTAGTTTATTTTCATTTCTAGTATTTTATTTTGATTGCATCTTTAGTATTGGGTTAGTTGACTAGCAACTAATTCGCCCAAATCCTTCAAACCCGAGATTTTTACTTGCTTTCTAAAAAATATAAAAATACAAAAATAATCATCCTTCACCTTTAGAACTAGTATTTAGGTTTTCTAATCCTAGCGACACTATTCCTAGCTGAACGATCAATCCCCCGGTACTTGTCACTATACTATACTACAACGATCAGGTACACTGCCTGGTGGGGGTTGTAAGCTTCTCAAGATCCCTTGAGAGGTAAAGCCTGGTGCGATTCCCACGTATCATTAGCATCATAATGCCTGAATATTAAACAAGAAAACGTCCTAGTAATAGTAGCAAAGACATTGACATCTTAAACCCTAAATCACATGATTTCTAACCTATGTTGTTACTAATCGAGCAAACACACCATTCGAGCATTCTTTAGTGTACTCTAAAGCTAAATGACACAATTAACTAGACTATACACATTAAAAAGAAACGCCCCGATCAATAATTACATGAACTCTAGATTCAGATTATGCCTTTTTGACCGTTGAAAACATTTGAAACATTTAGGGAACTTTTAGGCAACAACAATGAAGAAACTAGAAACTAATAATCGAAAAGAAATCGAGGATAAAAAAAATCGTTAGTCTGATTCGTTGAGGTTTTTAATTATGTGTGAAACTTTTGAGAAAATTTGTCGAAACATTTATTAGAGCCCATTTTATTTTCCATGCAAGATCCTTTTACCTAAGATTAAGACATTTGTGAATATTTACTCATTAAAGGTTAATTACTTTTCCATTTGAAGTCCAAACTAGATAAATTTGGAATCATTGCAGAAAAAAATTTCTTTTCTCCCCCTCGAGTTAGCATATATTTTGTGAAACCTTTTTGTACATTTTAATTCGAGAGATCATAGAAGTTTTTGAAAATGAGTTCTTAATCCGAATGATGAAGAAACATTTTATCCTTGAAGAATTATGATGAGGTGTGCAAACTTCATGATTTTGTGAAAGTTTTCTCCCCCTCAAAACATGTTCCATTTTAATGGAGGAACATAGTTTTGAAGATTCGAAGTTTATACACAAAGAAAGAAGATTCTTAATTAATTAAAGTAAAGAGTTAGATGTTTGACTCACTTGGTTTTTAAGAAAATTTTGCAAATCATCTGGAGTCAAACACCGCATACCAATATGGTGAAATTAATCAACAAACCTTGATGGAGGTAATGCCTTTGTAAACAAGTCTGCCAACTGGTATTCAGTACCCACAAGATCTAATTCAATTTTACCCTTCTCGACATGCTCTTAGATGAAATGGTAGCGGAGAGCAATTTGTTGGGCTTTGGTATGATGAATGGTGTTGCATGAGATTGCAAAAGCACACTTTGAGTCGCAGTACATTGAGATCTAGTCAAATACATAGCCGTAGTCCGTGAGCTAAGTTCTCATCCAAATGACGTGAGCACAGAAAGCAGACATGGCTACATACTGAGCTTTAGTTGATGACAGTGATGTACAATCCTACTTCATTGACTGTATCCCTTTGTAACTAAACAAGATTTGTTGCGAATCACTGTGCCTTCTGCGTCTAGCTTGTTTTTTCAAATCTATTTAATTCCAATGTTGTGTCAAAGGGTGATGTTGGTAATTATCTCGCATGTGAGAGGATCCAAATTACGTGTAGACGACTCAGCAAAGTCAGGAATGAGTTGAGTCGGTGCAAACGGGTTAAAGAACGCTTTAAAGAACGCCTCTGGGTCATGCTCTGTGGTTTGTGGAACTGATTTAGGTATGGAGTCTTCAGCTGATTGCCGTGAGTTGGACACAGTTTGTTCTGCTGTTGTTGGAGATGCAATTGGAGGGCCGTCTCTCCCAATAGTTGTTGTTGTTTGTTGAGGTGAACCAGGTACTTGATTGTGATCAAGATGTGCAGCAAAAATTGGTGAGACCTTAGAGGGACGGTTGACAATTGTATCATCAAACAATGGAGCAAACAGGGTTTCCAATTCTTTGCGGTTGAGAGGCAATTGTTCAGCCGAAGAGTCCGGAAAGTTAAGACGGTTGGATACGGGTCCTAAGCTGTTTTGCTCAGAAGCCATAACATTAAGCTCGGGTCCGAAACTGAGTTGTTCCGAAGCCATTCCTGTTGAATCTGTAGAGAAAGAAAGAAGAGACAGAACACAGAACATGGAGCCCCAAGTGTAACTGGGTTCCAGGTGTTAGAAGCATAAAGATGTAGTGTCAACTATCTTCTTGACACTCGAACACACAATTCCAATGGTTTTCATTCTTGTCTCAGAGATAGATGTAGTGGAGATCACATTAGTTTTGGTGCAAATGTCTAAAATCTTTCCTGTAGGAATCCACTTAAGACCAATCGTTTTGAAAATTCTACCCGTGGGTACCCACCTAATGTTGGATCTAGGAGATGTTTTCTTTTTAGATGCAGTGGAATGAAATGTGGGAGCATCACTTCGTTGAGAAAACCTACGTCCTATATTGATCCACTTCTTAGGTTTGTGACTTATGACTTTTGGTTCAACGGGTTTGTTTGTCTTAGTCGATTGAGCCTTTCAAGTGAATTTCCTTTTTAAAGATATTTAAAAGAACAAACAACATGATTATTTACGCAACTACTCTTAGAAGCTATCCAATTCCTATTAGTTTGTTGAGTACTCTTAGGTTTTGGTTTGCTACTACTAGCAGTGTTCAGTAGTACAGTGGAAGGCATCACACGAGGTTTTGAACCTAGAATTCCATCCTTTTGAAGTAGCGCCTTTTTCCTAGCCTTTTCTAGATCATAGTTCTTGTACATGTCATATTTGCCATAAAACTCATTACTTTTAATGCTCGTTTTAGACACTGTTTTCGAACTAATCCTAGATGAACCAGGTATAATCACGTGTTGAGATTTAGCAGACACAGATGCATTTTCCTTAGGCCAAGAATGTGGAGTGACTGGATTTGTCAAATTGTTATCCTCAACAACTTGGGAGGCAAACCGAGGTTTAGAAAATTTGGGTCGTTCGGATTTAAATACAGTTGGTTGTCTAACCACTGATTGCATTCTGTTTGTTTGAAGAGGCGGTTTCCCCAAGATTGATGGTTTTGCAAACTTAGTATCCACACTCTGGCCAGACAATCTTCTTAATTTGTTTTGCAATGCAGCATGTGCAAACACCTTTGCTTGAATTTGACCTTTTAAAAGCTCACTTTCCTTAACTAATGTATCCACACGTTTACTTTGTTCATTCAAAAATTGACCATTGTTGCCCGAATTTAGAGATTCGTTTTGCAATTTAAGTTCAAGTGAGATGCAATGTGCCTCCAGTTTTGTAAAATCTTTATGAAATTGGGCAATGGTCTTTTTGAGAAGAATGTTTTCTGACTCAAGAGTTTGGTTTGATGTTTCAGTTATAAGATTATCAGGTAAGGACTCAGACTCAGAATATTTTTCAGGACATTGAGCAACATTCTGGTCAACCTCTCCTTCATTACTGAAGTTAGGTTGCTCAGATTGTTGTTTCTCATTTGCAGGCATAATATGATCAACAGTAGATCGTACCTCAACCATTTTCTCTTTGTCAACGCTAGGTTTTGTGTCATAGATGGGTATGACATCTTCCTCAACCATCTGTTCTTTGTCAAAGTTGGGCTCTGAGTCATAAGTGGGTCTGATATCAGCAGAATCAACATCTGTATCATTCCCCAATCTGCTGCTGTCATCTTGCTCTTCCAAAATTTTATCCTGATAGTCTGTATTACCGACATCTGCAGTATTCCCAACAGTCCTTTCAGCATTCCTTCCTTGTCTATCAACTCTTTCACCTTGCACAACAGCTTGATTCCTTGTGTTAGAAGAAGAACGAAGACAGTTGTTTGTCTTGTTGGAGAATTTGCTGAAGGTACGAGCAATAATTGCGAGTCCTTGATTCAGAATTTTGAAATCCTCGTCGTCATCTTCATTGGAATTTGAATAGTACACTGCATCACTGTTGTCATATGGAACAAGTTGAGTTGAAGTCTACTGCAGAGATGAATCATATTGGATCATGAGGTTTGAAGTAGCAAGTTGTGGATAACTAAAGTAATTCTGTTCTTGAACATAATCATGATTTGACATTAACATCACATCTGATGTATTGGCTTCCAAATCTGTTGTATTGGTTTCCAAATCTGCATATTCATCATCAGATGGAATATCTCCCATGACTTGCAAAACAACATTGAGATTACCCCCTTCAACTTCCATTTGACTAAGCGTGGCATCGTATTCAACATTAGCATCAAAGAGTGGAGTTGAATCATAATCTTGAGCTTCCACATCATCAATGTTTTCCGTATATGCCATAAGTGCCATGCTTGGTTCGATAAGATCTTTTTCATCGTCAATATCTTCCATTGTATTAAAGCATTCATAAATTGAAGTCATCATGCATTTGCCTTTATCAGTAGATGCTTGTCCAAGCTTCACTAGATTTTGTAGAAGAGATTGCATGTGATCATTTAGTGTTGCAGGATGGTACTGTGGAATGAAGATATGCTCAAGTGCATTTGGAGGAATGAAGAAGAGACCATTTGGAGTGTAAATTAAGGATCCATGGTCAACAACTGGAGATGGTGGAGCAGGGAGAATGGTCTTCAGTGGATTAATGCTTAAACAAGATTCAAAAGTTTGCTTCATTATGATGTGATGAAGTTCTTCTGTACAATGTATAGCTTCAAGATATTTCCACATTTCATAAGCACTGGCTTGAAAGTCCATATTCATGTAAATTGAGTTGGGAAGGGCTAGTGTCATGAACCATGCAGCTTGTTGGTCAGCATCGTACTGAGCAAGTTCAGTAGCATTCAAATCTTCATCATTTTGTACTCTGATAAGCCCTGTTGAGTCAGCAAGAAATATCGTTTTGTATGGACAATCTTGAATGGATTTAAGCATGAGATCTGTAGCAGGACGATCTGTGAGCCATTGTAGAAATCTCCGTTTCCAATCAGTATACGTTCCTGGTAGCAACATTGGAGGCCGTGATTCATTGCCAAAGAGAAGAACATGACGAATGAGGGAGCTGTGACTTTGTTGTTGATGATACTGTTGCTGATGAGAATATTAGTGAGGAAGGTAGTTGGAAGAAGGTACTGTTGCTGATGAGAATATTGGTGAGGAAGGTAGTTGGAAGAAGGTACTGTTGCTGATGACTATTGCTGATGAGAATATTGGTGAGGAAGGTAGTTGGAATAAGGTGATTGAGACGTTGTAGATGACATTGCTCTCCCCCTTGATTGTTGCGACGTAATCGAAATAATCAAACAAAATGTCACACGCAAGGTCGATATAGTGATTTCGAATTTTCCCTCCAAAAATTAATTTGAAAAATTTTCACTCCCAAAATTTGAAAAACATTATGAAATGCAATTTAAGTTTGTAAGAAAAATTTGAGTTTCAAAAATTTTGAATTTTGGGCCAAAATTTTCACTCTTAAACCAAAATTTGAATTTCTCGTAAAAATTGAACGTTTCGTCTCCTGTAAAAATTAAATTTTACTCAAATTTTCCCGCCATTTTTTTTGAAATAAGAAATAGAAAGATAAGAAGGAGAAACTTGTGAAGATGAGATGATTAGTGATAATGTTAATCTTGGATCGATAAGGATAAATAAAGGTTTGTAGTTTTAGGTCAAACTTGAAAAATTGGGTTCTAACTCGGTAGCTTCTAACTCGGTAAAATTAGCTAACTTGGAGAACTTTCTAACTTGGTAAAATTTCATGATTCTGGTTAACTCGGTAAGACTTAACTCGGTAAAACTCTTAAGTATCAAACTCGATAAGTTTGGCTGCTAACTCGGTAAAGTTGGATTAAAATCGTAACACGGTAAAAACTTCTTGTGAACTTAACTCGATAAAGCAAACCAACAACTTAACTCGGTAAAACAAATAAAGTCTCAAACTCGATGAGATGAAGTGCTAACTTGGTAAGACTTGCTGAATCCGTAACTCGGTAATGTGAATTAAGTTGGGCAGAGTTTCCCATAAGTGTTGAGTACGAAAGTCCTTACTCGATAAACGATAAGGAAAGTAGCTAACTTGCTATTTTCTGGCAAACTAGCCAAATGTTACTTAACTCGACAGATTAATGAAGCTAACTCGCAGAAACCAACTTTAACTCGAAAGTCAGAAAGCCCTAACTCGCTAAATAGTAGTCCTAACTCGCTGGAAAGCAGTCCTAACTCGCTAGAAAACAGTCCTAACTCGCTAGAAAGCAGTCCTAACTTGCTGGAAACTAACTCTAACTCGCTGAACCCAAGACTTAACTCGCTAGAACAGAAAGAAACTCGCCGAAATCTGTCAAACTCGCAAGAACCACGATGAACAGTAACCGATTTCTAAGAAATTCACTTAATACCTAGTTTTTGCTATCAAATTAAACTTAAATCAACCTATATTATCCGTTGGCGAATGATACCACTTGTTAGGTCACCATTTTACAACATAACCACTCAGATTTTTAGAGAGAGAAAGAAAGTTTATAGAGAGAGTGGAAGGAACTCTTATGAATGAAATGAAATAAACTTGTATTACTAGAGAACCAACACCCTCTAATGAGGGGTTACAAGGCTATTTATAGGTGTAGTCTAGGGCTTCACCAAACTATGCAAATATTACAAACTAAGCCCTTAGACTCTTACCAAACCTATAGACTTAGCATAAAACTTTATAAAACATATTAAATCACTAACGTATTAACTTAATAATGCAACCTATAACAAAATTCAATGACCGACACTTGAAATAATAAAGTCTATTCCCAACAATATAGCACGGGGTGATTTAGGAATGCAAGGAGGAAAAAAATGGAAAAGTCATGCTTTAACTTTGAAAACTAGATTTTTCTGTTTTTGAAAAAAAAGAAAAAAAAAAGTTTTAGAGAAATGTAAATTTGAACTTTTCTTCTGTTTTTCTCGTCTTCGTAAAAAATTTATGCAAAAAAAGCATTTTTCTAAAAAGTCAATCTTCTGTTTTGTGGAAAACGTTTTTAAAAAATATTCGAATAAACACATCTTTTTTTTTTTTTTTTTTTTTTTTTTTTAAAGCTAAACGCAAGCTAAGTTCTTAAATATGAAAACAAAAAGTTGATTTGACAAAATATATGAATAAGTTAAGGATTAAAACAAAGCATATATTTTTTGTAAAAAGGTTACGGTTCCATCAACTTGACGACCAAAAAAAAGCCACAGTACATTAACAATTGTATAAGAAACAATGAAGGGCACATTGCACATCCAGGAAAGAACAACTCATACAATGATTTTACAAAAGCAAAAAAAGCATAAAACTATTTTAACGAGCTTAGCCTAATAGATTTTTTTCGACAACTCTGAATTAATAAACCAAGAATTTACAACTAAACACTCACAGCTTGACCTTTACAAAGAGGGCATACACTTTGCCGAAGCAACCATTTCCTGATGCATCTAGGGTGATACCAATGTTTGCATTGAATTGAAGCACCGCTATTGTCTCATTCCTTTCAAATTCGGCTTGACACACAACACAAAGTTCCCCTTCTTCTCCTTCAGAAAACTCGATCAGTGGTACATTATCTTTGATTTCTTCCTTGGTTAATCCCCTAATTGTCACAGAACTTGCTGAATGCTCAAAACTTTCATTAAATCGATCTTTGCTAATAGCTTCTAGTATAACAACATCTTCATCAATTGTCTCTGGACGCCCATAAGGAATAATCACATATCGTATCTTTGTAAGTATTATTTGTTGGTTCATCATATTTGAGGTAGACAATGTTGATTCATAGTTGTCAAGGTCGGTTTTATGGACTATAACGGCTTTGTCTATGTATACGTACCACGTATATGGGTATGCAAGTGGACAAAATTGAAGTGCCTCAATGATAGTATAGCCATGGAAGTATCAAGGTGTAGATGGTTTATGTCATGAATGTGATACGAAATAGATCGATATAGAGATAAAAAGAACGGAACGAGATAAATAGTTTATATTGATGGGATAAACCGACCCCCCGATGGTTTATATTAATGAGATAAACCGACCCCCCAATTGATTAATAAATCAACACTTCATATTCATTCCACATAATCAAAATTACAGCATTCATCATCTATTTATAATAAAAAACTCCTAGAACTATTCATGTAGAATAAGATACTAATCCTTACTTTAATTAAAGATTATCTATTACTTAAATAGTAATTTTATTTATCTACTTAATAAAATACTAATAATAATTATAATAATAGAGTATAATAGTTTAGGGGTCGTATCAATACTCCTGCCCCCAAAAACACCTTGTCCTCAAGGTGTTGCTTCAAAACGTAACATTGAGTAATTCCGGGATCCCATGTTCTCCTTTGAGCAGGAACCGGTTCTTGTTTCAACCGAGCATTAGTCCAAAGATGTCCAAGACAGATTTCACTTCCTGACTTAAATATTATAATCTATATGAACATCTTATGATTTTTCTTTCCAGTAAAATTTTGCTCAATAGGTACAATAGAGAACTTGTTCTTGTTAATCTTCCCATCTGATTTGAGCATGATAAGAGGATCCACGTCATTGATTAACTTTTGACCTATATCTTCTTTCGCTACCAAAACTGGCCCCGTAAAATCGACTTTCTCCAAAACTGACTTAACCATATGCTCCTCCAAATTACCACCATCTTCACTACTTTTTCCGTTTGTCATAGGTTTGGTTGAATCCTGGACAAACTGAATTTGTGCCATGCTGTTATTTTGGTTACCGTAATCCCTTGATCTCACCTCCATTAATTCCCGTCTCTCAGCAAGTTTTTCTTTGATCTCCCATATATCCATCTCCATACTTTGCTGCAAAATTGCCATCCGCATTTCAGATCTCACTGTCTCCTTATGGACCTTTTTGTAAGCATCCATACTTGCTCGATGCTCTTCCATTATAGCCGCCATATGTGTGCCATTGATAGCCGGAAATAGTGATTCGAATTGAACAGTAACTTTTGGATGTGAATAGTGATTTGGATGAATAGTGTTCTGATGAACAGTAACCCTTTTTTTTGAAACCCTAGAATCGAACAGCTCTAAATACCAATTGATATGAACCGGATCTATATAGAGATAAAAAGAATGGAACAAGATAAATAGTTTATATTGATGGGATAAACCGACCCCCTGATGGTTTATATTAATGAGATAAACCCCTCCCCCCCCCCCCCCCAAAATTGATTAATAAATCAATACTTCATATTCATTCCACATAATCAGAATTACAACATTCATCATCTATTTATAATAGAAGACTCCTAGAACTATTCTTGTAGAATAAGATACTAATCCTTACTTTAATTAAAGACTATCTATTACTTAAATAGTAATTATATTTATCTACTTAATAAAATACTAATAATAATTATAATAATAGAGTATAATAGTTTAGGGGTCGTATCAGAATGGTATGAAAGGAATACGCACGTATAGGTGTTTCGTGAAGGTACAAGTAGTATGATGAATCTCGACATGCATTCTACATAAGGATTCATATTCAGGGTTTTGGTAACATCGATGAAACTCGAGAGCATGAAGAGTTTATGCATTCTTAAGATTATGAATAGGTACGTGTACACCAAGTAAAGGGATAAATTGATAATATAATGTACCTTTAATTTGTCGCTGATAAGTATGTGGGAATATGGAATTTCTTTAAATTTATATAGTCTAAATAAGGAAAGTAATTAAAACTCTCTTTCCAACGAAAACGAAATAAAGAACAAAGAATGGAATCAAACTATAGTAGTACTAGTTTTAGAACACATGCTCGCACAATGTTTGAACAAATAATATAGCGTGGGTAATAATAATTTAATAATTTTATTTGAAAAATAAATATTATGACAATACATAAATTTATGATTTTTTTTAATGTTTAGGATTTTTCTATAAAATTATATTAATTTTTAATACTTATATAGTTATAATAACCGTGCACACACGAGTTTTACATAATTTTTTCATTATGTGTTAATGTCAATTTATATTTTGTATTGATTTTTATTGTATGAATGATTTTACTTTTTTTTAACTGGCATAGTGATTAGGTTGATATTATTTGAATTTTAACTATTTATATAATATTTTAGACATTATGTATATTTTGTAGCACATATTGACCTTGAAAAAACATGTTTCGTAGATAGATATAGAATCTCGTCTATTTATTCTCATCTCACAGTAATGTGTGAGGTTGTGCGTTCATTTTGATATTTATATTCCATGTTAATAATAATTTAAGCCGATTTTTAAACACGTGCGCGGGTTAAATTTATAAAGAGGAATAACATGAATCGTTATTGAGTGCGGATAGTTAAAAAATAATATTATTCCGGATATACTTACTTAATCACATAAAGAGGAATAACATTGACTATATATGTACATCAATTCATAAAGTTTCAAACTATTCTCATCACTTCCAGGTGTGTTAACTCCTGTGAGAGGTAAGTCATTGAAAGTATATAGATTTGTTGTCTAAGGGATTCAGATAGTCTGGATTCAATAGGGATTCAGATGTCTAAAAAATATTAGACCATAAAAGTCTGCGAGTCAGCAATAATCACTATTACACCTATATGACCGATTGAAAAGTGCTTAGAGGTTAAAAGAGAGAGACTAAAGTGAGACCAGGAAGCTTGACTAAGCCAGTTGAATGATCAAAGAAGACAACGAGTGATGAAGAAGCCGAGTCATAAAAAATTGAAGCAAAAGCTGTGGGAAGCAATTGATTTCCTTTTGTTATGTAGATTGCTTGCACCATATACCTAAATCATAAATTATAAGTGAAGATATGAGGTGCCATTGTGGAATACAAAAACATTTGAGTTTAGATGATAGGTTAACCACGAATAATGTTTGCCATTGTAAGTCCATTTGCAAGATGGTGTTGAGCATATACGTTTAACATCATTTCAGTTGCAGGTTTCCTGATGATTAAATCAATAAAAAGGTTTATATAACTGAGAAACTTAAGATATAATAATCAAAGTAAAGTAGTTACCTATCCATTGCATGGCCACTCACATAACCAAAATACATGTTTTTAGTTATTATTAACTGTGTAACACGCATGAAAAGAGAACAAAAAACCTTATCGTAAAAAAGGTATTAGAATCAAATAAAAATTTAATAATTACATATGAATTTTCAAATCATTAACTGAACATCAGTAGCATAATATGTGGTCATCACTAACAAATTACTGCTTTCCTGGTCAACCAAACCGTGGGAAACATCCACACTATTTGTAACATTGAGACCCTTATGAAGTATAAATAACTCAAATATTATCGAATCACAACTACAATATAAACATACCTCATGTTGCCATGTATCATCGCGTGATTAAATAGGTAACCGGCCTGCAAACAAAGCGCGCAAACAACCTGTACATCAAATCAGAAAAGAAAAAAAATATCGTGTGTGTGATTATGATTTAATGAGTGATATTAGGGTTTTGGGAAAAAAAATACTCCGTATAATGAATGGATTGATAACCTGCAAAGTTAAACCATAGACAAAATAAAGCATGCATCAAACCTATTATAACAAAATTAAAAGTTTAATTAAAGGGATGAAGCCATTACTTGATGTAATTAGTTCATGATTCATGGAGGTCACGTCCAACATGACAATCCTCTTTCAGTAACTACAAAATTGATTAAAAAAAACCCCAGAAGAACTTAGAATGCCAAACATAAGGAATCTGATATGATTCAATAGCACCATAGATCACCAAAACATCCATCATAATTAAACACACATTGTAGAGAGTTTACAACCTGCAGAAAAACACATTAAGAATCATTAGAATTATAAAATTGTAACTTCATGTAGGGTTTTGATATTAGGGTTTTTTTATGGAAAAATATACGTATGATTAAATGATAAGGTTGTATATTAGGTTAAAAAAATTATAGAGCGTAATTATCTCCAAAAATACTCTGATATGTTCCCTAAATTATACCATAAAAGTCAATATTTAGTTTTTTTTTAATTATTTTGAGTTCGGATTTGTAGGTTTATAGATTTGGTTTTGCAAGACATAATCTAAAAACTGTGTTGGTCTAGTGGTAATCATGTTTCCTTGTGGACTAACAGACCCAGGTTCGAATCTAGCTTCATGCATGATTTTTTTTAAACAAAAAATCCAAAATTATTATGCAAAAATGCTATCCGAAAATTTAATACAATTTTTAAAAAAATGGCCTTAATTGGAATTAATTGAAATAATATTATGTAGTGCCTAGTCATCGATGAGTCATCGAACAGTCATCGATTAGTCATCGACGACTGTATAATGCTGACGTGTCCATCCAGTTATATATATATATATATATATATATATATATATATATATATATATATATATATATATATATATATATATATATATATATATATATATATTTCGTATTGTAATTTTAATAATTAATTTTATGTTTTTTTATTAAATGAAGTGTTAATTTTAGTTTAGGGGTTGAATTTGAAAATAGTTTGGTTAAAGTTTGGTTATGATACCATGTGTTTTTGGTTAAACTTTGGTGTCTGATGTGGCGCTGACGTGGCAGTTGGTTAAAGTTTAGTCAAAGTTACCTTACCTTATGCTCTTAGGCATATACTACATTCAGCTATTATACTTAATAGCTTAACCAGGGTCGTCCCGTGAATTTTGGGGGCCCTGTGCCATCAGTGTAACACAAAAGCTCTATATAATGTAAAAGTAAAAAATCTGAAAATAATGTTATGTAAGGAAAAACGACGAGAAACAAAGGTGTTTAACAAATTTATATGTGTTACACTGATAAGATTAGACCACCTATAAAACCTTTCATTATTTAAGAAATAGATTGGGCCATTCTTAATTTTTGTCTAAAATGTGGGTTGAAAATGTTAATTTGATATATTAGGGTAGAAATGTAAAACCTAAATACACTATAGGGTGTAAAGTGAAAATAGTCAAAAGAGGTCTTCTTCCTCATCCATTCAGTCGCACCCAGAACTATGTTTTCACATTTTTCTTATAAATCTCTTAAAACTAAACTACTAATCGATGTATAACATATATTCGTTAAATAAATAACAATATGTTAGGATCGAGAATACATTTTCATCTATTATACATGAAAAACTTAGTTAAACACCATTGTCGGTTTTTCAATCTTGGGGCCCCTCGAAATTTGGAGGCCCTGTGCGGTCGATCACCCTGCACATGCTCAAATCAGGACATGAGCTTAACTAATTAATGCTTACTAGGGTAGCCAGTTTGCAGATGTCATACGTATTATTGTCACAAAATGTTACTGATGCTACTTTTATCTTCACTCAAATAGGGTGTGTTAATAAATCGATAAAAACATGATGGGGTGCACTTACAATTTGGTTAGCCTATTTTTACAGTTAATTTATATCTTTTTAGTTTTTTGGAAAATTCTATATTAACAATATGTTGCTTACACATGATATTTTTCTTAATTTCTATTAGGTTAAAATTTTTGTTTTGGTGCTGCCATCTTTCCGACGTAAAGAACATATCAGGAGGAAGGTTGTGTAATCCCTTTATTAAAGCATCATATCACGACAAGCTTTGAGATATCAATTTTGAAGCTCCTTTCTACTTCTAGAGGTGATGCTCATTAGTTATTTATCAAAATTTGCGTTGTGTTTCTTAATGTGTTGGAATTAAATAACATGACAATCATAAATTTAAACACAATATAACATCAAAGTACATGCGGAAACGAAGGATCATATAATTGTAATTAACTAACCGAATAATAAATAGTATACGTACCTTATGCAATTCCAAGCTAGCAATTAATTGGATCAATCAAGAACCCTTACTAGGGTTTATGTGGATTAATGAATTAACTCTTAACCTTTTTCAATTCAATCAAATATACAAACAATAGTGTGTTTGTATCACGTTCTTGTACACACGTACTAATATCAAATTAAAGTAAATGCCAGTTTTAAAACACAAAACAATTTGTTTTGGAAAAACAAATCGATCGACCAAACACAAAGAAAAGGAAAAAAAAAATTAGGGTATTGTGTGTGCCCAAAAGATATGAAACAATGAACCCCTAGCCTTGTTTATATAGGATGACAAAACTTAGGCAACAAGTTAGGGATTGGGTTGGGTTTACCCCTTGCCGATCGATTCTAGCAAACCCAAAGGGTTTCTAGATCATTCTTGTTCTCTAATTTTCCATCTACAGTCCTTTCTTTTTATTATCTAACAACCGTTATTCAATTATCGTTAATTACTTAACGCTCGTTAGTTGTTTTGTGTAATAAATAATTAAACACAAAATTTTATATTTAATTATCTAAACTTTAATTCTTCACACGTAAAGTGTGCAATCCCGTGGTCTTGAGTTCGATTCTAGACATACACGTATAAAATATCGTCCATAAACTAGCATAATGTTCTAATTTGGTTTCAATCTCTTAAAAATATTTGACCATAGAAATGATACGGATCTCATAAACTAAGTATTATGTCAATGTAGTTATGTTTGTAATTAGTATATTTCATAATTTGTCGCTTGCAGACGCAATGCATAATAGACAAGGCATAACGGTTTGACTAGCTCCAAAAAATGACCCATTTTGTCCCATGTAAAGATGTAGTTGGTCAGCCTGGTCATTGTTTTTAGGATTCTTCATCGTTTTTAGGAATCTCCATTGTCTCTGTTTCTTCAAATTTATAATATCCGTTTCAATGTCCATATAAAAATTTCAAACCATAAAAAGGTCACTTATATGGCACTAATATATACAAGTAGCTGAAGATACGTTTATTGATATACTATGTATTTCTGTTTTTGATGTGTCCTTTGTTGCACATAATATGTTTAAATACTTATTACTTATACTAGACGAGTACCTGTGCATAATAACGGAATTTTATAGCGACATATGTTTTATTGATAAAAAAAAAGTTATAGGTTATAAACGAAAAATAATTACAGTTTGAAGATTTGAGGATTAAACATTATATTTTGAAACTCGGTTCGACCTGGGTGGTTCAATTGGTTGAACCGTTCCGGTCGAAAAAGGGGTCAATTTAAACTGGGTCAACTTTTCGGGTTAGGTCGAAAACGGGTCAAATTAAACTGGGTCAACCCGCCGGGTTTTAAGCATCCGGGTCAACCCAGTTTTTGATTTGTATTAATAGTTTCCTGTTGAAATATATGTTTTCAACATTTCCTTTTTTAGTTTCAACTTTTGACTTTTCATTTTTTTCTTCGGGTACCCTGTGACAATTAACCAGAGAAATAGATCTCCATTAGGCCTGATTCACCTATTTGTATCGGTTTCAACGGGTCCTCTCTTGTTCATTTTTGGATGACTATTATTGGTTACCGAACCGGTGGCTACACCGGTTCCCGGTTGAACCCGTTGGTCCTGTCCAGTTTTCATAACTATATGTACCATCAACTTGTTAGGTTGTATGAAGCTTTGTGTGTTTTATTAATTTGTATAATGTGTATAATAACGGGTCCTCTCTTGTTCATTTTCGGATGACTTTTATTGGTTAGCCGAACCGGTGGCGACACCGGTTCCTGATTGAACCCGTTGGTCCCGTCCGATTTCCAAACCTATATGTACCATCAACTTGTTAGGTTTTATGAAGCTTTGTGTGTTTCATTAATTTGTATAATAACATGTACTTTTTATTTTAGGGTATTTTAAAAATAACATTAATTAGTATGTTTAATTATTTTACATTGATTATGTTGTAGCTCGTTTAAATTGTACACTGTAAAAAATTTATTGTACTTTTTAGAAATCGGTGTTTTAATTTGTTGTATTTAATTTGGTAGATATGTTTTTAATTTGTTGTACAATGTAAATAAATTATTATACTTTTAAGGGGTAAATCTAAAGATACGCAATATATTTCTTCAAATAAACACAAGTACGCAACGTACTTAGTAAAGTGTCAAACGTACGCAACATATTTTCAAAAAATCGTCGATCTACGCAATGTGATCTGCTGGCAGTAAGTTACCAGGTTACCTAACTTTAAAAGTTACACCTTTGATCATTAAACTGTGTCATATCTCGCGTACATGATCCTATTTTAGTCCTATTTACCAGCGTTACACCGTTAGTCCCCAAACGTTACACCGTTAGTCCCAAAAAAAAATCAAGATTTAAAAAACATATATATAAAAAAAATTCCATAATATTAAAAAAAAAAAAAAAAAAAAAAAAAAAAACTTTAAAATTGAATTTTTTTTAAAGTAAAAAAAAAAAAAAAAAAAAAAATCTTTAAAAAAAATTCCAAATTTTTTAAAGTTTTTTTTTTTATTTTTTTTATTATTATTTTTTTTTAACTTTATAAAACTTAAAAAAAAAAAAAACTTTAAAAAATCTGGAATTTTTTTTTAAAGCCTTTAAAAAAAATTCAATTTTAAAGTTTATTTATTTATTTATTTTTAATAATCTGGAATTTTTTTTATATACATGTTTTTTAAATCTTGATTTTTTTAGGGGACTAACGGTGTAACGTTTGGGGACTAACGGTGTAACGTTTGGGGACTGTTAGGAATTAAATAAGCACAAGAATCAGAAGTTTCAGCATAAAGGTTTAATGGAAATACGACAAGTATGATTTTGCTGAAGACTATTTCCACTGAAGGTGATTCTGCTGCTGAATCTTACTACTGATGAATACTGCTGCTTGATTCTGCTGCTGCTATGAATCAGCAGCTATGACTCATAACAAACAGTTGTGTCGATAAGAATGACTTATTCAACTCTTGCATAATAAGATAATATCTTAGTTCTAGTCATCAAATTGAACACTCCAAGTGAGTTGTTTATCCTAGATACATGATGTATCTTGTATGACTAAGCTAGAATAGTGATTAGTCATAAGCTAGTTATTTGTTGAGTCATGTAGTTTGTAAAAGATATTTTCCTTGGACTATAAAAGGAAAATCTTAGATATGTAGATACATGAGATAATGCCATATAAAAACTCTCATATACAGACAATAAAAAAAAAAACATAAGATTCAAGGTCTTTGTAACCCTAGTGATAAGCTAAAGATCACTCGTATTATTTTTGAATAATATTGAATCGTTTGGTGTTAACTATTCCATTTCCATAACAATAAACATAAATCTTCTAAGTGTGGTTAAGTAGATTCCGCATACTTAATCATATTCACACAAACATATCTCATACACAAAGAACGAAGGTTTAACCACCTTACCGTGTAATCGACCCTCAACAAGTGGTATCAGAGCCTACAGGTTGATATTTTTGTTTTAGAAGAAGAAGTTAGAAATGGATGTTGAGTCTATTCAAACAAATGTTGCTGCTAAGTTACCAATGCTCAAACAGAATGAGTTTGAGATGTGGAGGTTAAGAATAGAACAATATTTTCAAGTGCAAGATTATGCACTATGGGAAATCATTGAAGATGGAGATTCTTACAAGCCTACAACCACTACATCAACAGTTGATGGTAAGGAAGTTGATAAGCTGCAAACCAAGCCACAAACTGCAGAAGACAGAATTAAGAAGAAGAATGACCTAAAGGCCAGAAGCATGCTGATGATGACCATTCCAAATGATCAACTAATAAACTTCAGCAAATTCAAAGATGCAAAGTCACTATTTGAGGCCATTATTGCAAGGTATAGTGGGAATGAAGCCACCAAGAAGACCCAGAAAACTCTTCTTAAGCAACAGTTTGAAAATTTCACATCAACCAACCATGAATCTTTAGACCATATGTTCAACAGGCTACAGAATATTGTGAGTCAACTTGCTATTCTTGGAGTTGAAATACCTCAAGAAGATTTAAACTCAAAATTTCTGAGAAGCTTACCTGAAGAATGGGCTATGCATGTTGTTGTCTGGAAGAACAAGTCAGACATTGACACCATGGATCTTATGGATCTGTATAGCAACTTTAAGATTGTTGTGCAAGATTTGAAGAAAACTGGAGGTACTAGTTCAAGCACTGGGAACATGGCATTTATGTCATCTCCTAGTAATTCAGTTCCAGTTACTAATGAAAAAGTTCATGATGTTGTAAGTGCTGCAAGTTCATCAAGCAGTACTTTTGGAATTTTAGATGAGAAAACATGTTGTGCTTTCTTCACAAGCAAACATAATGGATCCATGTTAACTCATGAAGACCTTCAAGAGATCAATGATGATGATCTGGAGGAAATGGATCTAAAATGGCAAATTTCTCTTCTTAGCATGAGAGCTAAGAAATTCTATCAAAGGACGGGGAAGAAGATCACAATCAGTAGCAATGAACCTGCTGGTTATGACAAGTCAAAGATAGAATGCTACAACTGTCACAAGATGGGACACTTCTCAAGAGAATGTAGAAGGCCAAGACAGCAAGATAGCAGAAATAGAGATGTTGGAAGAAAATCCAATACAGGGGAGATGTCTGAACCAAAAGCTATGGTAGCAATTGATGGGTTAGGTTTTGATTGGAGCTTCATGAATAATGAAGAAATGGGTTCTTCACAGATGGCTCTTATGGCATTTACTGCACCTGAGGTACATGATCATAAAACCTGTTCAAATACTTGTACTGCTCTTAAAGACTTAAAAATCTTAATTAAACAGTATGATGACCAAAAGGTTAGATACGCCAAATCTGATCTAGATTGTTTCAATTATAAAAGTGGTTTAGAATCTGCAGAGAGACAAATCCTACACTATAAAAGGAATGAACTTGCCTTTACTGATGCTAAAACTTTACTTGAAAATGATAATCAATTTAAAGATCAAATTATTGAGGCCTTAAAAGAAGCATTGGATAGGGTTAAGACTGAGAAAGAAAACATTCAATTGACTAAAGAGAAGCTTGAACATGCTTCTAAAAATGTAAACAAAATAATAGACAGTCAAGTGAATAATAAAGTTAAGTCAGGATTAGGATATAATGCAGCCCCACCCCCTTATAGAGGTATCCCAAAACCCCCAGGGATCGACCTAGAACATTCAGGATTGCCTGAATTTCAGCTAACTAAGTTACAATATGGAGTTCAACCAAACTCTAACATAGTAGCTGATGAGCCTAAGAAAGAAAGTAAATGTTCATGTAAAACATTACTTTTTCAGGACAAGGTGTCCTTTGTACATAAACAGGTTATGTCTAAACCTGAAGTGGTTAAGAAAGCAAGAACAAGAGTTCCTAAGATAGTCAAACACAATACTGATAGGCCTAAGACCAATGAAAAATATGTTAGGCAACCAGTTAGATATTGTGAACAATATAGAACCACAAACAAGCCCAGAGGTAACCAAAGAAATTGGAATAACCTCAAGTCTTACCAACTAGGTGATGACTTTGCTTTTCACAATAAAGCTTGTTTCATTTGTGGTAGTTTTGACCATCTTGCAGCTTTCTGTAACCAATGGGTATCTGGGTATGAAAGTAATAGAGTGAACTACAAAAGGCAAACACCTAAATCTCATTTTCACTCTAATTCTAAAAGATCAAAACCCAAAACAGTCACAAAAACTGTTCCTGCTGAAAGGAAATTGGTTTCTGCTGAAAAACCATATATGACTGTTTACCCAAAATCAACAATTAAGGGTGCAAAAACAACTTTCAAACATGCATCTAATATTGTTCAAAGGCCCATTCAAGCAAAAGCAGTGGTCCAAAAACAAGTTTGGAGACCAAAGGGTACAACTACAAAGCTAGCAGTTTCTTCTGCTAAGCATACTGCTGCTAAGGGTAATAGGGCAAATGCTGTTAAGGCCTCAGCATGTTGGATTCTTAAATCCAATGTTGCATCAACAGTCCTCAAGAGATTACATTTCATTGATGCAAGAGGCAGATCCAAGTCAGTGTTGGCTTGGATCCCCAAAGAAAACTAATTCTTTTATTCTGTGCAGGGACATTCACCAACAGATCATGAAGATCAAGGATATTCAGATAGTGGGTGTTCAAGGCACATGACAGGCAACATGTCTTATCTTTCCAACTTTCAATCAATTGATGGTGGATATGTTACCTTTGGAGGAGGAATTGGTGGAAAGATTACTGGTAAAGGTACTATCAAAACCAGTAAATTAGATTTTGAAGATGTGTTTTATGTGCAAGAGCTTAAGTATAATCTCTTTAGTGTCTCACAAATGTGTGACAGAAAGAATAATGTTCTTTTTACTGAGACTGAATGTCTTGTACTTTCTCCTGATTTTAAGATACCTGATGAAAGTCAAGTACTTCTTAAAATTCCTAGGAAGGGCAATATGTACAGTGTTGATATGAATAACATTGTTTCTAAAGATGCTTTAACTTGTCTTGTTGCAAAGGCCACATTAGATGAATCTATGTTATGGCATAGGAGGCTTGGTCATATTAACTTCAAAACCATAAATAAGATTGTTAAGAATGGTTTGGTAAGAGGTTTACCTCAAAAACGTTTTGAAAATGATCAAACATGCATTGCTTGTCTTAAAGGCAAACAACACAAAGCCACTTGTAAGCCCAAGATTTTTAACTCTATCAATCAATCATTGTTTATGCTTCATATGGACTTATTTGGACCTGTTTCAGTAAGTAGTATAATGCATAAGAAATTTTGTCTAGTTGTTACTGATGACTATAGTAGATTTACATGGGTATTCTTTTTAGGAACTAAGGATGAGACTTCTAGCATCCTTAAGACCTTCATTACAGAGATAGAAAACCTAGTAAGCAAAAGAGTAAAAGTCATTAGATGTGATAATGGAACAGAATTCAAAAATAGAGTTATGGATGATTTCTGCAAAGAAAAAGGTATTAAAAGAGAATTTAGTGTTGCTAGAACTCCTCAACAGAATGGAGTAGCTGAAAGAAAGAATAGAACACTAATAGAAGCTGCTAGAACTATGTTAGCTGATTCAAAGTTGCCTATAACTTTTTGGGCTGAAGCAGTGATTGGTTCTAAACGGTCAACTAAGTTCACCAGGTAATGGTCAACCAAGTCAAATGTCAAAAACCAACTACCAAGGAGTTTAGGGAATCCCCGGGTCGTTAAGTCCCGACGAGGTGTGGATTGTATTCAAACGGTTATGTGATCGGGTGAATTTGGACAGGAAAGGGTTTGAAATGATTACGCTAAGGAAATACAAATGAGAACGATTTAAACAAACTATATTAACAATTACGTGAAACCTAATTAACCTAAAACGTAAACTGAAAACTTAAAATCAGAAATTGCTTATACGTAAGCAGAAAAATAAGCCAAACGGCTTAAATAGAAGCTATCACTTTATTTATGTTTTTGGTTTTTCTAATTTTACAAACTACGTAACCTAAATTTAAAAACGTGAAAGTTATTTAAATAAAACGCGAGTTAAATTTAAAATAAACGCGAGTGCGCGAAATAAAAAGTGAATTTTGAGCTACGCTAATCCTACAAACATGAAAATTATATTTTTACAATCCTAATGATAAAAGAAAATTTTTAGAAAAAGAAAAATAATTTTTACATTAATTAATTAATTACTATTAATTTATTACTAATTAATTACTAATTAATATTCTTTAAATTACACTAATTATTAAATTAAGCTAGAAAAATGAAAATTTAATTCTAAAAATTCTAAAATAATATAAAAGTAATTTTAAAATTAAAAATATATTTTTCCTACTTTTTATCTAATTAATATTAATTAATTAAGATTTAAATACTAATTAAACTAATTAAATTAAGGAAAAATATCAAATGAACAGTAAAAATCCTAAAACTTTTTCTAAAAATATTTTATAACATTTAGAACCTAGGAAAATATAAAAACATAGGATTACTTAATAAAAACTATTTACTCTATTTAATTATCTAATATTAATTAATTAGTATAAAGCTAATATTAATTATTAAAAGTAGCAAATGAAAAGAGAAAAATCTAGAAAAATTCTTAAAAATACTTTAAACTATAAGGAACTTAAGAAAAATATGAAAATACAAAAATACTTAATAATAAGCTAAAAGAAAAAATGAAAAAGATAACTTCTATTAAATAGAAGCTATCACTAAAAATTAAAGTTGGATTTTTTTGGATTTTCTTTTACAAATCTAACAAGCTACTGAAATTATAAAACTTTTGTGAAAACAATTTTTGTGAGACTCAAAAATAAGCTCAGCTTGAGCTTATTAGCTCAACAGTTGAGTTTAAGGCTTGAACATGAAATTTAAAGCTTAAATAAGCTGGAACTAAGATACATGGTGAACTCAGAGGGAAAAGTAAGCTGCAATAGATTAATGTATACTAGGAAAGAGCTAAAACAACTAGGAAAAATCACTGAATAAGCTACAAAGTGGTAATAAGCAAATCAAACATCCACTGCCTAGGCCATCAGGTCTGCAGGCTACTAACAAGGCCAAATAAACTATTCAAACAAGATTGAGAAGCCAAAGTGAGCCTGGAATTAGTTAAATGAGTGCAAGGGCTTCTCAAAGAACCAAGAGTCATAAGCTTATTCCCACAGATAAGCTCACAATGAGCTTGTGGAATGGGCTGTTTGGGACAGCTTGCAGCTGGGTGCAAATGGGTCAAGATTATTTCCACCTAAATACCATAACCCCTAGGACATGTAAGAGCATACATGAAACTAATGCAAATTTAAAATACCAACTAACGAATAAAAACTAAGAATCTATCCTATCTATGGCTGCAAAAGAGAAACTCGGCTAGGGGGCTGATGAGCAGGTCTGGGGGTGTGCCGATTTGCAGCCCTCACATAAGCTACCATAATAGGCTCTAATTCCTCATATAAGCTGAGAGATGAAAAATCTAAACTACAATTGACTAGTGTAACCAAATGCAAACACTGAATCCTATCCAATCCTACACTATCTTAGATAAAAAGGGGCAAAGTGGGGACTGATTGGTTGTGCAGACCTATGCTAAACCACCAACAACCTCTTGATAAGCTATCCATTAATCTCAATTTAAACTGATGGCAAATCAAACAAGCTAAATCAAACCAGGAAACAAACAACACAAGCTGACAGACTTGATTCTCATAAATAAAAAAACTAAGAACAAGCTGGTTGTGAAACAGTCCAATGGGTAATCTAGAAGACCAAATTAAGCACTCCACACAAATAAGCCATAAACTTAAATAAGCTTTAACAAACAGAGGGACAACAACAAATCACAATTCTAACAACAAACATAAACAACAACAAGATCAGACAACATGAACAATTACACCACTGCAGCAGCAGTGGTCAAATGGACCAAAAGAGTGCTTAATAATCAGCACTAGATAAGCATCCTAATCCAAACTAAAAGTAATCCAAGAAACTACACCTAGGGGGCTTTCTGAACCACCCAAGATCACACCCTAATTCCTACAAATGAGCAATCCAAGGACTCTTGAAATTTTGCAAAAAACTGAGTTGCAGGGGAGGATCTCAGTCAAGTAAGCATTTTCAAATTAGATTCTTAGTGGGAAAATAAGCTTTAAATTGAAAAATTCTTTTTGGTACTAATTACCAGGCTACCCAAGTTCACAAATCAACAATTAAATTGAAATTTTACCCAGAAATAAGGCCTAGAAAAGCTTTTGAAATCTGTCCCATATTCTCAATCATGAACTTTTGACTTTTTTATTAACTTAGCAAATTTGACTTATATGAGATTATATGAACCCTAATTGATTAAACAAGTTAACTTATCACTAAACTAAACTTAATTAACTTAACTAACTTAGTTTCACTCTAAATTGAAACTCGTAATCTCATAAAACCACAATCAGTCAAGCTGTTGTGAAATTACAAAGCAACCTTGACTTTTTCTTTAAAAATTACCAAGTAAAGGGTCAAATTGCAGTAATGTGAGCCTAGAAACAGTGGACAAATTGTCCTTAACCCTTTATAATAGCAACAATACACAGATATAACTAGTTCCAAACACTCCTTAATGGGTGACTGATTGATTTTAGTGAACAGAAAGAACAAGTTGAGGCATTACTTTGAACACTAACTACTTAAACTAGATTATTTAGGGCCTGATGAGCAAATGAAAAGCAAACATAAGCAATTTAAATAAGCTAACTAGAGTAAGCTAAATTAAGCAAATAGTGACAGTTCCAACAATAACTTAAACTAACAAATCTTAAACTACAACACAAGCATACATATCATATAATAGATGAAATAAGCAAATAGAAACAGAAATAAGCTCAACTAAACAGTGGTGATAAGCAGAATAAATAAGCAGTTTTGAAAAGATTTCTAAAAATTAAATTGCATTCATTAAAAGTAAAGAGTACATAGACTTTTTAAAGAAAACTACACTAAAAATCTACACTAAATCCCACTACAAACTAAAATTAACTACTGCCATCAAATGGCTTACAACTTCATTATAAATACTAAAAAATAAAAAATAAACTTGGACCAGCCTTTTTGTTCTTTCTTGTCTTGTTCCCTGTTTGTCTGGTGCTTTTTGTGTTTTATTTGTCCCCTGAGAACATCTTCTAGCCCTATGATTGTCTGCTTCTTCTCTTAGCAGCCCTAGGATTGGTATTGGAGTTATAAGGGTGTGGAGTAATAATAAGGTTGGGGTTGACTTTGGGAGGGGGAAGTAGGGTGGTTAGTAGGATGGTGGAGAGTGGGGAGGGGACAAGGTTGTTGGAGGAGGCAGGGATGGTTGGGGGCTAGGTATTTAGGCGGGGAAGAAAGGTCAGGGGAGGGGTTGACTTTAGCTTTGACCCGTTTTTTATTAGTATTGAAAAGGGTGTGGGCGGGCTTGGTTAGACATGGGCCTGGACAAAAAGAAATGGGTGGGCTGGGGTGGTTAATATTAGGAGTGGTTTGGTTTAGTTTTGGTTTAAGTACAAAAAGAATACAAAGGGTCCGTTTGGTGTGAATTTGTAGCAAGGACCAATTTGTAATTTTTTTGATTTTATGAGGACCAAAAGTGTAATTTTCCAAAATTTTTACCTAAGGACAATATTTGATGACATTTGACTTGTAAATGCCTTAGGTTGACTTTTCTTTCAAAACAAATGCTTAGGGACTAGTTTTGTAAATTTTTGAAAGTTGGGGGACTAAAACTGCCAATTGTGTAAACTTTGTTCGTTTTTCATTGTTTTTGCTCATTTTGCATTAGAAACGTCTAAAATACAATCCCTGGGATATTTTAAGTATTTTGATGCATTTCTGAGCGTTTTCGGATGTTTTGGCAGTTTAAATACGACAAAAATAATGAGTGTTTGAGCACTCATCAATCCCCCACACTAAACTATTGCTAGTCCCTAGCAATATTTTTGGAAAACTTGATGGATTTTAAACTCTTTACCAAAAGCCATCACTTCTGGAGTAGCCAGGTGTAAGAACTGTGGCACACCTGATAACCGTGTGATTTTGAGCAAACCACCAGCTGTCAACGGATTTGATTAGTCTTTACCAGAAGCCGTTTGCTTCTGGACTAGCCAACTCTTGATGGAATAGTCAACATCTTGGTGAGCTGATTACCAATTATGGTTTTTCCACGGCCTTTACCACAAGCCATAATCTTGTGGGCTAGCCAACTCATTTGTTTTCGGGGAGTTGAGGAACCATACAATTTTGGGCAAATTGCAAGCCGTAAACGGATTTGAGTTGTCTTTACCAAGAGCCGTTTGCTCCTGGACTAGCCAATCCCTTTTGTCGGTTAGACAAGGCGGACTGATTACCACAAAAATTTTGAGGCACCAGTGAAAAATTTTTGAAAATTTTGAAATTTTGGCAAAAACGGGGGTATTATATAGTAAAATGTGATAAAATTCGCTAGAATAGCGAATACCCCCCCACACTTAGCATGAATATTGTCCTCAATATTCAAAATCCCGGCTATTATGCCGACATTTTGAACGTAAAAGGGCAACATTACAAGCTAAGCGTGGAAAATACCATTTTGCTTTTTCACTCATTTGTAATCATAGCATGGGGGACTCCCCCACACTTAGGGTGAAAACCCTATAAGCATGCTATTGTTTTTGTTTACCGAGTCGCTAGCTTGACTCGACCCCGAATTCATTAGTCCATGGGGAAGCATGATGTGGAAGAAACAATCTCACTCGGATTTTCATTCAAGATGTTTGGATAAACATTTGAAGCACGTGAAAGTTCCACACCGATGAGATATAATCCCGGCTCAAGATAATGATACATGAAAATGCCGGGGTCAAATATAGTGTCCTCACTCCCGAAGGAGTGAAGAAGAGAAGAAGTCACCTTATAGGTGAAGAAAAGGAAGAAAATCATGATGCAAATCATGATTTGATTTTCTTCCTCGAGAGCAGGCTCATCAGCCTGAATTTGGATTTCTAGGGTTAAGCTCGTAAACAACCCGGGAGGGTGGGTGGGAATTTGCAAATTCTCATAATAGAGAGCATCTCCCCCTGGGATATCAAACTGATGAGCGAGTTCACCGGAGAACTCCTCATGAAGAGAATCATTCACAAGATGTGAATCAGGGAACTCATGTTCCGAAATAGACTCATCACAATCCTCATTCTGAATATCAAAGAGTGGATTATCAGAAATCAAAGTGAATTCAGATTCGAATTCAAATAGAGGATTGGTGAGAGTGGTATTGAATGTTTCGGGAACAAAGTGAAAATTATTCTCTGTTGGACTGCTGGGATCAGAAGTGAGTGACGGATCATGATATAGGAGACTTTCAATTTCTCCCAGATCGGCTTGGAAATCGAGGAGACCATCATCACTTTCAAGTGAAAGTGGATCGATGTGAGCAAGTTCATCAGCGAACTCCTCAAGAAGATGATCAGCATCAGTTTGTGGAACTGATGCCTCAACATACTCGATATCTCCATAAGATATACAATCATCGCTATAATCTGAGAAAGTCTCAAATTGATCTTTAGGACACTCAATGGTGGAAGGAATATCACACATATCATCCAAAGTTCCCTGTGACTCTCCTGGGATTGGGACAAGGATCTCAACACTAGACTTTATGAATTCGTCCGATTCCCTTTCAGGAATAGTGCTAAGATGCTCATCCCCCATGATCAGAGGGTGAGTGGGAACTTCGGGTGTGATAGCAGTTGTTTGAGATGGAATCTCAACTGCTGGGATATCAACTGATGAACTTGAAGTTTTATAAAATTCAAGGATGTCAAGTGTAACCTCATCATCACTGTCATCAGGAATGAAACGAAACAAAGAGCTAGATTTGGCTGCTTTTTCTCTTGCAATGGATTCCCTCATAGATTTTTCATATGCATCTTGGGAATTTATTCTAGCAGCCTGCTCTTCAGCAAGCAATTCTTCCATGGATTTTTGATGAGTGTGTCTTTGGGCAAAGTCTTGAACTAAGCCCTTTAGCTCATCAACGATTTTCATCATATTTTGCATTTCTGGAAGAAGTGCTTGATTCATATCGTACTGTGGAGGTTGGTCGTAATAAGGTGTGTCAAAATTGTCACAAGGATATGGATTTCCCGTTTGACAATCTGAGCTGAAGTGTGGACCTCCACAGTAATCACAACAGTAAAACTGTTGAGGCTGTGAGTCGTATGTGCTAGAGTCATAATCGTTATCAGAAAACTGCTCATAGACAAGCGTGTTTCCCGATTGACAATCAGAACTGTAGTGTGAACCACCACAATACTCACAACAATAAAACTGCTGAGTTTGATGGTGTGGTAACTGATGGAATGAATCAGTCGTGTCATGGTAGGAATAGGGATTCTGGTTATAGACAGACCCGTTTCCCGACTCAACCATGCCACAACTGGGGCAATTGCCACCATTATGAGGATTACCACACCACTGGCAAATCAGAAAGTGTGGATGAGACATAGAAAGAATCAAATGTGTATAGAGGGTGAGGAAATGAGAATCAAAAGGGTGAGAGGGTAAAGGAGGATATTTTTGGATTTTTGGATAAACATTTTATACAAATAGAAAAGAAAATGTTTTTGTGTTTTTTGTGTTCGTTGAAAACTGAGTTTAAAAGTTTTCGGGAACGGTTTTGTTTTGATAATAAGGAAATATGAACAAAGGATGGATTAATGTACAATGGAACGAATTCCAAAATCACTAATCAGAAAAACCGTTTAGATACGCACACAACCTCCCCGGCAGCGGCGCCAAAAATTGATTGGTTCTAAACGGTCAACTAAGTTCACCAGGTAATGGTCAACCAAGTCAAATGTCAAAAACCAACTACCAAGGAGTTTAGGGAATCCCCGGGTCGTTAAGTCCCGACGAGGTGTGGATTGTATTCAAACGGTTATGTGATCGGGTGAATTTGGACAGGAAAGGGTTTGAAATGATTACGCTAAGGAAATACAAATGAGAACGATTTAAACAAACTATATTAACAATTACGTGAAACCTAATTAACCTAAAACGTAAACTGAAAACTTAAAATCAGAAATTGCTTATACGTAAGCAGAAAAATAAGCCAAACGGCTTAAATAGAAGCTATCACTTTATTTATGTTTTTGGTTTTTCTAATTTTACAAACTACGTAACCTAAATTTAAAAACGTGAAAGTTATTTAAATAAAACGCGAGTTAAATTTAAAATAAACGCGAGTGCGCGAAATAAAAAGTGAATTTTGAGCTACGCTAATCCTACAAACATGAAAATTATATTTTTACAATCCTAATGATAAAAGAAAATTTTTAGAAAAAGAAAAATAATTTTTACATTAATTAATTAATTACTATTAATTTATTACTAATTAATTACTAATTAATATTCTTTAAATTACACTAATTATTAAATTAAGCTAGAAAAATGAAAATTTAATTCTAAAAATTCTAAAATAATATAAAAGTAATTTTAAAATTAAAAATATATTTTTCCTACTTTTTATCTAATTAATATTAATTAATTAAGATTTAAATACTAATTAAACTAATTAAATTAAGGAAAAATATCAAATGAACAGTAAAAATCCTAAAACTTTTTCTAAAAATATTTTATAACATTTAGAACCTAGGAAAATATAAAAACATAGGATTACTTAATAAAAACTATTTACTCTATTTAATTATCTAATATTAATTAATTAGTATAAAGCTAATATTAATTATTAAAAGTAGCAAATGAAAAGAGAAAAATCTAGAAAAATTCTTAAAAATACTTTAAACTATAAGGAACTTAAGAAAAATATGAAAATACAAAAATACTTAATAATAAGCTAAAAGAAAAAATGAAAAAGATAACTTCTATTAAATAGAAGCTATCACTAAAAATTAAAGTTGGATTTTTTTGGATTTTCTTTTACAAATCTAACAAGCTACTGAAATTATAAAACTTTTGTGAAAACAATTTTTGTGAGACTCAAAAATAAGCTCAGCTTGAGCTTATTAGCTCAACAGTTGAGTTTAAGGCTTGAACATGAAATTTAAAGCTTAAATAAGCTGGAACTAAGATACATGGTGAACTCAGAGGGAAAAGTAAGCTGCAATAGATTAATGTATACTAGGAAAGAGCTAAAACAACTAGGAAAAATCACTGAATAAGCTACAAAGTGGTAATAAGCAAATCAAACATCCACTGCCTAGGCCATCAGGTCTGCAGGCTACTAACAAGGCCAAATAAACTATTCAAACAAGATTGAGAAGCCAAAGTGAGCCTGGAATTAGTTAAATGAGTGCAAGGGCTTCTCAAAGAACCAAGAGTCATAAGCTTATTCCCACAGATAAGCTCACAATGAGCTTGTGGAATGGGCTGTTTGGGACAGCTTGCAGCTGGGTGCAAATGGGTCAAGATTATTTCCACCTAAATACCATAACCCCTAGGACATGTAAGAGCATACATGAAACTAATGCAAATTTAAAATACCAACTAACGAATAAAAACTAAGAATCTATCCTATCTATGGCTGCAAAAGAGAAACTCGGCTAGGGGGCTGATGAGCAGGTCTGGGGGTGTGCCGATTTGCAGCCCTCACATAAGCTACCATAATAGGCTCTAATTCCTCATATAAGCTGAGAGATGAAAAATCTAAACTACAATTGACTAGTGTAACCAAATGCAAACACTGAATCCTATCCAATCCTACACTATCTTAGATAAAAAGGGGCAAAGTGGGGACTGATTGGTTGTGCAGACCTATGCTAAACCACCAACAACCTCTTGATAAGCTATCCATTAATCTCAATTTAAACTGATGGCAAATCAAACAAGCTAAATCAAACCAGGAAACAAACAACACAAGCTGACAGACTTGATTCTCATAAATAAAAAAACTAAGAACAAGCTGGTTGTGAAACAGTCCAATGGGTAATCTAGAAGACCAAATTAAGCACTCCACACAAATAAGCCATAAACTTAAATAAGCTTTAACAAACAGAGGGACAACAACAAATCACAATTCTAACAACAAACATAAACAACAACAAGATCAGACAACATGAACAATTACACCACTGCAGCAGCAGTGGTCAAATGGACCAAAAGAGTGCTTAATAATCAGCACTAGATAAGCATCCTAATCCAAACTAAAAGTAATCCAAGAAACTACACCTAGGGGGCTTTCTGAACCACCCAAGATCACACCCTAATTCCTACAAATGAGCAATCCAAGGACTCTTGAAATTTTGCAAAAAACTGAGTTGCAGGGGAGGATCTCAGTCAAGTAAGCATTTTCAAATTAGATTCTTAGTGGGAAAATAAGCTTTAAATTGAAAAATTCTTTTTGGTACTAATTACCAGGCTACCCAAGTTCACAAATCAACAATTAAATTGAAATTTTACCCAGAAATAAGGCCTAGAAAAGCTTTTGAAATCTGTCCCATATTCTCAATCATGAACTTTTGACTTTTTTATTAACTTAGCAAATTTGACTTATATGAGATTATATGAACCCTAATTGATTAAACAAGTTAACTTATCACTAAACTAAACTTAATTAACTTAACTAACTTAGTTTCACTCTAAATTGAAACTCGTAATCTCATAAAACCACAATCAGTCAAGCTGTTGTGAAATTACAAAGCAACCTTGACTTTTTCTTTAAAAATTACCAAGTAAAGGGTCAAATTGCAGTAATGTGAGCCTAGAAACAGTGGACAAATTGTCCTTAACCCTTTATAATAGCAACAATACACAGATATAACTAGTTCCAAACACTCCTTAATGGGTGACTGATTGATTTTAGTGAACAGAAAGAACAAGTTGAGGCATTACTTTGAACACTAACTACTTAAACTAGATTATTTAGGGCCTGATGAGCAAATGAAAAGCAAACATAAGCAATTTAAATAAGCTAACTAGAGTAAGCTAAATTAAGCAAATAGTGACAGTTCCAACAATAACTTAAACTAACAAATCTTAAACTACAACACAAGCATACATATCATATAATAGATGAAATAAGCAAATAGAAACAGAAATAAGCTCAACTAAACAGTGGTGATAAGCAGAATAAATAAGCAGTTTTGAAAAGATTTCTAAAAATTAAATTGCATTCATTAAAAGTAAAGAGTACATAGACTTTTTAAAGAAAACTACACTAAAAATCTACACTAAATCCCACTACAAACTAAAATTAACTACTGCCATCAAATGGCTTACAACTTCATTATAAATACTAAAAAATAAAAAATAAACTTGGACCAGCCTTTTTGTTCTTTCTTGTCTTGTTCCCTGTTTGTCTGGTGCTTTTTGTGTTTTATTTGTCCCCTGAGAACATCTTCTAGCCCTATGATTGTCTGCTTCTTCTCTTAGCAGCCCTAGGATTGGTATTGGAGTTATAAGGGTGTGGAGTAATAATAAGGTTGGGGTTGACTTTGGGAGGGGGAAGTAGGGTGGTTAGTAGGATGGTGGAGAGTGGGGAGGGGACAAGGTTGTTGGAGGAGGCAGGGATGGTTGGGGGCTAGGTATTTAGGCGGGGAAGAAAGGTCAGGGGAGGGGTTGACTTTAGCTTTGACCCGTTTTTTATTAGTATTGAAAAGGGTGTGGGCGGGCTTGGTTAGACATGGGCCTGGACAAAAAGAAATGGGTGGGCTGGGGTGGTTAATATTAGGAGTGGTTTGGTTTAGTTTTGGTTTAAGTACAAAAAGAATACAAAGGGTCCGTTTGGTGTGAATTTGTAGCAAGGACCAATTTGTAATTTTTTTGATTTTATGAGGACCAAAAGTGTAATTTTCCAAAATTTTTACCTAAGGACAATATTTGATGACATTTGACTTGTAAATGCCTTAGGTTGACTTTTCTTTCAAAACAAATGCTTAGGGACTAGTTTTGTAAATTTTTGAAAGTTGGGGGACTAAAACTGCCAATTGTGTAAACTTTGTTCGTTTTTCATTGTTTTTGCTCATTTTGCATTAGAAACGTCTAAAATACAATCCCTGGGATATTTTAAGTATTTTGATGCATTTCTGAGCGTTTTCGGATGTTTTGGCAGTTTAAATACGACAAAAATGATGAGTGTTTGAGCACTCATCAAGCAGTCAACACTGCTTGTTATGTTCAGAACAGAGTTTTAATAGTGCAGCCTCACAATAAGACATCATATGAACTTTTTAGAGGTAGAACTCCTGCAATAGGATTTCTTAGACCTTTTGGATGTCATGTGACAATTCTGAATACCTTAGACCATTTGAGAAAATTTGATGGTAAAGCAGATGAAGGTTTCTTTGTTGGATATTCTCTCAATAGCAAAGCTTTTAGAGTATACAACATAAGAACTAAGAGAGTAGAAGAGAGTCTACATATAGAGTTCTTAGAGAACAAGTATAATGTAGAAGGTCAAGGACCAAAATGGCTATTTGATCTTGAATCTCTAACCCATTCAATGAATTATGTGCCTGTTGTTGCAGAAACTAATGATTTTTCAGGTTCACAAGCAACAGATGAGGCAAGGTTAGACAAGAAGACACATCAAGATTATGTGATGATGCCAATATGGTCAAATACCAATGTGGAATCAACTTCAACCAATGGAGAATCTTCTTCTGGCAAAGCTAAAGAAGATGTTGAAGATAAAATCAGAGAAGGAAGAACAGAAGAATAGCAAAATGTTCCTGCTGATGAGCAAAATGTTCCCGCTGATGATCAAACAGTTCCTGCTGATAAGCAAATTGTTTCTGCTGATAGTCCTTCAGAAGAAACAAAATCAGACTTTTCAGAAGATGAGGTGGATTTGTGCAATATTCCATCTGATTATCAAGTTCCTTCCACTCCACAAACACGAATTCACAAAGTCCACTCCCTAGAAAATGTGATTGGAGATGTACAATCTGGTGTGAAGACAAGACAACAATTGATGTCTTCAGATCAAAAAGGGATTCTTGATGCCCTTTATGCTTCAAAGCAGCATGAGTTTTCAAACTCTTGCTTATTTGTATGTTTTCTCTCACAAGATGAACCAAAGAATATTCATAAAGCCCTAGAGAATTCAAGCTGGTTGGAGGCTATGCAAGAGGAGCTTCTTCAGTTTAAGATTCAAAAGGTTTGGGTGCTAGTTGATTTACCAAGTGGTGCAAGGGTAATTGGCACTAGATGGGTTTTTAGAAATAAAAGGGATGAAAGAGGCATAGTGATTAAGAATAAGGCTAGATTAGTAGCACAAGGGTACACACAAGAAGAAGGGATAGACTATGATGAGGTTTATGCTCCAGTAGCTCGAATTGAGGCAATTAGGCTTTTCTTAGCTTATGCTTCATTTATGAACTTCACAGTTTACCAAATGGATGTCAAGAGTGCATTTTTATATGGTTCAATTGAAGAAGAGGTGTATGTTACACAACCTCCAGGCTTCACTGATCCTGATCATCCAAACAAAGTGTACAAGGTAGTTAAAGCTCTATATGGCCTACATCAGGCACCAAGAGCTTGGTATGCAACACTAGCTTCCTATTTATTAGAAAATGGATTTCAAAGAGGAAAGATTGATCAGACACTTTTCATCAAACAACACAAGAAAGATCTTCTGTTAGTACAGGTGTATGTGGATGACATTATCTTTGGATCTACAAGGAAGGAGATGTGTTTAGATTTTGAAAAACTTATGAAAGATAAGTTTCAGATGAGTTCTATGGGAGAACTTACATTCTTTTTGGGTCTGCAAGTTAAGCAATCATCTGAAGGCATATTTATTAGTCAAGACAAATATGTTGCAGAGATACTTAGAAAATTTCAATTTGCTGATTCAAAAATAGCAAGCACCCCAATAGATCCTGAGAAGCCACTTCTTAAAGATGCAGATGGAGAAAATGTGGATGTACATACATACAGATCTATGATAGGTTCTTTGATGTATCTTACATCATCAAGACCTGATATCATGTTCTCTGTTTGTGCTTGTGCAAGATTTCAAGTAACTCCAAAGGTTTCTCATTTAACAGCAGTCAAAAGAATTTTTAGATATCTAAAAAGTCAACCAAGGTTGGGTTTATGGTATTCTAGAGAATCACCTTTTGATTTGATAGCATTCTCAGACAGTGACTATGCTGGTGCTAGCTTGGACAGAAAGTCAACAACCGGAGGATGTCAATTCCTTGGATGCAGACTTATCTCATGGCAGTGTAAGAAGCAAACAATTGTGGCAAATTCAACAACTGAAGCTGAATATGTAGCTGCTGCAAGTTGCTGTGGTCAAGTTCTATGGCTTCAAAACCAACTTCTTGATTATGGGTACAATTTCTTACATACCATAATACATATTGATAATAGTAGTACAATTTGCATTATTAAAAATCCAGTGCAACATTCTAAAACAAAACACATTGAAATAAGACATCATTTTATAAGAGATTGCAATGAGAAAAGGTTAATTCAAGTAATGAAAATTGCTTCAGAACAAAACTTTGCAGATCTTCTTACAAAAGCTTTTGATGTTGGTAGATTTCAGTACTTGGTAGCAAGTATTGGAATGCTTAATCTTTAAATTTTTCAATATAATGTGTTTTTGTATATAGATTTTGTTAATGCATCTAACTTTGTTATTTAAGACTACTATTAACAATATTTGAAGTTATTCATACAGTTAGTTCTATAATTATTCTAATTCAAGACAAGTACTTTGTACTTTGTTCTTTTGGTTTTAGACTAACAGTTTCAGGTATGAATGTTTGAGCTGAAAAGCTATTTCAAGTGAAATTTGCTGATCAAAGCTGCTGATCATTGCTGCTGAAAGCTGATCATTGCTGCGGATCATTTCTGCTGATATAATAGGTTCATGATAGAAAAAGTTTGGGACTTCAAAACTCCTTAAAACTTCTTTCTTGGAATCTGATTATGATATTTCACTTCGAATTGATAAATTAGTTGATCAGATTAATAACTGATACAACTCACTTTCTATCATTTTATACTTTTAAGTATAATGTGACTAATCTACGGATATCTGATAGAAAGAACAGCGAGCAACAGTGAATCTAACACTTGTGTTAGAGGTAACAAATGCCACGAGCTGGAAACCCTATAAAGAAAGCCTTTTGAATAGGTTTATCTATACACAGGCGGTTATTTATAACTGAAAACATTGGTTCTCACACAACCAGAGGTTGCTTTAAACCGAAATTTTGATTGAGTGTCTGTTACACACTTAATCCTTTCAAAATGGTTGTAAGCAGTATGATTTTTCATAAGAAAATCATATACATACTGCTAAGGCAAAAGTTTCTTAAAAGGATTTTCAAAAGATGACTTTAAAAACCATCATATGATGGACCATAAGTCAAAATTGTCCATTGAATCACCTCTCATAGGAGTTAACACACCTAGAAGTGATGAGGACAGAATCTTAAACTCTTAAGGAATTGATGGCTTCATGTACAAATTGTCTGAAAACATGGAAAAATGCTAGATCAGATGATGATGTTATGACTGTGAGAAAATCTTTCAAACAAGGGGAGGATATCAATATAAGATGATATCAATATAAGATGATATTTGAATCTCAGGGGAGGAAAATCAAGCCCAGTTTAAGGAAGATTAACCAAAAGAAAAGACAAGATCATACAAGATGATGACATAGAGGTTGAAAATGACAAGAACATTCTTAAATGGTGTATTCAGAAAGGATGAAGCATTTCAAAGGAGAAAGTTCTATCTAGGTCAAAAAGTTGAAAAGATTCAATTTCAGTTCACTACGTTTGTTCATCACTTGTTGAAAGATCAGACAGATAAGTTCCAGAGAAAGATAAGTTCATTCACTCAGAAGAAAAGAAAGTTCAGATCAACCAAATCTGACAATGAAGTGTTTGAAAGATCTTCATATAGTCCTCATTTAATTCAAAAAAACATGTTTGAATGTGATTCACATGTTTAGGGGAGGATTGTTAGGAATTAAATAAGCACAAGAATCAGAAGTTTCAGCATAAAGGTTTAATGGAAATACGACAAGTATGATTCTGCTGAAGACTATTTCCACTGAAGGTGATTCTGCTGCTGAATCTTACTACTGATGAATACTGCTGCTTGATTCTGCTGCTGCTATGAATCAGCAGCTATGACTCATAACAAACAGCTGTGTCGATAAGAATGACTTATTCAACTCTTGCATAATAAGATAATATCTTAGTTCTAGTCATCAAATTGAACACTCCAAGTGAGTTGTTTATCCTAGATACTGTTAGAATATGGACATTATTTTAGTAGACGTATGTTAGGATCGAACTCGAGATCACGGGATTGCACACTTTACGTATGAAAAGTAAATGAGTGATAATTATATAAATGTTATATTAATTATTAGAACACAAACACATAATGATCGTTAATGTTTAACGGAAATGGATAACGATTATTAGACGAATGAAAATGAAGAACGATAGATGAAACTTTGAATGTCAAGAAGGTTTCGTAAACCCTTTAAGGGTGTAGGGACGATTGGGAATTATATCCCACATCGCTTGGTGAAGCTTTTAACACAAGATTTCTACCCTATATAAACACACAAGGTTTTATTCTATTGACATAACTTGAAAACCTAACTTGTGTGTTTTCTTCTCTTCTCTTCTCTAGCAATTTTCGACAAGCCCCATTAAGTGAAGGTAGTCGAGACTTGTTATTCTAAGCGTGTGTTGTGCTCGTCTTACTTGCATAAGCGTTTGCTTGAAGTAGTACGTGTGTACAAGATCGTGAATCAAACATATTATTGTTTGTTTCTTGGTTTGTTCACATAAACCCTATATTGGGGAATTGGTTCCGGAAGATTGCTTTTGATTCTTGTTCGGGCTAGAATTATTAAGGTACGTTTATTATTTATGTTTTGATTAATTAATTACATATTATGGTCTTGTTATAATTGCTTCCGCTATATGCTCACTTTGATGTACTTGGTTTATTTATATGAAGGTCATGATATAATAATTCCAACAGTGGTATCAGAGCCATTATAATGTGTAATTAATTATCGCAACGCATAAAAATTGGATTTTGATTCGTTTAGTTACATGTTTTTTTTTAGGGTTTATGTTTTTTTTCCCTAACCTTAATTTTGGGTCGAATGACCTTTAAGGGTTTTTAGGGTTTTGCTTTTATTTTCCTTAAAAATTTGACTAGAAACCCTAAGATGTCATGTAATTGTTATGCGTTTTAGTAAACGATCTTGGTGCAATATGTTAATTGTTAAGCTAAATCCATGAAAAGTGCATATTTGCATGGATTTTTATATTGTGTTATAATTTAAATGGTTTAAATTGTTATATGAATTAATGGTTAAGTTATATTGAAACATGTATATTTATTAATAGATGTCGAATTGGAGGAGACTCCAATATTAAGTAATCAATTATGTGCTATGTGGTATTTATTTAATTTTGGCTTACGCAATCGATTTATCGATGTATGTGGCTCTTTTTCCAAAAAGAAGAAAGCCTCAATTGAATTAATACGTTATACACCTAGATTTGATTATTAATAGGACTATTGAATAAGATTTGCATGTGGCTACATGTTTTATACATATTTAATTGTTATGATTATGTATATTTGTTTATTTAGTTGTTTTATTTTTCATTGTATATTACTTGTTTTGTTTATTTATTGTGTTAGACATGTTTATAAACAAAAAGGGTAATTTTTTAATAGAAAAATAATACGGACTAAATAATGGCGAAATTGTTTTGGTTTTTAAGAGTTTAAAATTTCAAGGGATTAGTTGATTGATGTTTTTGTACGTAACGGTTAAATAGGCTCGACCGAAGTTTACACACTATAAGATGGGTATAAGGATGGAAACGCATTAAATTGTGGCCTTAGATAGACAACATTCATGTCTTAACGCTAGTTTGTGTGTAAATTAGACTTACCGAACAACCATTACATGTACATTGTCATCTTAAGGGTGAATAATCCACAATTCCACAATGATTATCCGAAACACTAAGCTTTCGGGCTTATGCAAAAGTACGATATAGTGGACGATAATTGATGGTTATTCTTTAATTGGTGAACCCGATACCTCAATCAAAACCTTGTTATTTTACTCTTAGAAAATTGGTAATAAAAAATGTTTTGTAAAACCAATGTTATGAAGTTGTATGCATGCTTCTTCATACATTATTTTGATCACATCAAAATAGTTATGCCCTTATAAATTAAGTCGAATGCCATCTAATTAAGAACACTTGAAGTTGTAATTTACGTCAAGTGAGACTTGGCGAGATTGCAATGGAAAGGTAAATTTCATAAATTCATTGCTAGCAGATCAACTGATGTGATGGATTTGTGAGTTTGCAGTTTTTAAGTTAGACGACTTAAATTGAGTAGGAAGTGAGACTTGGACTCAAGGCATTAAGATGGGGATCAAACATGCTTACATTACAAAAGTTTTGTGATTGTAAATCCCATAAATCTAGGAATTGCAATATGATGTTGGCAATTATTGTTCGACAATTACCTTGTTGAATACTATCATTACTAGCAGATCAACTGATGTAATGGTACTATGTCAATTAGGATCCTAGCTTTAAGAAAATACTATGGTTTATATGAATATTTACCAATGGGTATTTTATTTTCTTAAAGATCTAATTATCGAAAATACTGAAATTGAATTTTGTAATTCGGTTTAATGTATTAATGCAACGTTCAAACCGTAAACGTATTTTGGGCTTTGGTAAATTGATCTAGTTCTGTTTTCAAACTAATGTTTGATTAAGAAATATTTACTTGAAAGACAAAAGAAGTCTCCTTTCTATGAAGAAAGAGTGAGACACAATCCTATTCCTTTTCATGAATGAGAAAGGATAATAGGAATATTAGATATGTCTAAATTCTAATATAACTCATAGCAAATTTTTTAATAGTTAAAAAAATTGCGAATATTTTCCATAGGGATTTTATCATCCTCATTCGATGATCAAATTCTTAGTAACAAATATGATATTTGGTTAACAGAAAATTATGTATGACATTTTATGAGTTATTATAATTAGAAGCTAGACTAATTACTGCAAAATGTTTAAATACAAACTAGTTGTTTTGACTATTTTAAAGGTGCTACATACATTGTAGGATGGTAGACCTGTTAAGGAAGAAATTGCATGCCCAATTTTCAAGTTAAAAGCATTTGGTGGATAGTCCATCATCTACGTAGTAGAATACACTTTTAGTGCATAAGTAATTGTTACGTATGGACAATTAAAGGTGTAGGAAAGTTAAAAGTACACTATTTTCTTTCACTAGATATGAAACATTTTAAATGTTTTCAAATTCAGTGGGAGTATTATGTACTTATTACTGAATAAGAAATTATTGTAATGATCTTTAATTCAGTGAGAGTTACAAGCTTTGATATCTTGGTAGCTAAAGATAATTACTTTCCAAGTGTAGACACTCATACTTTTAAGGATAGTCTTGTACGTTTCCTTACTAGACATTGTTGTTCTACATATACTTGACACAATCATATTGAACACATAAACAAATGCATGGCATGTTGTTTATCAACTATATGATGTTGTTCCATGCACAAGTGGGAGAAATGTTATCTTTAATGTGTGCAAGAAACAACTCATAAAGATATGATTTAAAGGATTCTCTTGACTACAAGGTAAGAGAATAATGTTCTAATATTAATTCAAGAAACACTTGGTGTTACAATTTATGTTATGTGAGAGCTTAACTAGATTGCAACAACAAGGTGAATTTCATATTTCATTACTAGCAGATCAACTGATGTAATTGAACTATGAGAATTTGCAGTTTCTAAATTAGAATAATGTTCTAATATGAATTATACTAAGCTAATTCAAGAAATACTTGGTGTTACAATTTATGTTATGTGAGAGCTTAACTAGATTGCAACAACAAGGTGAATTTCATATTTTCATTACTAGCAGATCAACTGATGTAATTGAACTATGAGAATTTGCAGTTTCTAAATTAGATACCTATTAGAACATGTGTCAATATGATATCAAGACTACTTTAATTTATAGATTTATGAATTCATGGAATGACATAAATTAATTAAGTAATCTAATGCTACTTCAATCTGAATATTTAAATGAAGAAATAATGTTATTTACATTATTGTGAAGTAATAAATTAACTTGAAATTACTATTGAAACCAAAAGATGGTGTTCATAATTACTTTAGTTAAACATGTTTATGTTTCATTGTAAAGATATAAACATAAAGTCTTTTAATTGTTACAAGACTTATAATAAAGTAAGACGTTATCTTGTTGTGTCTTTTAATTAAGACATATACATGAAGTTATTAAATGGTTAAATGACTTATAACGTATAGTGGGATTATAACAGTTTATGTTTTCTTGTAAAGACATGAACATAAAGTAACTTTGTAAAAAGTACTTGTGTTATAAAGCATGTAATTGGCTTGAAAATTATTATACCATTAAAATGACTTAGTTGGTAAATAAACAAGTCAAAAGGAATATGGTTATCTTAAATATTGTTAGATTGTCTTACAATATTAATACTAATGAAATATCAAATGTTTAGGGTATGTTCAGTTAGAAAAATCAAACTCTTGTTATATTGTTTGATTAAAGATAACTATGACTTCTTTTCTTCCAAAAGATATCAAGGTTATAATGTTGAGTATGACTTGGACATATTTAATAAAACTCCAACATAGAAGATTAATAAGACATTATCATATGATGGAATGTGATGAATCACATTAAGTCTTAAATTGAAGTTCCAAATTTGTTTAACTGCTTATGAAGAGGTTATAAACAAAATTAAGTTAGGAACTGTCAATATGTATTTGTAATATCCCAAAAGAGAATATTGTATTATTGCTTAATTTGCTAAGTATTTAAAGATAGTCTTTAAATTGCTAAAAGCAAGTGGGAGTGTTGATCTTTAAAAGATAAAAATTACAAGATACATAATCTTCTAAAAAACACTAGTAAATATCATGATGAAGTTTGACATTTAAAAGTTAAATCTCAAGATGATGATAAAGGTTGATATTTAAATGTTAAATCTCAAGATAATGGAATTATCATTCATAGAATAGCAATATATCTTAGATATTTGATTAATATGTTGAGGGCTATGATTTACAGGATTATTGTAAACCTGATAATCATTATGATACATTAGCAAATATGAAGTTGGGTAAAGTATACATGGTATGAATGATTAAGATGCTGTCCATAAAGATAAATCAATTTTTGAAATTTGATTTATCTTAATAGTTAGACTAGAAAATTAAGTTGAGTTTCTTCAAAGATTAGGTAACCTTTGTGGTTTAAATCTTTTTATAGAAATCATATTGTCACACCCCCAATTTACCTGACTTGCAGCGGAATGGAATGCCTGGGGGTGTAACTGTCATAGCACCACAACAAGGAAATATTGAACGACCTAAAGTGTCGTTTGGAAAATACATATCGTTTGATTCATTGAAAAGCATCAAGTGCTACAAAACATAGGTCCCCAAAGTGTTGAAACGTTTACAGAAAACAAGTTCTGAAAATGTCAAACGATAATTTACACAAGTGCATGAAAAAGGTCCAAAATGTAGTGTATCATCCCTGGCACACCCTAATGACTCCATGCATGTAATATGATGATGATGCCTTAGTTACCTGAAAATACATTGCAAAAACGGTCAACACGAATGTTGGTGAATAATCATAGGTTTATGAAATAACATGTTTGTACGGCCACCACAAGTATAAGTGCATGACAAAAGTCACGTAAAATAGTACAATAGACTTAAGCTCATGACACCGAAGCTATGACTGATGAAATTCTATGCCCCTCCCGAATGTTCTGCCAAACACTCATATGTAAAAGACATGACATGCATCCGCTTACTGTTGGTATCCACTACCACGGATGGAGGCGTCACCCTCGATAGATCTATCCACTCACTCTCGCTTAGCGGTAAATTAACGGTTCATGATGTTACAGGGGACTTATCACATGGCAGGCAAGCTACTTAAGCTATGTACATAGGTTTTGATACTTGGGCTCGTACTGAAATGGTGCAAATGTATTCTCCCCCGTGGGATTTGAAAACAATAAAAATGTATACGGGGCTATGAATACTCACCTCAACTGATGATACAGCTATGAATTGAAATGAACAACAATGATCGGTTAACTGCTGCAACCTATAATGAATGATGCATGATCTCGTTAAGATCACCAAATGATGTTTATGAATGACCATGCTCATGTTTCTATACCACTCTACTCTTAGGAAAAACACTTGTATTGTCAAAAATATATAATCCAAAACTTTGGAAAATATTGCTATTAGAAAATATAAATGGCTTGTTATAATATATATACTTATATATATATAACGTAAGTTCTCATGTTGACGTTGAAATACTCGGGTTGTAAACTTTGAAATGATGAAAACATACTCATAATAACTAATACTACGTTAGTTTAAAAGCTCGGTACTTGATATTATGTTTAGCTTGAAAATGCACTTCGTAGTTTTTGCGCCAAAATATATAAAAGCTGTCAATTAATAAAGGGTTTTTGCCGATATTGAAATGAGTATATCTTTTTCGTTACTTGTCCGTTTTACTTGTTCTTTATGTCCACGGTTTCGTCTTAGTATGTAGTAATATATTTTGGAAAGCTCGGCTCCTCCGGGTTACGTTTAAAGTCTCTTTTTGTCCAATGAAAAACGTCCAACAGCAAACATTTTCTGAAAAAATACTTTTCGTCTACAATCTTGCAAAAATCATAACTCCTTCGTTATAGACTCTTTTTAATCCGTTCTTTCGCCTACGGATTCGTTTTTGAAAGTATTTTCTAAAAATTTTGCCAAAGTTTCCTTGGTGTTTACTGATTTTCCAGATTTTTACAAAACGGACCAGCATGTCCTAAACATGTTCCAAATCAAGTTTCCAAGGTTAAAAACCATTTTCTACCATCACCAATCCTCTTGTAATCACCACATGACTAATCTAATCTTACCATACACCTTCTTAGGGTGCCATGGACTCCTAACCAAGTTATTAGAGCTAGGGGATTCATAACAAGAAAGTTAGGGTTTGTATGTTTCATTTTAGCAAAAATAAAGTATAGTATAGCTACTTATACATGGTTTTTAGCATGATTCTTATGTAATACAAGTAAAAATAGGATGATTCATGAAAAAAATAAAGATGAAAACTTACTTGATAAAATGAGGTGATTATTGGATGATTAAACTTGTTGTTCTTGTGTTTTTGTTGCTTGTATCTTAACTAGAATCATAAAAGGAGTAAGATTGTAGCTTTAAGTTATGAAAAATAATTAGTTGATCATGGAGATCCTTGGTACCTTGTTGATGCCGTGGGTATGGAGGAGAGGAAGAGAGAAATGATCTTGAAAATTTGATCCAAAAGTAGTTTATGATTTTAGGTAATTAGTAAAGTTAGTTTTATTATGTTTATTAGTATTATAACTTAGGAAATTAATGCAATGGGTTAAAATTAGGGGCACATGGCCGGTTATACAAAGGGGTGAAGGGGGGGGGGGGGGGTTAGGGTGCTTAGGAATTAATTAGAAACCTTGAATAAAATTTGCACTAGTTAGCGTTTTACGTTACGATCGGGTATCGGTTTTATTAGAAATAAATATTCACGAAGTATACCGGGATGAAATTAGTTATAAAAATGTTAAAAACATATTAAAAATATGTTGGGTACATTTACTGAGTGATCGGGTGATTAATGTTTAGTTTTAACGAAAACCGACGTTAAATTCAAACGCGTACGTTAAAAATAAAATAAATTTCCAAAATACTGGGTAACTGAATGTTATAACTTTTATGATGTTAAAATGGATATAAAAATATGTCGGGACCATTGTGGGAATATTTAGATATATTCGTCGTGTATAAACCGGGTGTTAACGTTTATTATAATTACGTATACGTAAAAACGTTAAATGTACTGAATATGGAAATTTGAAAATCCTGAGAGTGGTATAACATGAAAATGTTGTTATGATGATATGCAGACTATCCCCAGTCCGTATGCAGTGTACTTAACACTAATGAAATGAATTCGCACCTAAACCAATCCGGTTACGCGAATTTGAATACCCGTAAACTAAATTTACGATGAAATGCGTAATGCAAGTGAATGGTGAAAACTTTTCCGGAAATGAATAGTGTTCGGTGAATAGTAAATTTCCAAAAAGTTTCTCAGAATATCAAACGGACCTCGAAAACGATGAATAGTAAAACGATGAATAGTGTTTTGATGAATAGTGATTTATGAATAGTAAAAAGTCGAAGTTTGGAAAAATGACCTGAAATGGTAAATGACGTGAAATGGTGAGTTGTGACATCCGCCCACCCAAATAGGAATTCAGTCCCTGAATTCAGCTAGTGTTGGTCTCTGAAATAGGTTTGGTGAAAAGGTGTGGATACTTGCGTTGCATTTGTTCCTCTCGTTCCCATGTAAACTCAGGACCTCTTCGAGAATTCCAGCGAACCTTAACGATCGGAATTCTACTCTGCTTTAACTGCTTGACCTCTCGGTCCATGATTTCAACTGGTTCCTCCACAAAGTGAAGCTTGTCATCTAGCTGAATCTCTTCTAATGGTATAACTGAAGACTCATCTGAAAGGCATTTCTTGAGGTTTGAGACATGAAATGTATTATGTACGTTGCTGAGTTCTGATGGTAGTTCAAGCTTGTAAGCTACTGGACCAATCCTTTCCAGTATCTTAAATGGACCAATGTATCTCGGGTTCAACTTCCCACGCTTTCCAAATCGTATCACGCCCTTCCAAGGCGAGACTTTTAACATGACCTTGTCTCCAACCTGGAATTCCAATGGTTTACGTCTAACATCTGCGTAACTCTTCTGTCGACTTCTAGCTGTTTCGAGCCTATCTCGAATCTGTATTATCTTTTCTGTTGTTTCCCTAACCATTTCTGGACCTGTGCATTGTACTTCTCCAACTTCTGCCCAACAAACTTGTGAACGACACTTACGACCATACAATGCCTCAAATGGTGCTGCTTTAATACTTGAATGGTAACTGTTGTTATAAGAGAACTCGATTAATGGCAAATGGTTAGCCCAACCATTCCCAAAGTCAATCACACACGCTCGCAGCATGTCCTCCAGTGTCTGAATAGTTCTCTCACTCTGACCATCAGTCTGTGGATGGTAAGCAGTGCTCATGTCTAACTTGGATCCAAAGGAATCTTGTAATGACTTCCAAAAGTTTGAAGTGAAACGACTATCCCTGTCTGAAATGATAGAAACTGGTGCTCCATGCCTCGAGACTATTTCCTTGACATAAAGTCTGGCAAGCTGTTCCATGGAATAAGTCTCTCTAATAGGGATAAAATGTGCTGATTTAGTAAGACGATCAACAATTACCCATATAGCATCGAAACCTCCTGACGTCTTGGGTAGTTTAGTAACAAAATCCATTGTAATACGTTCCCACTTCCATTGTGGAATTTCTGGTTGTTGGAGTAAACCTGATGGTTTCTGGTACTCGGCTTTCACTTTAGCACAAGTAAGGCATTTGCTGACATATGTAGCTATTTCTGCTTTCATGTTCGGCCACCAATACAACTTTTTGAGATCCTGATACATCTTGTCAGAACCTGGGTGAATAGAGTACTTTGACTTATGTGATTCATGCATAATCAAATCTCGTACTCCACCATAGAGTGGTATCCAACTTCGCTCCTTGAAGCATAACACTCCATCTGCTCTCTTAACAAAGCCATTCTTGCTTTCTGGCATACCATAAAGTTTCTCCTGTGGCCGATTTTCCTCCTTGAGAGCCTCAATCTGAGCTTCCAAGATTTTTGATGGTAATGGTGAGATAATAGTCATTCCTAATGACCTGACCCTCAAAGGTTTGAGTCGTTCCTTTCTGCTAAGTGCATCTGCTACGACGTTTGCTTTTCCTGGGTGATATCGGATTTCACAATCGTAGTCACTCAACAATTCTAGCCAACGACGTTGTCTCATGTTAAGTTCCTTCTGATCAAGTATATGCTGTAAGCTCTTGTGGTCGGTAAAAATTACACATTTAGTACCATAAAGGTAGTGTCTCCAAATCTTGAGTGCAAAAACAACAGCACCCAACTCCAAGTCGTGTGTAGTGTAATTCTTCTCGTGTGTCTTAAGCTGTCTAGATGCATACGCTATCACCTTCTCGTTTTGCATTAGCACAGCTCCAAGTCCTTTATGCGAAGCATCGCAATATACCACAAAGTTCTCAATACCTTCTGGTAGTGACAAAATCGGTGCACTACAAAGCTTCTGCTTCAACAACTGAAAAGCAGACTCTTGTTTCTCTCCCCACTCGTACTTCTGATTCTTCTGTGTCAGCTTAGTCAGCGACTTCGCTATCTTAGAAAACCCTTCGATAAACCTTCTGTAATATCCTGCAAGTCCTAAGAATTGACGAATTTCTGTAGGAGACTTGGGCGTAGCCCAATCCTTTACTGCCTCAATCTTTGCTGGGTCGACTTGTAATCCTTGGCTATCAATGACATGGCCAAGAAATTGAACTCTTTGTATCCAAAAGTCACACTTTGAGAATTTGGCATACAATTGCTCCTTCTTGAGTAGTTCCAATATTGTTCTGAGGTGTGCTTCATGCTCTTCCTTGCTCTTGGAATAAATCAGGATATCGTCAATGAACACAATCACATACTTATCAAGATATGGTTTGCATACTCTGTTCATGAGATCCATGAATACAGCAGGTGCATTCGTTAATCCAAAAGGCATCACTTGAAACTCATAATGACCATAACGTGTTCTGAATGCTGTCTTCGGGATATCTTCTTCCCGAACTTTGAGTTGATGGTAACCTGATCTTAAATCAATCTTAGAATAAAAACAGGAACCTTGTAGCTGATCAAACAAGTCATCAATCCTAGGTAATGGATAACGATTCTTCACCGTTAACTTGTTCAGCTCACGATAGTCTATGCACATTCTAAAAGATCCATCCTTCTTCTTCACAAACAAAACCGGTGCTCCCCAAGGCGAAGAACTCGGTCTAATGAATCCTTTGTCTAAAAGCTCTTGCAACTGGTTAGACAATTCTTGCATTTCAGAAGGTGCAAGTCTATATGGTGCTCGTGCAATTGGTGCAGCTCCTGGCACCAACTCAATCTGAAACTCAACCTGACGTGTAGGTGGCAGTCCTGGTAATTCTTCCGGAAAAACTTCTGGAAATTCCTTAACAATTGGCACATCTTCAAGCCGTTTCTCATCCGACTTCTTCTCCGTTATGTGAGCCAAGAATGCATAACAACCCTTCTTTATGTACTTCTCGGTTTTAATGCATGATATGATACTGAGTCTAGTTCCACTTCGCTCCCCGCGAACAACTAAAGTTTCACCTCCATAAGAAAGATGCACAACTTTCTCATCACAAATGATCCTTGCACGATGTCGAGACAACCAATCCATGCCGATAACGATGTCAAAACTTCCAAGTTCTACGGGCATAAGGTCTATATTGAATGGGTGATTTAGGAAATTGATGGTGCAACCACGGATAACTGTGTTTGTGTTAACTAAAGACCCATCGGCTAATTCAACAATGTAGGGAATGTCTAAGGTAGTTGGTTCTATGTTAAGTAAAGGTGCAAATGTAATAGAAACAAAACTTCTATCCGCTCCTGAATCAAATAAAATGGATGCATAACGATTATTAACGAGGAACGTACCCGTAACAACATTCGGGTCCTCACGGGCATCTTCTCCTCCCATGACATAAGCCCTTCCTCGTGCTATTCCTCCCTGATTCCCAGCTCTTTGATCATTCCTCTTTGGGCAATTATACTGAAAATGACCCAACTCTCCACAACCATAACATGCTCCTGGTTGGTTCTGATTGATTACCCCTCGTGGTGCTTTGCAGTCCTTAGTCCAATGACCGACCTTTCCACAGTTCTGACAAGCTCTTGGACAATTCCCGGGGTTATGGTGAGTTCGGCATTTGTTACACTTGGGTAGTTTTCCAATATACCCTTTTCCCTCTGTTGGTCCTGCAGCATAAACCTTTGCCGCATCCTGCCTCTTTGGTGCTGGTTGGTTAGCATTCCCACCTTGGTTATTATCAAACTTCCTCTTGTTGTTATTGTTGTTTTGGTTATTGGGGTAGTTTCGGTTTCTGTTATTGTTATAGTTGTTGTTGTTGTTGTTGTTTCGATTGTTGTTGTAGTTGGTGTTGTTGGGACGGTTATTGTTGTTACTTGCAGCAGACTTTCCTTTCAACACTTGTACCATAAGCTTCTGAGTTATGCGAATGGCCTCCTCCATTGTTTGTGGGTCGAAAGACATCACATCCCCTCGGATGCTTTCGGGTAATCCCCCAGTAAAGTTCTCCATCTTTTTCTCATCGTCCGGAACCATAGTTGGACACAGTGTAGCCAACTCCTGAAACTTCCTGATATAAGTTTCAATATCGTCTCCTTTAGTTACCAACTGGTAGAACTCTGTTTCTAGCTTTTGCACCTCAGTACGAGGGCAAAACTTCTTTGTCATCAGCTTTTTGAATTCAGCCCATGTGAGTTTGTAAGCATTCTCCATGCCAATGGGCTGAGCATACGAATTCCACCAAGACATGGCTTCATCCAGCAGCATACCTGTAGCAAACTTAACCTTGTGAACATCCTGACAACCACACATGAGAAAAACGTTCTCAGTCTTCTCAAACCAGCGGATTAAAGCAACCGCTCCCTCATTGCCCTTATACTTGATAGGATCACTAGTCTTGAAATCCTGCCAAGTACATTCACGCCTAACTGTGGGTTGAACCACTTCAACAACAGGTACAACAGGTGGAACCTCAGCAGCTCTTGCAGCAACCTCAGCTCTCTCAGTCTCTAGAGCTTCTGCTACACTATCCCTGACCAACTTGCGGATAGCTGCTTGTGTCATAGCGGGTGTTCCTGGTGTAGCCTTTGCTTTCTTTGGCGCCATACTTCTGACAAATAATAATCGACAACAACCATGAGAAAACTATTATAGAAATAGTCATCGTACAAAAATATACACCCACAACATGTATATATACAACCACAACAAGTATAAATACATCCACGACATGTACGAGTACAACCACAACCTGTAATAATCCAACCACGACACGTATAGATACAACCACAACAAGTATAAATACGTTAACCATAAAGAGCAACCATGAAACATCATAAATATAATCACAACACATGAATATAATTCATGAAAATTTCGGCCAACATAGACCGATATATATATATAGCACAACCTTTCCAACATAGTAGAGTCGCACTTGATATATTTGTTTGTACAACAACAAAAGACTACAAGTTCTTGAACTACGTCCCACACCTCGGGACTAGGAAATAGTAAAAGCTAATATAATACTAGTCTATGTCTATGCTCCTCCAGGTGCCCTAGATGGTCCAGGAGCTCCAGATGCTCCAGGCTCTCCCCTCAGGCGGCGAATCTCGCGATCCATCGCAACCACAATCTCCTCCAGATGCTGCACTCGTAACTGAGAAGAAACATCCCTGCCCTCCAAAACAACCAACCTCTCTCGAAGCAGTGCTAACTGATCTACCTGCTCCCATTGTGTCTCCCGCGTAGCCTGAGCTCTACCTCTAATCTCAGGTAACTCATCCCTAAGCAGATTGAGCTGCTCCTCATGCCTCAACTGCCGGGCCTCAAGTCCATGGTATGTAGTATCAATGCCAACCCTGCCCTGCACTAGATCCTCCACCTGCTCCTCGACAGTCTCCAGTCGAGTAGTGATGATCTCATCAACTCTGTATCCCAACCTATCTACTTGCTCCTGCTGAGCACCCAACTGATCCTCTAAAGTGACAGCTGTAGGGCTCCTAGCCGCAGCTGCTCTAGAACTCTCACCTATGTGGTATACTGGTGGTGGTTCTGCTGATTCTGACTCTGTAGTGGTAGGTGAATATGAAGTGGTAAACCTTGCACGCTTCCTTGGCGGCAAGAGTGAGGTGGATACAGGGGTAGCAGTGGGTATGGCTGGTAGTGTAGGCACAGTAGGACTAGGTAAGGTCCTATAGGTAGATGTGGCGTAACGAACCTTCTTACTAGCAACCTGTATAGTCTTCTCCCTACGAAACATAAGTCTCGGCTCAGACTGGATAGTGGTGGTATGAGATGGTGTGTCTGTAGGCACTCGGGTAACATCTAATGGTACACTAGGATGGACAGGAGGAGTAGGGGCTGTCTCCTCCTCCTCAAAAGGCTCTGTGTCATCATCTGCCAAAAGTGGCAACTCAGGTACAATAGGGCTAGGTGGTGGTGAACGGACAGTAGAAGACATATAGTCTTCAATGGGTGGTGGTGAACGGGCTGTAGAAGACATAGAGTCTTCACTATCGGAATCTGAGATGGTGTACAGTACAACAACATTTGGGTTTGCAGACATGGTTCTGTGATAATCAGGGTGAAATAAAATGAATAACTCGGAATGAAATCACTATAAGCAATGAACATGCACATATGATGAAATGATGAGATGCTATGATAATGTGGTTATAGTCTAGGGTCAATGATACATCCTAGTTCTCTATAACCTTAGCTCTGGTACCAATCTGTCACACCCCCAATTTACCTGACTTGCAGCGGAATGGAATGCCTGGGGGTGTAACTGTCATAGCACCACAACAAGGAAATATTGAACGACCTAAAGTGTCGTTTGGAAAATACATATCGTTTGATTCATTGAAAAGCATCAAGTGCTACAAAACATAGGTCCCCAAAGTGTTGAAACGTTTACAGAAAACAAGTTCTGAAAATGTCAAACGATAATTTACACAAGTGCATGAAAAAGGTCCAAAATGTAGTGTATCATCCCTGGCACACCCTAATGACTCCATGCATGTAATATGATGATGATGCCTTAGTTACCTGAAAATACATTGCAAAAACGGTCAACACGAATGTTGGTGAATAATCATAGGTTTATGAAATAACATGTTTGTACGGCCACCACAAGTATAAGTGCATGACAAAAGTCACGTAAAATAGTACAATAGACTTAAGCTCATGACACCGAAGCTATGACTGATGAAATTCTATGCCCCTCCCGAATGTTCTGCCAAACACTCATATGTAAAAGACATGACATGCATCCGCTTACTGTTGGTATCCACTACCACGGATGGAGGCGTCACCCTCGATAGATCTATCCACTCACTCTCGCTTAGCGGTAAATTAACGGTTCATGATGTTACAGGGGACTTATCACATGGCAGGCAAGCTACTTAAGCTATGTACATAGGTTTTGATACTTGGGCTCGTACTGAAATGGTGCAAATGTATTCTCCCCCGTGGGATTTGAAAACAATAAAAATGTATACGGGGCTATGAATACTCACCTCAACTGATGATACAGCTATGAATTGAAATGAACAACAATGATCGGTTAACTGCTGCAACCTATAATGAATGATGCATGATCTCGTTAAGATCACCAAATGATGTTTATGAATGACCATGCTCATGTTTCTATACCACTCTACTCTTAGGAAAAACACTTGTATTGTCAAAAATATATAATCCAAAACTTTGGAAAATATTGCTATTAGAAAATATAAATGGCTTGTTATAATATATATACTTATATATATATAACGTAAGTTCTCATGTTGACGTTGAAATACTCGGGTTGTAAACTTTGAAATGATGAAAACATACTCATAATAACTAATACTACGTTAGTTTAAAAGCTCGGTACTTGATATTATGTTTAGCTTGAAAATGCACTTCGTAGTTTTTGCGCCAAAATATATAAAAGCTGTCAATTAATAAAGGGTTTTTGCCGATATTGAAATGAGTATATCTTTTTCGTTACTTGTCCGTTTTACTTGTTCTTTATGTCCACGGTTTCGTCTTAGTATGTAGTAATATATTTTGGAAAGCTCGGCTCCTCCGGGTTACGTTTAAAGTCTCTTTTTGTCCAATGAAAAACGTCCAACAGCAAACATTTTCTGAAAAAATACTTTTCGTCTACAATCTTGCAAAAATCATAACTCCTTCGTTATAGACTCTTTTTAATCCGTTCTTTCGCCTACGGATTCGTTTTTGAAAGTATTTTCTAAAAATTTTGCCAAAGTTTCCTTGGTGTTTACTGATTTTCCAGATTTTTACAAAACGGACCAGCATGTCCTAAACATGTTCCAAATCAAGTTTCCAAGGTTAAAAACCATTTTCTACCATCACCAATCCTCTTGTAATCACCACATGACTAATCTAATCTTACCATACACCTTCTTAGGGTGCCATGGACTCCTAACCAAGTTATTAGAGCTAGGGGATTCATAACAAGAAAGTTAGGGTTTGTATGTTTCATTTTAGCAAAAATAAAGTATAGTATAGCTACTTATACATGGTTTTTAGCATGATTCTTATGTAATACAAGTAAAAATAGGATGATTCATGAAAAAAATAAAGATGAAAACTTACTTGATAAAATGAGGTGATTATTGGATGATTAAACTTGTTGTTCTTGTGTTTTTGTTGCTTGTATCTTAACTAGAATCATAAAAGGAGTAAGATTGTAGCTTTAAGTTATGAAAAATAATTAGTTGATCATGGAGATCCTTGGTACCTTGTTGATGCCGTGGGTATGGAGGAGAGGAAGAGAGAAATGATCTTGAAAATTTGATCCAAAAGTAGTTTATGATTTTAGGTAATTAGTAAAGTTAGTTTTATTATGTTTATTAGTATTATAACTTAGGAAATTAATGCAATGGGTTAAAATTAGGGGCACATGGCCGGTTATACAAAGGGGTGAAGGGGGGGGGGGGGGGGGGTTAGGGTGCTTAGGAATTAATTAGAAACCTTGAATAAAATTTGCACTAGTTAGCGTTTTACGTTACGATCGGGTATCGGTTTTATTAGAAATAAATATTCACGAAGTATACCGGGATGAAATTAGTTATAAAAATGTTAAAAACATATTAAAAATATGTTGGGTACATTTACTGAGTGATCGGGTGATTAATGTTTAGTTTTAACGAAAACCGACGTTAAATTCAAACGCGTACGTTAAAAATAAAATAAATTTCCAAAATACTGGGTAACTGAATGTTATAACTTTTATGATGTTAAAATGGATATAAAAATATGTCGGGACCATTGTGGGAATATTTAGATATATTCGTCGTGTATAAACCGGGTGTTAACGTTTATTATAATTACGTATACGTAAAAACGTTAAATGTACTGAATATGGAAATTTGAAAATCCTGAGAGTGGTATAACATGAAAATGTTGTTATGATGATATGCAGACTATCCCCAGTCCGTATGCAGTGTACTTAACACTAATGAAATGAATTCGCACCTAAACCAATCCGGTTACGCGAATTTGAATACCCGTAAACTAAATTTACGATGAAATGCGTAATGCAAGTGAATGGTGAAAACTTTTCCGGAAATGAATAGTGTTCGGTGAATAGTAAATTTCCAAAAAGTTTCTCAGAATATCAAACGGACCTCGAAAACGATGAATAGTAAAACGATGAATAGTGTTTTGATGAATAGTGATTTATGAATAGTAAAAAGTCGAAGTTTGGAAAAATGACCTGAAATGGTAAATGACGTGAAATGGTGAGTTGTGACACATATGGACAATGTTGTACACATATTTAATGCATGTCTTATAACAAGATTATTAATCACACTTAAGCAATTAACTGTGATTGAATATTCTTTTCTAAACGCATTAAATATACAAAGATTATGATTGTCATTGACAATGGAATATCAAAACTCTTTCTTGAGAGATTACTTGAGCGAGGACGATAAGTAATCAAAAGGAGTTTATGAATTCAAATAAATCTTTGAAAGTGTACATGGTGCAATAATCCATGGATGGATAAATGCATGCATCTAGAAGATTACTCTTATGTTTAATTATAAATTCATGTTTTGATTTATAATTGAAATAAGATAATTTCTAAGAATTCCTAAAAGCTAGTGGGAGTATTATGTTTAATTTCTTAAATCATATATGTTGTGGCACATATAAAAGTAACATTCCATATAAGTTAAAGGTTAAGTCTTAGTATGGAATGAAACTTTACTTGAAAGATTTAGAAAATAAGACATATAACCTTGGAATCAATATTTATAGTTGAAACATGTGCGGTAAATAAATCTAATATGTATAACATGATATATTATTTAGAAAGTCTAAATAGATATGTATGACATGAATAAAATCTAAGTATGACTCATAGATTTTCATGTATATCATGTTTTGTTGTATCATACTTGATTACAAGATGATTTGGCAATATTAATATCTAATTAAAGGTTATTAGATAACTTGTGTAATATTCTAATAAGAATATGTTTGATTATAGAATTACATCCTAAATCTGGAACAGCTTCCAAATTCTATAGATGAACAATTTTTCAATTGTTGTGAAAATTGTCATAGCCAACAAACTTGAAAGTTTGAAGGGCATCAAACATTACACAATAGATATTATAGTTTACGGAAAGTTTTAATAGCATATTGTTGTAGCATACAATGATGCTAATGAAATTGAGATGACACTCAATACTAGTCATGGTAAGGATTTCATCTTTGACTATATGTACTAGTTATGCTTACTAGAAGCGTAGTTGCATTATACATTAAAAGAATAAGAATACTTTAAACTTTAAAATGTTTGGAAGTTTAATTATCATAAATTGGTGGTTAAGGATGTCTCACATTTTTATGAAATATGGCATTATCAAAATATTTGACTATGCACATATAAGAATTTCAATAGTTGAATTCTTGAAATAAATATTCTTAAAATTCCAATAGATCAAAGTTGGATGATTTATGTCTTGTCAACAAGTATGAATGTCATTGCTTGAGACATAATTCATCAACAAGAGTTATCATGCATTGATCTATTTAGTATTTGGATAAGGGATGTTAAACAATTATTATAATAAATTGAAATACATGGTATGTTTAATTTATAATATATTGTATCCTATATTTGTATGTTTAATCCATGAATAAATGTTATTCTAAATTGTCCATTGTCAGTTAATAATATGGGAATATTATTAAATTAAGACAAATCTGAAGGTTGGTATAATATACTTAAAGTATATTGATGCGTAGTCATGCCATTTCAGATGATATTCGATGATACTGAATATAGGACTTATCCCAACTACATGATGTTACTTTGTGGATTTTGTCATTAAGTAAATCATGAGAAGTTATCCTCAGACTTGAGATGCAAGATAAGTGTCATGAATGTAGTACATTTTTGTGGAACAACTTAACGCTATACGTAACTGGTAGTCATAAGGGTTGTTTTCGAAAGTGTTACAAAGTTTGTGGGTTTTGCTTGTAGTCAAGATAGAATTTGTTCCTTCAAATTTATTTTTGGAGTTTAATACTGCTGGGCCCCTCGTAGGGTTGGTAAGATGCATGTGCGGCCGCACCCAAAATCTTCCCTGAATATGTTCAGAAGATTTGGTAATCTTGATCAATCATAAACGACGAGAAACAGAATGGTTAATTAAGGAATGACTTTAATCCATATCCTTATTAATGTGGTATTAGAAACAAAAGGATAATAATAATGAGAAATCATTAAAAGGTTTTTCCAGGAGCCTTACTCGAGATCGTACTAGAGGCATCGGCGTGTTGCAAGACGCTAACCGATGTGATTACACTATTAAAATATGTCCAAGTGGGAGCTGTTAGAATATGGACATTATTTTAGTAGACGTATGTTAGGATCGAACTCGAGATCACGGGATTGCACACTTTACGTATGAAAAGTAAATGAGTGATAATTATATAAATGTTATATTAATTATTAGAACACAAACACGTAATGATCGTTAATGTTTAACGGAAATGGATAACGATTATTAGACGAATGAAAAGGAAGAACGATAGATGAAACTTTGAATGTCAAGAAGGTTTCGTAAACCCTTTAAGGGTGTAGGGACGATTGGGAATTATATCCCACATCGCTTGGTGAAGCTTTTAACACAAGATTTCTACCCTATATAAACACACAAGGTTTTATTCTATTGACATAACTTGAAAACCTAACTTGTGTGTTTTCTTCTCTTCTCTTCTCTAGCAATTTTCGACAAGCCCCATTAAGTGAAGGTAGTCGAGACTTGTTATTCTAAGCGTGTGTTGTGCTCGTCTTACTTGCATAAGCGTTTGCTTGAAGTAGTACGTGTGTACAAGATCGTGAATCAAACATATTATTGTTTGTTTCTTGGTTTGTTCACATAAACCCTATATTGGGGAATTGGTTCCGGAAGATTGCTTTTGATTCTTGTTCGGGCTAGAATCATTAAGGTACGTTTATTATTTATGTTTTGATTAATTAATTACATATTATGGTCTTGTTATAATTGCTTCCGCTATATGCTCACTTTGATGTACTTGGTTTATTTATATGAAGGTCATGATATAATAATTCCAACAGATACATGATGTATCTTGTATGACTAAGCTAGAATAGTGATTAGTCATAAGCTAGTTATTTGTTGAGTCATGTAGTTTGTAAAAGATATTTTCCTTGGACTATAAAAGGAAAATCTTAGATATGTAGATACATGAGATAATGCCATATAAAAACTCTCATATACAGACAATAAAAAAAAAACATAAGATTCAAGGTCTTTGTAACCCTAGTGATAAGCTAAAGATCACTCGTATTATTTTTGAATAATATTGAATCGTTTGGTGTTAACTATTCCATTTCCATAACAATAAACATAAATCTTCTAAGTGTGGTTAAGTAGATTCCGCATACTTAATCATATTCACACAAACATATCTCATACACAAAGAACGAAGGTTTAACCACCTTACCGTGTAATCGACCCTCAACAGGGACTAACGGTGTAACGCTGGTAAATAGGACTAAATAGGACTAATGTTGTAACGTTTGGGGACTAACGGTGTAACGCTGGTAAATAGGACTAAAATAGGATCATGTACGCGAGATATGACACAGTTTAGGGACCAAAGGTGTAACTTTTAAAGTTGTGTGACCTGGTAACCTGCTGCCTGCAGGTCATATTGCGTAGATCGACGATTTTTTGAAAATATGTTGCGTACGTTTGACATTTTACTAAGTACGTTGCGTACTTGCATTTATTTGAAGAAATATGTTGCGTATCTTTAGCTTTACCTCTACTTTTAAGTAATGATGGGTTTTAATAAAAGTATTAATTACACTATACATTTCTCTCACCTATGACCATTTTCAACTTTCAACATTCCACGTTGACCATACACCCTTTATATGTAATATAGATTAGTACCAAAAAATTTGGAACGTAGAAATCGATAGATAAGTAAAGAACACTAATGAACGTATGTATTACTTAGCATTCCTCCACCACTAATCTTTATTCAACTTATCTTTGATTTCTGTAAAAAAAAAAAATAATTAATAAAATAAATAATTAGTAAAAACAAACACAAATTAAACAATGATTAAAAAGGGGGTTTTATTACCTAATAAGAATAAAAGACTTATCAGCAAAATCAATGAACTTTATGATTTCTTCAAGGATTCATCAAACATGTTATGAGCATACAAAAAATAAAAATCAACCTAGGTTCACATCATTCAACAAGTTATGAGGTTCAGAGTACACACTTGTTCTTGCTATTTTGATCCCGCACAACTAAATGTGAGGGTCAAGGGAGCAACGCTCCCTTGCACAGTTTTAGGGTTATGGGGCCGCAAAAGACACAATTTTTACTAATAGTTGTGACTCTCCGCATTGACCGCTTAACTTAATTTAACTAACTTTATAAGATTATTGTAACATTTTTTTATCTCGTCAATAAAATTTACATGAATATTTTCTTTGTATTCGTTTGTTCTTTCGTGTCTTAAAAAACAACTTGAAATTCTTTGAATTGTTCACTTAAGGATTTCGTGATACCCAAAAGATACAGGGTCAAATATGATTCCGGTTCGTAACACAATACGCGTAATTGGAGAAGCTATTATAGAATGCGTACTATAATGAACTGTATATCTTTTTGGCAACCTATGTAATAAAGATTCGTTCTACTATTGCTAGAAAACCAAAAAAGATAGCATAATGTCACGTGACAAATCTGTAAAAATCTGAGTTTGAAGTTTTCAATAATCAAATTGCATACGATGAATGTGGGAACAAATTGACCAAGATGAACAAATATTTTTGGTCAGATACACAAATTGTATTTTATTTTGCAAAAGGTAGCCCATCTAGTTGGATGTTAAAGCATACATGGTGAAATGAAATTTATTTTTATATTTATAGTTCATTTCTTAATTTAGACTAGTCGGAAATATAATTTGTAACTAATTATTTCCTTTCATGAACAACGGATGCGTTGCTTATAGTATGTCTTTTAAGAAATTGTTCTATATTAATTTAAAAGCCATGGTCTATTAGATTGTCGTAATTAACTACTAATTTTTGTAATCAGAAAAACAACAGTACTTCATTCGTCCTTAATGTTATATGAAGGGTGTAGGATGCAGACAATTATGTTTACATAATATGATTTTATACAAAGTATTATCATAATCAACCACTGATTTGCATAAGTCAATACATATTTACGTAATCTGATTTTATTTATCTATACTTAGTACTATCATAATCAACAATTAATTTTCATAATTACATAATATTGTTTTATTTAGTCAATATAATTTTATTTATCTATACTTAGTACTATCATAATCAACAATTACTTTTCATAATTACATAATATTGTCTTAATTAGTTAATATGATTTTATTTATCTATACTTAATATTATCATAATCAACAATAAATTTTCATAATTACATAATATTGATTTGTTTAGTTAGTCCTTATAATAACTCAATGATCATCTATATAAATGGATAAACAACTAAAATACAATATGAAAAGCTATAAGATGGGTGATATAGTGAAGAACATATTCCTCGTTACGTTAATTCTATACCCATTTTCTGTTGTCAGATCGTCAAACCATGATGTAATCAACGGTCTTGAACCATATAGACTAGAGATCATTTCAGAAATCAATGTACTAGTTGCTCATTGTCGTTCAAAGGATACTGATTTTGGTGAAAAAATATTAATCATAAATGATGCATTTCATTGGGAATTCCGTAGGAATATTGGCGAGACAACTAAATATTCTTGCAAGCTTACGTGGATGGCGGATGGAAAAATCTTTAAAGAAGTCGACAATTTTGAAGTTTTTAAAAATCACATTGCAGAAGAATGTGGCAAAAAATTGACGAAAACAAACAATTGTTTTTGGTCAGTTAGCCAAGCTGGATTCAGCTTTGCAAAAGATAATCCATCTAATTGGGTGTTAAAGCAAGGATGGTGAAAATGAAATTTACTAAGTGTTTTTTATGTTTCATCATTTTGCTGTTTAACTATGTCTACAAAGCAATCTGTATTTTAGTTCCAAAAAAAAGGAATGCATCTTATGGATGAAAGTAAATGCTTATGAATAAACAAAGTACTACTATCCGAGCGTTGTAGCGGAAGCAAAAATATTTTGTATTGTAGGTAAAAAATAAAACTAAAGTAATAATGTACTTTTACAATAAAAATTGATAAAAAAAAGATCGATGCAAAGGAGTATATCTAAATTTACATATAAAGTAAAAATGGTCAATGTTGAAAATGGTCAATGACAATGTGGAATTATAGCTTTTAATGGTCAATGTTAAATTGAAACTAAATGGCACTACAATACATTGCGTACTAATCTCGGGAAGTATTAAACCTAAATTAAGAAGCCTTTTTAATTAGTACAACTCACAATTCGTAGTACGGAAATTAATCCCCCTTGACTTCTGTATGGAAATAAAAATAAACACTAATGAGTCGTTTGGTACACGGTTTTTATTGGATTGCAATGAAAGATTATACAAAACATTTGTTTGGTTCGTTTTGAAACCACTGACATACTCCTGACACTTGCTTTCTACCCCAACTTTTCATTCCACACCACTTTAGACCTTTAGTGGGTTTTAGAAATTTGATGATACGAAAAATATTTTTAATTTGATACTTTTTTTTTTCAGCCACATATTACTTTTTTTATTCTTACATTTTACTTTTTTTTTTAATTTCAAATAAATATATAAAATAAACTTATCAATAATTTATTTTCTCTCTCTTTATTTAATCAAACCATATATTAAATCCAAATCCAAACCCAAATCCTAATACTAATCCAAATCCAAATCCAAATCCTAATCCAAAACCCGTCTACCAACCAAACGGGCCCTAAAATCACTCTGGTATGGAAATCAATCTTGTCCTTATCTTAATCTTAACTACATATAAAGTAAAAATCACATTTTTTTTTAATTTCACAAAAGTGAAAAGCTTAATCTATGTAAGGAATGTACAAAGTCTAACAATGCAAGGTCAAAATTTAAAGCGTGTATTTTCAAAGTGCAAACCGTGTATTTTAGTTGAAAGGTATAGAAAGGATTTTATAAATACAATACTGAAAATGTATTTTATCGACATATAGAAATGATTTGACAAAAGTTGAAAAGAATTGAAACTTATGTCAATCAAAGTGCAAATCGTGTATTTATGATTTGAAATAGTCAAAACTTATAATTCAATAAGTATAGAACGTATTATATAAAATACAAACAGTGTATTTTAGTTATTTTCCAAAAAGGCATCTCTTCTCTTTTCTATATATAAAGTGGAAGCCAACATCAATTGTTTAGGTTATTGAAAATTAGGCTCACCTCTTCTCTATACGTAAAATGGAAGCTAACATGGGTTTGGATGTTGTTGAACCAGTTGAGCCCGCTCAAATTGAATCCGAGGTTTACGTTTTACCTCTTTTTTAGCTATCATATATGTTTACTACATTGTTCTAATATCTTGTATCTTATTTCTACTTGTTAGATTGACCGAGAAATACTCAATCAATGCGTTCACTCCTATGGAACTTGAGGTAAAGGAAACCCTGCTCAAGCTTCTGTTGACGCTGAGGTAACCACGCCAATAACGCCATATCATTTCTTTTTGTGGATACAAATATACAATAATCTAAATATGTGTAAGTTGAGTTGTTTGTTGTTAATGTTACGGTCTGCTAACAAAACAGTGATGCAAATTTGAATGGACCAAAGTTGATAATAACCAATTTTTTATTGTATGAAACCATGTATGCAAACATGAGAAAGAATGAACATGGTAGTCGGTTATACAATTACATTACATGATGTTCATGAAACCGATTTATATGAACTAGATGGACCTGGTTACTGCCAAAAAATATCTTATGTATTTTAATATATATTTCATATTGTAATGTTTAATAATTAATGTTATGTTTTGTTATTAAATGAAGTGTTAGTTTTAGTTTAGGGGTTGAATTTGAAAATAGTTTGGTTAAAATATGGTTATGATACCAAGGGTTTTTGGTTAAAGTTTGGTGGCTGATGTGGTGTTGACGTGGTAGTTGGTTAAAGTTTAGCCAAAATTACCTTACCTTATGCTCTTAGGCATATACTACATTCAGCTATTATACTTAATAGCTTAACCAGGGCCGTCCTGTGAATTTTGAGGGCCCTGTGCCATCATGAATACTTAGGCCTCGTGCATAACACAAAAGCTTTATATAATGTAAAAGTAAAAAATCTGAAAATAATGTTATGTAACGAAAAACGCCGGGAAACAAAGGCGTTTAACAAATTTATATGTGTTGCACTGATAATATTAGACCACCTATAAAACCTTTCATTATTTAAGAAATAGATTGGACCATTCTTAATTTTTTTCTAAAACGTGGGTTGAAAATGTTAATTTGATATATTAAGGTACAAATGTAAAACCTAAATACACTATAGGGTGTAAAGTGAAAATAGTCAAAAGATGTCTTCTTCCTCATCCATTCAGTCGCACCCAGAACTATGTTTTCACATTTTTCTTATAAATCTCTTAAAACAAACTACTAATCAATGTATAACATATTTTCGGTAAACAAATAACAGTATGTTAGGTTCTAGAATACATTTTCATCTATTATACATGAAAAACTTAGTTAAACACCATTGTCGGTTTCTCAATCTTGGGGCCCCTTGAAATTTGGAGGCCCTGTGCGGTTGATCACCCTTCACATGCTCAAATCCGGCCATGAGCTTAACTAATTAATGCTTACTAGGGTAGCCAATTTGCTGATGTCATACGTATTATTGTCACAAAATGTTACTGGTGCTACTTTCATCTTCACTCAAATAAGGTTTGTTAATAAATCGATAAAAACATGATGGGGTGCACTTACAATTTTGTTAGCCTATTTTTGATGTTTATATCTTTTTAGTTTTTTGGAAAATTCTATATTAACAATATGTTGCTTACACGTGATATTTCTCTTATTTTCTATTAGGTTTACATTTTTGTTTTGGTGCTGCCATCTTTCCGATGTAAAGAACATATCAGGAGGAAGGTTGCGTAATCCCTTTATTAAAGCATCATATCACGACAAGCTTTGAGATATCAATTTTGAAGCTCTTTTCTACTTCTAGAGGTGATGTTTATTAGTTATTTATCAAAATTTGTGTTGTGTTTCTTAATGTGTTGGAATTAAATAACATGACAATCATAAATTTAAACACAATATAACATCAAAGTACATGCAGAAGTGAAGGATCATATAATTGTAATTAACTAACCGAATAATAAATAGTATACGTACCTTATGCAATTCCAAGCTAGCAATTAATTGGATCAATCAAGAACCCTAATTAGGGTTTATGTGGATTAATGAATTGACCCTTACCCTTTTTCAATTCAATCAAAGATACAAACAATAGTGTGTTTGTACCACGTTCTTATACACACGTACTAATATTAAATTAAAGTAAATGCCAGTTTTAAAACACAAAACAATTTGTTTTGGAAAAAAAAAATTTATCCTATGAGAGGGTTTAGTTCGATTGACCAAACACAAAGAAAAGGAAAAACAAGTTTTACGGTATTGTGTGTGCACAAAAGATTTGTTTATATAGGATGACAAAACTTAGGTAACAAGTTAGGGATTGGGTTGGGTTTACCCCATGCCGATCGATTCTTGCAAACCCAAAGGGTGTCTAGATCATTCTTTTTCTCTAATTTTCCATCTATAGTCCTTTCCTTTTATCATCTAATGACCGTTAGTCAATTACCATTAATTACTTAACGCTCGTTAGTTGTTTTGTGTAATAAATAATTAAACACAAAATTTTGTATTTAATTATTTAAACTTTAATTCTTCACACGTAAAGTGTGCAATCACGTGGTCCTTAGTTCGATTCTAGACATACACTTATAAAATATCGTCCATAAACTAGTATAATGTTCTAATTAGGTTTCGCTCTCTTAAAAATATTTGACCGTAGAAATGATATGGATCTCATAAACTAAGTATTATGTCACTGTAATTATGTTTGTAATTAGTATATTTCATAATTTGTCGCTTGTAGACGCAATGCATAATAGACCAGGCATAACGGTTTGACAAGCTCAAAAAAATGCCCGATTTTGGCCCATGTAAAGATGTAGTTGGTCAGCGTGGTCATTGTTTTTAGGATTCTTCATTGTTTTTAGGAATCTCCATTCTCTCTGTTTCTTCAAATTTATAATATCTGTTTCAGTGTCCATATAAAAATTTCAAACCATAAAAGGTCACTTATATGGCACTAACATATACAAGTAGCTGAAGATACGTTTATTGATATACTATGTATTTCTGTTTTTGATGTGTTCTTTGTTGCACATAATATACTTATTACTTATACTAGACGAGTACCCGTGCATAGCAACGGGATTTTATAGCGACATATGTTTTATTGATAAAAAAAAGTTTATAGGTTATAAACGAAAAATTATAAAAGTTTGAAGATTTGGGGATTAAACATAATATTTTGAAAATCGGTTCGACCCGGGTGGTTCAACTGGTTGAACCATTCCGATTGAAAAAGGGGTCAATTTAAACCGGGTCAACTTGTCGGGTTGGGTCGAAATGGGTCAAATTAAACTGGATCAACCCGCCGGGTTTGAAGCGTCCCGGGTCAACCCGGTTTTTTATTTGTATTAATAGTTTTCTGTTGAAATATATGTTTTCAACATTTCTTTTTTTTAGTTTCAACTTTTGACTTTTCAGTTTTTCCTTCGGTTACCCTGTGACGATTAACCAGAGAAATAGATCTCCATTAGGCCTGATTCACCTGTTTGTATCGGTTTCAACGGGTCATCTCTTGTTTATTTTCGGATGACTTTTATTGGTTACCGAACCGGTGGCTACACCGGTTCTCGGTTGAACCCGTTGGTCCTGTCCAATTTTCAAAACTATATGTACCATCACCTTGTTAGGTTGTATGAAGTTTTGTGTGTTTTATTAATTTGTATAAGGTGTATAATAACGGGTCCTCTCTGGTTCATTTTTGGATGGCTTTTATTGGTTAGCCGAACCAGTGGCGACATCGGTTCCCGATTGAACCCGTTGGTCCCGTCCGGTTTTCAAACCTATATGTACCATCAACTTGTTAGGTTCTATGAAGCTTTGTGTGTTTTATTAATTTGTATAATAACATGTACTTTTTATTTTAGAGTGTTTTAAAAATAACATTAATTAGTGTGTTTAATTATTTTATATGGATTATGTTGTAACTTGTTTAAATTGTACGTTATAAAATTTTTATTGTACTTTTTAATAAGCGGTGTTTTAATTTGTTGTATTTAATTTGGTAGATATGTTTTTAATTTGTTGTACAATGTGAATAAATTATTATACTTTTAAGTAATGAGACGTTTAAATAAGAGTATTAATTACACTATAAATTTCTCTCAACTCTGACCATTTTCAACTTTCAACATTCCACGTTGACCATACACCCTTTATATGTAGTATAGATTAGTACCAAAAAATTTGGAACGTAGAAATCGATAGGTAAGTAAAGAAAACAATTGAACGTATGTATTACTTTCCATTCCTCCACCACTAATATTTATTCACACTTATCTTTGATTTCTGTAAATAACAATAAAAAAATAAATAAGTAAAAACAAACACAAATTAAACAATGATTAAAAAGGGGGTTTTATTACCTAATAAGAATAAAAGAATTATCAGCAAAATCAATGAACTTTATGATTTCTTCAAGGATTCATCAAACATGTTATGGGCATACAAAAAATAAAAATCAACCTAGGTTCACATCATTCAACAAGTTATGAGGTGCAGAGTACACACTTGTTCTTGCTATTTTGATCCCGCACAACTAAATGCGGGGGTTAAGGGAGCAACGCTCCCTTGCATAGTTTCATGGTTATGGGGCAACAAAAGACACAATTTTTACTAATAGTTGCGACTCTTCCCATTGACCGCTTAACTTAATTTAACTAACTTTATAAGATTATTGTAACATTTTTTTTATCTCATCAATAAAATTTACATGAATATTTTCTTTGTATTCGTTTGTTCTTTCGTGTCTTAAAAAACAACTTGAAATTCTTTGAATTGTTCACTTAAGGATTTCGTGATACCCAAAACATACAGGGTCAAATATGATTCTGGTTCGTAACACAATACGCGTAATTGGAGAAGCTATTATAGAATGCGTACTATAATAAACTATATATCTTTTTGGCAACCTATGTAATAAAGATTCGTTCTACTATTGCTAGAAAACCAAAAAAGATAGCATAATGTCACGTGAACAAATCTATAAAAATCTGAGTTTGAAGTTTTCAATAATCAAATTGCATACGATGAATGTGGGAACAAATTGACCAAGATGAACAAATATTTTTGGTCAGATATACAAGTTGGATTTTATTTTGCAAAAGGTAGCCCATCTAGTTGGATGTTAAAGCATACATGGTGAAATGAAATTTATTTTTATATTTATAGTTCATTTCTTAATTTAGACTAGTCGAAAATATAATTTGTAACTAATTATTTCCTTTCATGAACAACGGATGCGTTGTAGTATGTCTTTTAAGAAATTGTTCTATATTAATTTAAAAGTCGTGGTCTATTAGATTGTCATAATTAACTACTGATATGAGGGGTGTAGGATGCAGACAATTATGTTTACATAATATGATTTTATACAAAGTATTATCATAATCAACCACTGATTTGCATAATTCAATACATATTTACGTAATCTGATTTTATTTATCTATACTTAGTACTATCATAATCAACAATTAATTTTCATAATTACATAATATTGTTTTATTTAGTCAATATGATTTTATTTATCTATAATCAACAATTACTTTTCATAATTACATAATATTGTCTTAATTAGTTAATATGATTTTATTTATCTATACTTAATATTATCATAATCAACAATTAATTTTCATAATTACATAATATTGATTTATTTAGTTAGTCCTTGTAATAACTCAATGATCATCTATATAAACGGATAAACAACTAAAATACAATATGAAAAGCTATAAGATGGGTGATATAGTGAAGAACATATTCCTCATTACGTTAATTCTATACCCATTTTCTGTTGTCAGATCGTCAAACCAAGATGTAATCAACGGCCTTGAACCATATAGACTAGAGATCATTTCAGAAATCAATGTACTAGTTGCTCATTGTCGTTCAAAGGATACTGATTTTGGTGAAAAAATATTAATCATAAATGATGCAAGCTTATAGCTTTTCATATTGTATTTTAGTTGTTTATCCGTTTATATAGATGCTCATTTTCATTGGGAATTCCGTAGGAATATTGGCGAGACAACTAAATATTCTTGCAAGCTTACGTGGATGGCGGACGGAAAAATCTTTAAAGAAGTCAACAATTTTGAAGTTTTTAATAATCACATTGCAGAAGAATGTGGCAAAAAATTGACGAAAACAAACAATTGTTTTTGGTCAGTTAGCCAAGCTGGATTCAGCTTTGCAAAAGATAATCCATCTAATTGGGTGTTAAAGCAAGGATGGTGAAAATGAAATTTACTAAGTGTTTTTTATGTTTCATCATTTTGCTGTTTAACTATGTCTACAAAGCAATCCGTATTTTAGTTCCAAAAAAAAGGAATGCATCTTATGGATGAAAGTAAATGCTTATGAATAAACAAAGTACTACTATCCGATCGTTGTAGCGGAAGCAAAAATATTTTGTTTTGTAGGTACAAAATAAAACTAAAGTAATAACGTACTTTTACAATAAAAATTGTAAAAAAAAAAAAAAAATTTGATGCATAGGAGTATATTTAAATTTACATATAAAGTAAAAATGGTCAATGTTGAATATTTAAAAATGGTTAATGACAATGTGGAATTATAGCTTTTAATGATCAATGTTGAATTGAAACTAAATGGCACTACAACACATTGCGTACTAATCTCGGGAAGTATTAAACCTAAATTAAGAAGCCTTTTTAATTAGTACAACTCACAATTCGTAGTATGGAAATTAATCCCCTTTGACTTCTGTATGGAAATTAAAATAAACACTAGAATCACTTCGGTATGGAAATTAATCTTGTCCTTATCTTAATCTTAACTACATATAAAGTAAAAATCACATTTTTTTTTAAATTTCACAAAAGTGAAAAACTTAATCTATGTAAGGAATGTACAAAGTCTAACAATGCAAGGTCAAAACTTAAAGCGTGCATTTTCAAAGTGCAAACCGTGTATTTAAGTTGATAAGTATAGAAAGGATTTTATAAAATACAAAACTGAAAATGTATTTTATCGACATATAGAAATAATTTGACAAAAGTTGAAAAGAATTGAAACTTATGTCAATCAAAGTGCAAATCGTGTATTTATGATTTGAAATAGTCAAAACTTATAATTCAATAAGTATAGAACATATTATATAAAATACAAACAGTGTATTTTAGTTATTTGCCAAATTGACATCTCTTCTCTTTTCTATATATAAAGTGGAAGCCAACATCAATTGTTTAGGTTATTGAAAATTAGGCTCACCTCTTCTCTATACGTAAAATGGAAGCTAACATGGTTTTGGATGTTGTTGAACCAGTCGAGCTTGTTCAAATTGAATCTGAGGTTTACGTTTTACCTGTTTTTTAGCTATCATATATATATGTTTACTACTTTGTTCTAATATCTTGTATCTTATTTTTACTTGTTAGATTGACTCAGAAATACTCGATCAATGCTTTCACTCCTATGGAACTTGAGGTAAAGGCAACCCTGCTCAAGCTTCTGTTGACGTTGATTTAACCGCGACATATCATTTCTTTTTGTGCATACAAATATACAATAAACTAAATATGTGTAAGTTGAGTTGTTTGTTGTTACTTTGTAATGTTACGGTCTGCTAACAAAACAGTGATGCAAATTTGAATGGACCAAAGTTGATAATAACCAATTTTTTATTGTAGGAAACCATGTATGCAAACATGAGAAAGAATGAACATGGTAGTCGGTTATACAATTACATTACATGATGTTTACGAAACCGATTTCTATGAACTAGATGGACATGGTTACTGTAAACAAATTGCTTATGTATTTTAATATATGAGAAAATATACGCATACTAAAGGATATGAACATAAGAGAACATTAAAAATATATATACTGGTCACTAAAATGCAAGAGTAGGTTAGGTTATCATGCAATACTGATATGAATTGAAGTTTATGGCGTAATATTAAACTTGTATTTTACAAGTTAGAGCAAGTCATTTAGAAATATAAATTCATGATGAGTTGGTATTACTTTGTAATATTACGGTCTGCTAAACTTAATGGAATGTCACATTAAACTTTAGTTGCTAAGACATTCATTCTCTATAAAGAAAATTGATAGTACAATGAATGAACCAAGCACAAAAATGTTTATATGAAAGGTTGTGTTGGGATTGCTTGATTTTTTTCTACTTATAATTTTAGTTCAAGAAAATAAGCCCTACCTTTTTTTCCCATGCAAATAATAAAATCTGGTATTAAATTTTAACAATGCATGCATAATCTTAATATCAATCATGCATAAAATCTAGTTCTATCTACGTGTTACGATTACTAGTAAACCGCAATTTAGGGCTGATCACGATCTGAAAACCGGGTCGGACCGACTAAGACCGAAACTAATTTGGTCTTAAAGTCCGAACCGAAATGTTCAGTCCTTGTCCGGGTCGGTCTGGTCCAGTCCGGTCCAACAAAGCATAATAGTCAATTTAACATAAGGACGAACTGGACCGGTCAAGAAAAATGGTGGACCGGGAACGGACCAAAACATGTTATGTCTGGTCCAATCGGTCCGGTTCAATCTGGTCTACGGTCTATAATACTCTGTCCTAATTGGATAACACTAATTTTGGTATCATCGGTCTCACAAACGACCAATGCATTTTAGGTGGTTATGTTAATAACGAGCAATGTAGTAGCGAATTTAGTTGAAGAAAAAAAAAAGATGTAAAGCCCAAACTTTGACATAATTAATTTCCATAAAGTGGCACAACCATGGACGAAGCTAAGATTTTAACTTAAGGGGGCTCGGATTTTATGGTCTAGTAGTAATGATTTAGTGTTTTGAAACATCTTATATACTAAATGTAACACCCCAAAATTCGGTACGGCGGAAGACTTCTCAAAGTTTCGGGGTGCTACTTGAATTGGTATCATAACACAAGTATAAAGAAATAGAATAACAATATAAAGGTTTAGATAGAAATTTAAGTGTGAATTAAAGTTTACAAAGCAAGAGTAGTAAGCCTAATTAAAATAGATAGGTCCCAATTTTATTCTTCTCAAAGTTTTAAACAGATGACTGATCTCTGTGACCGCTGCACTTGCCAAGCCTTCAGCCCACGCACAACATATAATGCAATTACTCAGTACCTGAGAATACATGCTAAAACAATACGCAACGCAAAGGATCCCGAATATAACAATAGCATCATGACAATCATCCAAGAATAATCATATAGGTGCACACTATAGCTCTATGCTGCACTTGCGGTCCAGATATTATATTCCTACACAGAGTAGGCACGATATAATCACTCCGCACTTGCAGCCCTATAACCAACACAATCATCATAACATGTATAGCAAGGCAATCATAACAATAGCTAAGCAAGACCAAGGATGGTCGACAAACCGAGACGATGACCAAAGATAACCGATAAACCAAGAATTTGACCAACAATATAAGACGACAACAAGCATGTATTCTCTCCAAAATATTAGAAAAGATAACCGAAAAACCCCTTTCAAAAAGCTTTATAAAGTAGTAAAAAACTATTGTTAGTTTTTGCATTTGCTTTTCATAAAAGATGAATTATTATAAACAAAACAGCCCCTTATCTTTTGAACTGTTTACAAGTTGCCCCTTAGTGGTTTTTTGAAAAATATGACAATTATGTAATGTCATCTAAGAAGCCCCATGACTTTCCCATAACAAAGGTTTTACATTTTAAAACAGTAGGTCATTAACTATGTGTCATGAAAGAATCAAGTATATGAGAAAATGAATTTTGACGCAAACTTTAAAAGTTTAAGAACTAAACTGTATTGCAAGTTCAGTTAATCTACCCAAAGGAAGCAGTGAATCATCTCATTTTTGGGCCAATATAATTTTTTTTTACCTAATTTGACTTTTCATCCGTTGGTCAAACCGCTTGACCCACCCATTTTGGCACCTCTAATTTTGTAGATACAGTGTCCAGGTCATGGCACTGGCACGAATGTTTTATAGGTAATATGGCATCGTCTCTCATACATGACATGTAATATTGAAGTTGGAGGTTCTATCAGAATCGATCATGGAAATTTACCAAACCACCGCCCTTTTTTATGCACTTTTAACCAATCAACTTATGAAAGGACCTATTCAGGTTATGTAATTAAGTTTTGCCTCTGTGAACTCACAACGGTAAAAAAAAACTTTACTTAATAAGAAAACGGGTCAAATGGGTCGAAAGGGTCTGCCAAAGTATAATCACAAACGCATAACGTGAAGAAACCAATTTTTTTTTTATTCAAATTACCTTATTTTACACACACAAACAACATTTATCAACTGATAATACATCAACAAACTCAAACAAGAATAGAATAACTTGTCTCGAACATGTTTAGGCATGAATGATAACACTTAACAAACATGATTCCTTTGAGTCGATCAAAGAACGGCTTGTGACTCGGGTGCATTTGCGAAAAGACATAAGTATATATTATACGCGCCCTTTTCCAAGATAGCAGCAAAAGACCATATATAGGCCAAGTCAACAAACATCAACATAAACTTATAAACTATGACATTCAAATTTGGAGATTCCAGAAAACATCAATAGAAACTATGAAGTAGGAGACATGATCCTATGTAGGCCGCCAAGGTGTCGGTTTATAAAACTTTTTCTCGCAAAAAAATATTATATTTCCTCCAATAGTTTCAATCCCCATCGACTTCTTCTTTGGTATAACTATCTTCCTATTATCACCCGTGAAATCCGGCTGGATACCATAGATATCGTAGAAATTATCATCTAGAAACATTTCAACAGCGTAACCTCCATAAGGGCCGCGAGTCTCCGGGTCGCCTAAGACTACGAAGATGTAAAGTGCTTGAGGATTATCTTCTACGCCGTACATTTTTAGCCTACCCTTGACAATACGATTGACAGTATCCATTGCTTCTCCTGTTCATGGAGAGAGTAAAACAAAAGATAAAATGTTAGCATCTTGTAAATAGGAGTCATTAAAAGATGACTGTGGGTAATATATATATAAGGGGTTCACTTATACCATGAAGTGATTCAATAAACTGGTTTACTTCGTTAGCATCCATCATCACATGATAGTAATACTCGTCGGGTGTATATTCAGTTCCCCTCATAATATCAACAATAGGGAACACGTCCCTCGTTGGAACAGATTCCTTAACATCATTCTCATGGGTACCTAACTCCTTTGGAATTGGAACAGATTCCTTAACATTTTTCTCGTCTGTTCCGGTCATAGACTCCTTGTTTGGACCAGATCCCTTCACATTTTTCTCATCGATTCCGGACATAGACTCCTTGTTTGGAACATATTCCTTACCATCTTGATCATAGTATCTTTGACTCATGTCCCGGGATATGCAGAGGGCTTTATCGTCCTCCACCACACTCCACCTGTTGTGGAACGTTCCATGTATGTATTTAATGCGCCAATCCGCGAAGTTTAATAGACGAGCCAAATTTTCAGTTGGTGAGACATGAGGACTAAACGCATCTGAAACCATAAAACAAAAAGTCGAATTTTTAGTGTGTTGAAAATGTTTGTGCAACTGATATATTTGTTGAAGGGATAACTTTTTTTGGGAATCAAATAAACGCACCATTGACTACACCACGGACTAAAGAAGACCCATTTTTATCGTCATACTTCAAGATGCATGCGCCCTTAGAGTCATGCTGAACATACTGGTAACCCTTGCAGCTAAAGAAACGAGAAGATGATGTGACTGATCTGACCCTCAAGAGATTAGAAGCAATGCATCTAGCAAGCAAGGAAGCCATCTAAGATCAAAAAACAATGTACCAAGTCACAAATAGTAATAACTTTATGGAAGTTGTTATGAGGATTTGACTTAAGACTATTAGGTTAAGTTCAATTCATGCCAAATTCAAATAACTCTGAATTGGTCACACCAACTTTCCGAAAAGGGAGGACTTTACCCGGTTTGAGGGAGTGTAGCGGTTGGTTCAAACCCCGCTTAGCCTACCAGAGGTAGGAAACCATAGTTAACCAAAATAAAAGTCCAACGAGACTACCCACAACCTCCTAGTTAGTGGTTATTCACTTAACGTTAGGCCAAAGGCCTTTCGTGTTATATTTATAATAAATACGGAGTACAACGTTTGACCTATTGGTATGTGAGTTGTCCAACATAGTCTTGTTTAAGACATGTGAGAATATCATGTGACTTAGTGGATTGTTTATGTGTAAACAATTTTGTTCTACAAAAAAAAAAAAAAAAAAAGTCATCTCTAAACTAAAAGCAACCAAAAACTGGTACTAGAATATGCATAAAACTTAATGACAATACAAATTTACTAAAGAGAAACAAAAAATGACTGAGTGAAAATAACTTACCTGAGATTCAATGTTTTTCTAGGTTTAATCTGAAGGTAATTCGAGGGTTTTTAAGGTTTTTTTCTTCTGAAAAATGGCTGGGACATTTTACCTGTAAGATAACCTTAAACCTCGTATAAAGCCCTTATCTTTTGAAATTTTACAAATGACCCCTTCGTGTTATCTTTTAAAGACTCAAAGTTAGCTCATGTTGTGTTTGGTTTATTTGCAAACAGCTTATAACTATTCACTGTCATTTATTGCACCTTAGGTGATATGTTTTAATTCCCTACTCATCGTTATAGTTTGTCAAATAAAAGGTTTTACATGTTCCACCTATTTGTCATTAACTATATGTTAAGCTATCTCGGTACCAGAAATGGCATTACTCCGGTAACGGTTTTGGCTTGTTGTCCATACTTATGTCAAGAAAACGGATATGAGCAGGTAAATCTTTAGAACTTTAACAAACTGTCATATGATACTGTACTAGAGTGTTATCACGTGTAAATTAAGTTCAATCTGCTTATGTTTGGGCCTATATAAAAAAGTTAACTAATTTGACTTTTGACCCGTTGGTCAACACGCAATTTTGGCACCTGTACTTTTGTAGATACAGTGTACTTCGCAGAAATTTAGCCTCACCAAGACGGTTGCTTATTGTTATGGACTTCACACCCTATGTGAGTTTATAGAGGTTCCGTCAAAGGAACCGATCATGGAAATTTACTAAACCACGTCCCTTTTTTCTGCTGCAATGATGCTGCCAGTTTGTTACTACTAGTATTTAAAGACACGTCTTACTTAGATGGGTCCATTTTGTTACGAAGATGGAAGTTTCGACAAATTAATTAACTTATGAAAGGGCCTATTCGGGTTATGTATCATTACTGTGAAGCCACACATGTTGAATAAAACTACTGTATCTTAATAAGGAAATGGGTCAAGTTAGTCAAAAAGGTCTATTTCAATGAAATGGGTCAAATGGGACATTAAGTGTTTTGGGTCAACCCGGATGGCCGCATTAACATGTATCTGTCGTAACAAAAATTACCCGTTATGACTTGACACACCCATTTTGGAGATCAAGTGTTTTTAGTCAAACTTGGGCATGTAAAGACTTGGCCTGAATTGGTATTGAGCTTTGAGAGCCTTATATAATTAGGACTCAAGTGAAGTTTTTTCGCTTTTTCTAACCCATATTCATTCAGGCTGCATTTTGTTGATCTCTTAAATCGAGGTTGACTAACTAAACCTGGTTTCTAATGAATATTTTCGAGATATTCGAGATTTTAAATTGAGCTCGGATATATCCTGAACCAAGCTCGTCAATAGGTAGTCAGGTTCTTGAGTCGATTTTTATCAAGTTCGAGGCACATAAAAAACAAATATAAGACCAACTTCTAAACATAAAATGAGCCTTGAATGAGTTGTTGCCAAAAATCCCAGAGACAATTCCCATGAACATCACCAAATATATTATGAAAGTGTGCACATAAAGTATACAAGAATCTGAGATTAGTAGATAATTTGGTCATGCCACATTTTCATAAACAAAAATTTAGCAACTGAACAGACAGAAAAACGTTATGCGTGACCAAAAAGGCCTAAAAGTTACGAGAGCCATAACTGAACAGCCAGCCGTACAACATTAAGAACCATGTAGCCAACCAATCAACAACAATTTAACCCATAGGCCAAGTAAAAAAAAGGTCGATATAATGTAACCTACGAGATTTGGAGAATCCAGAAAACATCATTACAAACCATGCAGGAGACGTGATCCTATGTAGGCCGCCATGGGGTTGGTTTGAAAAACTTCTTCTCACAATAAAATATCAAATTTCCTCCAATAGTTTTAGTCCCCTCCACTTTCTTCTTTGGAATAAAGAGCTTCCTATTAACACCCGTAAAATCCGACTTCATATCATAGACACTGTAGAGACTGTTATCTAGAAATATCTCCATGGCATAACCTCCATAAGGGTTGTGAGTCTGCGGGTTCCCTAATACTACAAGAATATAAACTGCTTGTGGTTTGTCTGGTACGGCATACATTTTTATCGAAGCACTGATATTACCATTGACAACATCTGGTGACCCTGTTCAGTTAAAGAGTAAAACAAACGATACATTTGTATGAAGAAAGGAAAAAATACATTTGTATGATGCTTTGAAAAATCATTGAAACAAGTTGTTATATATAAACAGGTTATAGTTATTATAGTTATACCATGAAGTGATTCCACAAATTGGTTGACTTCTTTATCATCCTTCATCACATGATGATAGTAATACTCGCCAGTAGGTGCATATTCATCTCCCCTCATAATATCGATAATAGGGAACACGTTCCTCTTTGGATCATATTGCTTAAAGTTTTCCTTGACGTTTCCAGAAATATACTCCTCCTCTGAAATTGAAACAGGTAGACTAAAGTTTTCCTTGACGTTTCCAGAAATATACTCCTCCTCTGAAACTGAAACAGGTAGACTAAAGTTTTCCTTGACGTTTCCAGAAATATACTCCTCCTCTAAAACTGAAACAAGTAGACTAAAGTTTTCCTCGTGGTTTCCGGATATAAACTCCTTAACAGATTCCCTGACATCTTCTATGTCTTTTGCAGTCATGTCCCGGAGTATATAGAGGGCTTTGTCGTCCTCCACCACATTCCACCTAGGGAACAGGTGGGTTCCATATACGTAACTAATGCGCAAATCCGACAAGTTTAACAGACGAGCCAAATTTTCAGTTGGTGAGGTATCAGGAGTAAACGCATCTGAAATCATAAAATAAAAAACCTTTCACGATTTGATTATAAATAAACAATGACTTTTATTTGCCTAATAATCAAAAACCACAAGTATCTTACTTCCACACACTTTTTGGCACCTGATTTCGTTATGAGGAAATCGAGATTGGAGACATGGTATATTTGTATACACACAAGTCCAAGAAAAAATTCTTTACAGCTTTAATTGCGAAAATTGTGTTGATTTTTTATATGCCTTTGCGTTTTCAAGTTTATAAGTGTGAATGACATTTTTTGTACAAATAAAAAGTTATGGGAATCAAATATATGCACCATTGATTACACCACGGGCAACAGAAGACCCAAGGCTGTCATCACAATTTAGGATGCATTCATCCTTAGTGTCATGTTGAACAAACTCGTAACCCTTGGTGCTAAAGAGACGAGAAGATGAGGCAACTGATCTGACCCTCAAGAGATTAGAAGCAACGCGTTTCACTAGGAAGGACGCCATCTAAGATCAAAGAACAAACAAACAAGGTTAGCTATAAAGACACCTGAAACAAAAACTAACCAATGACTGAAAAAGGGCTAAAAGTCTAAAAGAGAACAAAGCCACCTAAGTGGACCCTATACACCCCGAGCTTTTGCATTTCGAACCCTTTGATCACTAGTTTCCGGTATTGGATTGCTGAATCTCGAACCATTTGAGATTCCCGAATGCCTTAAATTAAGGGATTCGCAATTTACGAAATCAGAAAACCTCCATTTAGCAAAACCAATCCAAAAAATTTTACATTCAATAGTTTTTCTGACATAACATCAAAAATATTACAACAATACCGCAAATTATACATTCTTTTCCGAAAAGCCATCATATATTACATACCAAAGAAACAAAACCGAAACACAACCATAACAAATTATATATTTTGACTTTACTATAACAACAATCATAAAAATGGAACCTCAAGAGACTGAAAAACAGACTACTCACAAAACAGTATTCCAAAGGGGGTCTTTGTTTAGGCTTATGTAGGTTTTTTTTTTTTTTTTTTTTTTTTTTTTTTTTTTTTTTTAATGTAGTGGTCTTATGTGCTTATTAAGTGTTGGACAAGCCAATAAGCTCGCAAGCCCAAAAAAGTGAGCTTATTGGCATTTCAAACTTTCAATAAGCTCATAAGCCCACTACATAAGCTGAAACAAACATCCCTAAAGACTAAAATGTAACATCCATATACTCCGTATTATTTTACAAATACTACTTCTTAGCAGTTTATTTGTAAAAGTGTTTGGTAACGTACATAATAAAGTGTAAAATAACGTAAAAGCTAAACACTTATTCAAGTAGCATTTTTAGAAAAAACAAAACACTAAATAGCTCTTTGCCAAACCACCTTTCAAATCTAAACGCTAAGTACTAAACGCTCTTAAGCTCCTTACCAAACATACCATATACACTACAAATTATAAAATGTAACTTACTCTATTAAACACACAGCTGAAACCCTCAAAACTATGTTAAAAAACATAGTATCACAAAACCCTAATCCAAGATTCATTATTCTCAGTCAAGATTTAAGCTTCAAGTGTACGTTTCCCAAACAAGGTTAGCTGTAAACTAGAATTTCATCTAGATGAAAATGAAAACAATTACAGCCAAAAAAAAAGGATAATTACCAAAATAGATCATTGACTTTTTGACTAGTCACTTTGTAGACTTTCAAATTTCACTTTCCAAAATTAGATCAGGGCAACTAAAAAAATGGGCAACTCAATTATAAACGCGACACGTGTTCTTAAAAGATTCTAGATTCTGTACTATACATTCCAAAAGATTCTAGATTCTGTATTTTATTAATAAAATATTCAACACGTGTCGCACATATATGAAGGTTGCTCAGTCGCCAAGTTACCCTGATCTGCCGGAGGAAAGTGATTTAAAAACATCTATTCAAAGAATGTGCTTTGGGCGACTGATCTATTTTGGTAATTTTCCAAAAAAAAAAAAGGAGTATAAGAAATTAAAGCCTACAGAAGAGACCTATATACACCACAACCTTTCACATTTCAGACCATTTTAAAACTAGTGTCCGGTTTTGGACCCCTGAATATCAAACCATTGGAGATTCCCGAATGCCTATTGACCGAATTTGCGATTTACTAAATCAGAAAAATCAACATTTAGCAAAAACATCTTTACATTTTATGATTCAAAGATTCCCGAATGCCTTTTCACGACTTGCTATATTTATTCAAGATTTAAGATTCACGATTTGTTTAATGAAATAACATCGATCAATAAATTGTACTCGTACAAAACAACACTACATATTATATACCTTAACAACAATCACAGAAAAACTGAAAACAAAGAATCCCAAAACCATAATTCAGATTCACTAATTTTTCTGAATTAACATAGGTATGTTAGACCATTGAACACTAAAAACAAACTATACAATTAAAACTTACTCTAGCAACAATATAACCGAGATTCTCTATCAAGATCTGAAAACTCATGAGTCCAAAATAGGAAACTAGCGTTCAAAGGGTCCACTTTTGAAATTTGGCTAACAAACAAAATCTTTTGGCCATAACACTTCAAAATTTCAAATGACATAAATTAAGCAATCCCAAACACTCCGTTATCTTACTCTAACAGCAATCACACTAAAAATTAAAAGAACCCCAAAAGAGGCCTAATTCAAGGTTCGCGGTTTTACGGAAATGAACATCCATACATTCTACAAAAATAAAAATATATAAACAATTATATACTCTAACTTAGAGGGTGTTCATGTCAGCTAATTTATCAGGATGATGAGCTTATGTAAATCTGGAAAAGCTCACAAGTTCCCTTTTTTCAGCTTAAAAGCCAAAAAAAAGTCAGTTACAAGCTTTTCAAGCTTATAAGCCAAGCAAATAAGCTATTACAAGCACCTCCTAACTCTAACAACAATAAATAGAAACTTCCAAAGAATCACAAAACCCAAATTCATGATCCGAGATACTTTGTCAAGATTCGAGACTCATGGGTCCAAATTCAAAGGTTCGAAAATGTAAAGGGTTATAATACACATTATTCTAAAAGTAAACTGCAAAAATCGTCCATGTGGTATGTTCATATTGACGCAGTCCTTACCTTTTCAAAAATGCAGGCGTCGTCCCTGTGAGAAATTATTGGTGCGGATATCGTCGCTGCCCAAAAGAGAAATGACAAGAATGCCCCAAAGTGAAATGACTAGTCTCACTGAAAGCAAGGGCATTTTAGTTATTTCACTATGAGGCAGGACAATTTTCGCACGAAAGATTTCTCACAGGGACGGCACTTGCACTTTCGGAAAGGTCTGTATCTGCAATTTTAACAAACTACAATTGGATGATTTTTGCAATTTAGGGCCGGTTTGGCTAAGCTTATTAAACGTAAGCTCATTTGGGCTTATTTTTTATAAGCCCCAATTTTACGGCTTATTTTGAGACTTGTCGGCTTTTATAAGTTTATCATATCATAATAAACTTATATAAGCCGACAAGTCTCAAAATAAGCGACAAAATTGGAGCTTATCATAAAATAAGCCCAAATGAGCTTATCATAATAAACTTATATTTTATACTTTATTTCTAAGCTAAAAGTAACCAAAAGATGCATAAAAAACAAAAGTACTAAACATAAACAAAACCCAAGTAATTAAAAGATTATATTTACCTGATATTTAACGTTTTGAAAATTTTTGGGGGAGATTTTTATGTTGTCTGAAAATTGTGGTACAACTTTATGTAGTAAAAAATTAGTACTAGTAATTTTTTATGTTATAAACCATATCAGCCCTTTATCTTTTGAGTTGTTTACAAGTTGCTCCTTCAGTGTTTTGTCTTTTTGTGTAAGTAGCTCTTGAGTTGGGCGGGAAAATGCGTGATTTTCTTGGAAAAGAGAACGCGTTTTGTTTATACAAAAATGTGTTTAGATGGTTTTTTTTTTTTTTTTTTTAAAGAAAAGTGAAATATGTAAGGAAAAATACCATGAAAAATGTTGAAAAGTACGGTTGTGTTTACTTCTGGACTTTTTAAAAAAAAAAAAAAATTTCTACATTTCCGATTTTTAAGAAAATTGGATGTGTCATTTTTTATTAGAAAAGTGTTTGAAAATCTTAAAAACGTGTTTAGATATTTTTGATGTAGAGCTTTTTGGAGGTTTTTTTTTTTTTTTTTTTTTTTTTGCGATGAGTGGTGAACAATAAGGATGCATTTAGTTGCAGAGAAATTCTCTGTTTTTTCAAGAAATTTTTCATAAGAAAATAAAAAAACTGAAAACGCGTTTAGTCGCACTTTTTTCCAACAATTTTCAAAAAAAAATGAAATTCTCATTTTCTAAATTTTAACTAAGAAATTGAAAAGCTCGTTCTACCATTCTCACTTTTTTCTTTCTCATTTTTTTTCTCTAACTAAAAAAAAACACATACATCATTCTACTCCTAATCTCTCGTGTCATCCTCCACCGCCGACCGTCGCCGCCACCGTCGCAATTTAAGGTAATCTTCTTATCATTTAAAAAAAAAAGAAAAATATAACTCCACCTAAACGCGTTTTCAAAATTCTCAACTCTTCTCTAGAAAAGAAAAACCATCATTTTCTCAAGGGATTTAGAGATGGAAAAATTGAGAAAATTTTCACCAATTAAACGGCTCATAAGCTTTCTGATTTTTAGTATTCGTTTAACAAAGGAGCGGTAAGCTTTGTTATTTTTTAGGAAAGCTCATTTTTTCAATGTTTATTTAAGAAGCGGTGAGCAGTGAGCTGTGGCTACAGCTCACAACTACTGTTACTGCTTACTACTACTTGCTCATAGCTACTTTTGGCAAACATATGTTAGGTCACCATTTTACAACATAACCACTTAGATTTCTAGAGAGAGAAAGAAAGTTTAGAGAGAGAGAGTGGAAGGAACTCTTAAGAATGAAATGAAAGAAACTTGTATTACTACAGAACCAACACCCTATAATGAGTGATTACAAGGCTATTTATAGGTGTAGTCTAGGGGTTCACCAAACTATGCAAATATTACAAACTAAGCCCTTAGACTTTTACCAAACCTATAGACTTAGCATAAAACTTTATAAAACATATTAAATCACTAACGTATTAACTTAATAATGCAACCTATAACAAAACTCAATGACCAACACTTGAAATAATAAAGTCTATTCCCAACAATCTCCCCCTAAGTGTTGGTCATCAAAGGTTGCTCGACGTCGTCATCTTCTATACTTAGACTTTGTAGTTGACGTCCTCAAAAATAGTTGGCAAAATCTTTCATCGTTCTTTGTACTTTGTTCTTTGTTGATGTGATGGTGATCATGTTATGAAGTTATCTGTCGATCGTCATTTCTGTGTCTGTGGTGGTTGTCCGCCATTCCAACATGCTCATATATCTTAGGACTTTGACTTTCAAAAGCACGAAGTTCCTTTGCATACACTTTGATCTTTAGTCTTTATACTTTGTAGATTCTTCTTTTTGGCGAAGAATCTTTCTTTTGAACTTTGTGGTGCTTAGATCTTTGGGGGAGCTTTCATTTGCTTCAAGATGTATGCATGAGCATGTTGGAATCTATCATCATGGAGGTGATGTACCTGCAGGTAAACAATTAGCAATAATCAACCGGTACTTACAGATAAGGAATTAGAGCTCGTCAACAGCATATTGTGAAGACTCCTTCTAATCCTTATCCAGGCCGTTCCCATGTCAGATACCCCCGAAGGAGCTTACAAGACCTACTAAGTAGCTCAATGACTGGGTGAGTCGCTGGGGATCACTCCACGACTGTAGACCGCTATGGAACCACCGCGAACAGTAAGCGTAACCCGTGAAGGGTTACCGAAATGACCTGCTGTCAGGGCTGTTTGATGTTGACCCTGGCAGGAATTTCCGTTCAATCATTGAGGAATACTTTCGTAATTCTCTCATAAACGTTCTCGGCAGATTGCTAAGATCTGCAAATGACTCGATAATTTACAGCTGGTGTCCATTGATGTAGAACACCAGTTGTAGAAATACTAAGTGTTCCTAAGAGATCTTTGATGTATCTCATGGCTCTAGACTCGAAAAGTGCACACTTAGGTTTCCTATGCGGAGACTAGGGAGGGGTCTCCTACTTCAATATCAACCATCTCTAAGAGATAAGTCGATAGATTACACCGGTTCCCCGTGAGAATGAAACAAGTTCTTTTAAGAGAACTTGAGTGGTTAAGAAGGTTTAGTGCATTGCATCACTGGGTCCATGACGACTTTGTCTTCAATATCGGTGTTGCCTTAGCAACAACCAGTAGCATACGAATTGAACCCGGTGTCTGCCCTGAGGTTGAACATATGGAGGGCTATTTCTTTTCACCCTTTTCTTTACTTTTCTTTTTAATTCTTCAACTCCTTCTTTCCCATTTCATTCTTTTCTCCTTTTTTCGTATCATACCTAAGGACTTCTAATTCTAACTATTGGTGATGTCCTTGGGTAGATCCCTCCGGCTCTGGCGGATCATAGGACGGTTTTTCCTATCTTAATCGCCTTATAACTCCATAATTATCCGACAATTGCCAAGAAACCTTTGATTGAAAATCTCTCAAAGTGTTTGTGATTATCAAACATTTTGTTTAACACTTTTAGAGTTTTGTTTTTACTTTTAAAGGGCTCCCCCTTCACATGTGCTCATAAGTGTTTAATAAATTTGTACATGCGGGAGGAGCAAGCACTTTTAGAATTGATCCACTTTCAGTGAACAAGACCGATTCGAGACACGCTTACATCACTAGTTATACTAGCTTGAAGTTATTACCCGGCCTGGTCAAGTCCACGGAAAGTTTCTCGAAATGGTACATTTCTACTAAGACAAATCCGTTTCGAGATACGCTTACGTGGCTAGTTAAAGAGTTCCATTGTCAGCTTTTTGGTGACAACTAGCTCTAGTAACTAACTTGATGTTATTACCCGTCGAGGATAAATCCTTTCGATTATTAACTTTTATGTTTCGTCAATTCTTGGGTGAATCTGAGTCTAGCTCGCATGAGATTTGACTTTAAGTAACATTGAACTTTCATATTTTAATCACTTTCACTTTTCTCCCCCTCAAAAATAGCATATGAGATGTTGTTTTTGATAAACTTTTGATTAAAATATGCTTTTTGAGTCTTATGGGGAGATATCAACAAGAACTTTTGTTTTTCAAAACGATGAGTTTTCAAGTGCTCCCCCTCAACAAGTGAATACTCATTGAGGTGGAATACTTGTCTTTTGAGCAGAATTGTGAAATTCAGAAAATGTTTGATTAATTCTACTCAAAAGTAAGAAGCCTTCGCTCCTTATATAAGGATTGAGGCACTGATGCGTACCACAGGGTCCTTTCAATACAAGTACGGGTTGTACACTGTTATGTGTGCACAAACCAATAAACATGATTTTGAGAGAACAAATTGTTTTGGAAATACTCCCCCTCAAAACTCGCATATGTTTTGAGAATTTTAAACTTTGGAGCGAATTGGGGAGTAAAGATTTGAAAAAATCTTGAGAAAAATTTTGAAAAGTTTTGAAAAAACCTTTTGAAAAATTTTGATTAAATTTTGCTCAAGGTTAAGAAGTTTTAGGTAAGCTTTGCATGAGAACTTCTTCTTGTTTTCAAGGATAAGTGCACATTTGGTTTTAAAGAATGGTTTAGCAAGGCACTTCCTTTCTTTGAAACCCGAGTTGTACACTGTAATGAGTGCACAAGTCATTGTTTTTATACAAAATTACTTTTCTTTAAACAAAATATTCCCCCTCAAATAATGAAGTTTATTCAAGAGATAGTCTTCTTGAGCAGAATTTTGAATTGTATTTTAAAATACTTTTTGAAAATTCGTGATATGATTCTGCTCAAGGTTTTAGACAACATAATCAAGTATTATACAACAAAGAATGCTTAAAATTCACAACTCTTTTACTGTTGAAATTTGTTTAAGACCTGGAGTTTCTCTTTTGAATTTTAAAATCTGAAAAAGATTTCCATCTAAAGTTGAACCTCATGGGTTCATTTTGAAGATTTGTTTTTGTGATGAATGGAAAACTTCCGGTATTTGGGATGTTCAGATCATAGACATTCTTTTATTGAAGCCAAAGCATTCCAGATTTTGAAAATTTGAAAGGTTTTGAACGACTTTGCTTTGGTCTCCACACTTGCTTTACCGGTGTAAAACGAAAGTGTAGAGTTTGGAAAAATTTGTTTCTCACCATTTTGAATCCTTTTACCAGTTTAGCCTTTAAACACATTTTGCCCTTTTATCCTCAAAAATATGTTTCATAAGAAACATTTTGACAATTGTTGAAGTTTTGACTTTCAATGGGATGACATGTACTTGCACACAGAGAAAATGCATCAGGCACAAACAGGTATACAGATGTATAAAAAAAACTTATTCAAAATCTTCCTCAGTGCTCAGAATTCTTAGATTAACACACAAAATCACAGATCAATTCATTCTTTCGCTCGAGATTTTCCATATGATAATGGTTTGGGGTTATGATTTGAGTCTATGCACACTTGTTAGCATCATAATGCCTGAATATTAAACAAGCAAACGTCCTAGTAATAGTTGCAAAGACATCGACATCTTAAACCCTAAATCACATGATTTCTAACCTATGTTGTTACTAATCGAGCAAACACACCAGTCGAGCATTCTTTAGTGTACTCTAAAGCTATATGACATAATTAACTAGACTATACACATTAAAAAGAAATGCCCCGATCGATAATTACATGAACCCTAGATTCAGATTATGCCTTTTTGACCGTCGAAAACATTTGAAACATTTAGGGAACGATTAGGCAACAACAATGAAGAAACTAGAAACTAATAATCGAAAAGAAATCGAGGATAAAAAAAATCGTTAGTCTGATTCGTTGAGGTTTTTAATTATGTGTGAAACTTTTGAGAACATTTGTGGAAACATTTATTAGAGCCCATTTTATTTTCCATGCAAGATCCTTTTACCTAAGTTTAAGACATTTGTGAATCTTTGCTCATTAAAGGTTAATTACTTTTCCATTTGAAGTCCAAACTAGATAAATTTGGAATCATTGCAGAAAAAATTTCTTTTCTCCCCCCTCGAGTTAGCATATATTTTGTGAAACGTTTTTGTACATTTTAATTCGAGAGATCATAGAAGTTTTTGAAAATGAGTTCTTAATCCGAATGATGAAGAAACATTTTATCCTTGAAGAATTATGATGAGGTGTGCAAACTTCATGATTTTGTGAAAGTTTTCTCCCCCTCAAAACATGTTCCATTTTAATGGAGGAACATAGTTTTGAAGATTCGAAGTTTGTACACAAAGAAAGAAGATTCTTAATTAATTAAAGAAAAGAGTTAGATGTTTGACTCACTTGTTTTTTAAGAAAATTTTGCAAATCATCTGGAGTCAAACACCGCATACCAATATGGTGAAATTAATCAACAAACCTTGATGGAGGTAATGCCTTTGTAAACAAGTCTGCCAACTGGTATTCAGTACCCACAAGATCTAATTCAATTATACCCTTCCCGACATGCTCTTAGATGAAATGGTAGCGGAGAGCAATTTGTTGGGCTTTGGAATGATGAATGGTGTTGCATGAGATTGCAAAAGCACACTTTGATTCACAGTACATTGAGATCTAGTCAAATACATAGCCATAGTCCGTGAGCTAAGTTCTCATCCAAATAACGTGAGCACAGAAAGCAGACATGGCTACATACTGAGCTTTAGTTGATGACAGTGATGTACAATCCTGCTTCATTGTCTGTATCCCTTTGTAACTAAACAAGATTTGTTGCGAATCACTATGCCTTCTGCGTCCAGCTTGTTTTTCCAAATCCATTTAATTCCAATGTTGTGTCGAAGGGTGATGTTGGTAATTATCTCGCATGTGAGCAGGATCCAAATTGCGTGTAGACGACTCAGCAAAGTCAGGAATGAGTTGAGCCGGTGCAAACGGGTTAAAGAACGCTTTAAAGAATGCCTCTGGGTCATGCTCTGCGGTTTGTGGAACTGATTTAGGTATGGAGTCTTTAGCTGATTGCCGTGAGTTGGACACAGTTTGTTCTGCTGTTGTTGGAGATGCAATTGGAGGGCCGTCTCTCCCAATAGTTGTTGTTGTTTGTTGAGGTGAATCAGGTACTTGATTGTGATCAAGATGTGCAGCGGAAATTGGTGAGACCTCAGAGGGACGGTTGACAATTGTATCATCAAATAATGGAGGAAACAGGGTTTCTAATTCTTTGCGGTTGAGACGCAATTGTTCAGCCGAAGAGTCCGGAATGTTAAGACGGTTGGATTCGGGTCCTAAGCTGTTTTGCTCAGAAGCCATAACATTAAGCTCGGGTCCGAAACTGATTTGTTCCGAAGCGATTCCTGTTGAATCTGTAGAGAAAGAAAGAAGAGACAGAACATAGAACATGGAGCCCCAAGTGTAACTGGGTTCCAGGTGTTAGAAGCATAAAGATGTAGTGTCAACTATCTTCTTGACACTCAAACACACAATTCCAATGGTTTTCATTCTTGTCTCAGAGATAGATGTAGTGGAGATCACATTAGTTTTGGTGTAAATGTCTAAAATCTTTCCTGTAGGAATCCACCTAAGACCAATCGTTTTGAAAATTTTACCTGTGGGTACCCACCTAATGTTGGATCTAGGAGATGTTTTCTTTTTAGATGCAGTGGAATGAAATGTGGGAGCATCACTTCGTTGAGAAAACCTACGTCCTATATTGATCCACTTCTTAGGTTTATGACTTATGACTTTTGGTTCAACGGGTTTGTTTGTCTTAGTCGATTGAGCCTTTTCAAGTGAATTTCCTTTTTAAAGATATTTAAAAGCACAGACAACATGATTATTTACGCAACTACTCTTAGAATCTATCCAATTCCTATTAGTTTTTTTGAGTACTCTTAGGTTTTGGTTTGCTACTACTAGCAGTGTTCAGTACTACAGTGGAAGGCATCACACGAGGTTTTGAACCTAGAATTCCATCCTTTTGAAGTAGTGCCTTTTTCCTAGCCTTTTCTAGATCATAGTTCTTGTACATGTCATATTTGCCATAAAACTCTTTACTTTTAATGCTCATTTTAGACACTGTTTTCGAACTAATCCTAGATGAACCAGGTATAATCACGTGTTGAGATTTAGCAGACATAGATGCATTTTCCTTAGGCCAAGAATGTGGAGTGACTGGATTTGTCAAATTGTTATCCTCAACAACTTGGGAGGTAAACCGAGGTTTAGAAAATTTGGGTCGTTCGGATTTAAATGCAGTTGGTTGTCTAACCACTGATTGTATTCTGTTTGTTTGAAGAGGCGGTTTCCCCAAGATTGATGGTTTTGCAAACTTAGTATCCACACTCTGGCCAGACAATCTTCTTAATTTGTTTTGCAATGCAGCATGTGCAAACACCTTTGCTTGAATTTGACCTTTTAAAATCTCATTTTCCTTAATTAATGTATCCACACGTTTACTTTGTTCATTCAAAAATTGACCATTGTTGCCCGAATTTAGAAATTCGTTTCGTAATTTAAGTTCAAGTGAGATGCAATGTGCCTCCAGTTTGTAAAATCTTTATGAAATTGGGCAACGGTCTTTTTGAGAAGAATGTTTTCTAACTCAAGAGTTTGGTTTGATGTTTCAGTTATAAGATTATCGGGTAAGGACTCAGACTCAGAATATTTGTCAGAACATTGAGCAACATTCTGGTCAACCTCTCCTTTATTACTGAAGTTAGGTTGCTTAGATTGTTGTTTCTCATTTGCAGGCATAATATGATCAACAGTAGATCGTACCTCAACCATTTTCTCTTTGTCAACGCTAGGTTTTGGGTCATAGATGGGTATGACATCTTCCTCAACCATCTGTTCTTTGTCAAAGTTGGGCTTTGAGTCATAAGTGGGTCTGATATCAGCAGAATCAACATCTGTATCATTCCCCAATCTGCTGTTGTCATCTTGCTCTTCCAAAATTTTATCTTGATAGCCTGTATTACCGACATCTGCAGTATTCCCAACAGTCCTTTCAGCATTCCTTCCTTGTCTATCAACTCTTTCACTTTGCACAACAGCTTGATTCCTTGTGTTAAAAGAAGAACGAAGATGGTTGTTTGTCTTGTTGGAGAATTTGCTGAAGGTATGAGCAATAATTGCGAGTCCTTGATTCAGAATTTTGAAATCCTCATCGTCATCTTCATTGGAATTTGAATAGTACACTGCATCACTGTTGTCATATGGAACAAGTTGAGTTGAAGTCTGCTGCGGAGATGAATCATATTGGATCATGAGGTTTGTAGTAGCAGGTTGTGGATAACTAAAGTAATTCTGTTCTTGAACATAATCATGCTTTGACATTAACATCACATTGCTGTATTGGCTTCCAAATCTGTTGTATTGGTTTCCAAATCTGCATATTCATCATCAGATGGAATATCTCCCATGACTTGCAAAACAGCATTGAGATTACCCCCTTCAACTTCCATTTGACTAAGTGTGGCATCGTATTCAACATTAGCGTCAAAGAGTGGAATTGAATCATAATCTTGAGCTTCCACATCATCAATGTTTTCCGTATATGCAATAAGTGCCATGCTTGGTTCGATAAGATTTTTTTCATCGTCAGTATCTTCCATTGTATTAAACCATTCATAAATTGAAGTCATCGTGCATTTGCCTTTATCAGTAGATGCTTGTCCAAGCTTCACTAGATTTTGTAGAAGAGATTGCATGTGATCATTTAGTGTTGCAGGATGGTACTGTGGAATGAAGTGCTCAAGTGCATTTGGAGGAATGAAGAAGAGACCATTTGGAGTGTAAATTAAGGATCCATGGTCAACAGCTGGAGATGGTGGAGCAAGGAGAATGGTCTTCAGTGGATTCATGCTTAAACAAGATTCAAAAATTTGCTTCATTCTGATGTGATGAAGTTCTTATGTACAATGTATAGCTTCAAGATATTTCCACATTTCATAAGCATTGGCTTGAAAGTCCATATTCATGTAAATTGAGTTGGGAAGGGCTAGTGTCATGAACCATGCAGCTTGTTGGTCAGCATCGTACTGAGCAAGTTTAGTAGCATTCAAATCTTCATCATTTTGTAGTATGATAATCCCTGTTGAGTCAGCAAGAAATATCATTTTGTATGGACAATCTTGAATGGATTTAAGCATGAGATCTGTAGCAGAACGATCTGTGAGCCATTGTAGAAATCTCCGTTTCCAATCAGTATACGTTCTTGGTAGCAACATTGGAGGCCTTGATTCATTGCCAAAGAGAAGAACATGACGAATGAGGGAGCTGTAACTTTGTTGTTGATGATACTGTTGCTGATGAGAATATTGGTGAGGAAGGTAGTTGGAAGAAGGTATTGTTGCTGATGACTGTTGCTGATGAGAATATTGGTGAGGAAGGTAGTTGGAATAAGGTGATCGAGACGTTGTAGATGACATTGCTCTTCCCCTTGATTGTTGCGACGTAATCGAAATAATCAAACAAAATGTCACGCAAGGTCGATATAGTGATTTCAAATTTTCCCTCCAAAAATTAATTTAAAAAATTTTCACTCCCAAAATTTGAAAAACACTATGAAATGCAATTTTAAGTTTGTAAGAAAATTTTGAGTTTCAAAAATTTTGCCGCCAAATTTCACCGAAATTTTTTGAATTTTGGCCTAAAATTTTGAATTTTGGGCCAAAATTTTCACTGTTAAACCAAAATTTGAATTTCGCGTAAAAATTGAACGTTTCGTCTCCTGTAAAAATTAAATTTTACTCAAATTTTCCCGCCAAAAAACCTTTTTTTTTTTTTGAAATAAGAAATAGAAAGATAAGAAGGAGAAACTTGTGAAAATGAGATGATTAGTGATAATGTTAATCTTGGATCGATAAGGATAAATAAAGGTTTGTAGTTTTAGGTCAAACTTGAAAAATTGGGTTCTAACTCGGTAGCTTCTAACTCGGTAAAGAGAGTTTGTAACTCGGTAAAATTAGCTAACTTGGAGAACTTTCTAACTCGGTAAAATTTCCTGATTCTGGTTAACTCGGTAAAACTCTTGAGTATCAAACTCGATAAGTTTGGCTGCTAACTCGGTAAAGTTGGATTAAAATCGTAACTCGGTAAAAACTTCTTGTGAACTTAACTCGATAAAGCAAACCAACAACTTAACTCGGTAAAACAAATAAAGTCTCAAACTCGATGAGATGAAGTGCTAACTTGGTAAGACTTGCTGAATTCGTAACTCGGTAATGTGAATAAGTTGGGCAGAGTTTCCCCTAAGTGTTGAGTACAAAAGTCCTTACTCGATAAACGATAAGGAAAGTAGCTAACTCGCTATTTTCTAACAAACTCGCCAAATGTTACTTAACTCGACAGATTAATGAAGCTAACTCGCAGAAACCAACTTTAACTCGAAAGTCAGAAAGCCCTAACTCGTTAAATAGTAGTCCTAACTCGCTGGAAAGCAGTCCTAACTCGCTAGAAAGCAGTCCTAACTCGCTGGAAAGCAGTCCTAACTCGCTGGAAACTAATTCTAACTCGCTGAACCCAAGACTTAACTCGCTAGAACAGAAAGAAACTCGCCGAAATCTGTCAAACTCGCAAGAACCACGATGAACAGTAACCGATTTCTAAGAAATTCACTTAATACCTAGTTTTTGCTACCAAATCAAACTTAAATCAACCTATATTATCCCTTGGCGAATGATACCACTTGTTAGGTCACCATTTTACAACATAACCACTTAGATTTCTAGAGAGAGAAAGAAAGTTTAGAGAGAGAGTGGAAGGAACTCTTAAGAATGAAATGAAATAAACTTGTATTACTAGAGAACCAACACCCTCTAATGAGGGGTTACAAGGCTATTTATAGGTGTAGTATAGGGCTTCACCAAACTATGTAAGTATTACAAACTAAGCCCTTAGACTTTTACCAAACCTATAGACTTAGCATAAAACTTTATAAAACATATTAAATCACTAACGTATTAACTTAATAATGCAACCTATAACAAGACTCAATGACCGACACTTGAAATAATAAAGTCTATTCCCAACAATATAGCACGGGGTGATTTGGGAATGCAAGGAGGAAAAAAATGGAAAAGTCATGTTTTAACTTCGAAAAGTAGATTTTCCTGTTTTTGAAAAAAAAAAAGAAAAAAAAGTTTTAGAGAAATGTAAATTTGAACTTTTTTTCTGTTTTTCTCGTCTTCGTAAAAAATTTATGCAAAAAAAGCATTTTTCTAAAAAGTCACTCTTCTGTTTTGTGGAAAACGTTTTTAAAAAATATTCGAATAAACACTTTTTTTTCCAGCTAAACGCAAGTTAAGTTCTTAAATATGAAAACAAAGGTTGATTTGACAAAATATATGAATAAGTTAAGGATTAAAACAAAGCAGATATTTTTTGTAAAAAGGTTATGGTTACATCAACTTGATGACAAAAAAAAAAGCCACAGTACATTAACAATTGTATAAGAAACAATGAAGGGCACATTGCACATCCAGGAAAGAACAACTCATACAATGATTTTACAAAAGCAAAAAAAGCATAAAACTATTTTAACGAGCTGAGCCTAATAGATTTTTTTCGACAAATCTGAATTAATAAACCAAGAATTTACAACTAAACACTCATAGCTTGACCTTTACAAAGAGGGTATACATTTTGCCGAAGCAACCTTTTCCTGATGCATCTAGGGTGATACCAATGTTTGCATTGAATTGAAGCACCGCTATTTTGTCTCATTCCTTTCAAATTCGACTTGACAAACAACACAAAGTTCCCCTTCTTCTCCTTTAGAATACTCGATCAGTGGTACATTATCTTCGATTTCTTCCTTGGTTAATCCCCTAATTGTCACAGAACTTGCTGAATGCTCAAAACTTTCATTAAATCGATCTTTGCTAATAGCTTCTAGTATAACAACATCTTCATCAATTGTCTCTGGACGCCCATAAGGAATAATCACATATCGTGTCTTTGTAAGTATTATTTGTTGGTTCATCATATTTGAGGTAGACAATGTTGATTCATAGTTATCAAGGTCGGTTTTATGGACTATAACGGCTTTGTCTATGTATACGTACCACGTATATGGGTATGCAAGTGGACAGAATTGAAGTGCCTCAATGATAGTATAGCCATGGAAGTATCAAGGTGTAGATGGTTTATGTCATGAATGTGATACGAAACAGATCGATATAGAGATAAAAAGAACGGAACAAGATAAATAGTTTATATTGATGGGATAAACCGACCCCCCGATGGTTTATATTAATGAGATAAACCGACCCCCCAATTGATTAATAAATCAATACTTCATATTCATTCCACATAATCAGAATTACAACATTCATCATCTATTTATAATAAAAGACTCCTAGAACTGTTCTTGTAGAATAAGATACTAATCCTTACTTTAATTAAAGATTATCTATTACTTAAATAGTAATTATACTTATCTACCTAATAAAATACTAATAATAATTATAATAATAGAGTATACTAATAGTTTAGGGGTCGTATCAATACTCCTGCCCCCAAAAACACCTTGTCCTCACGGTGTTGCTTCAAAATGTAACATTGAGTAATTCCGGGATCCCATGTTCTCCTTTGAGCAGGAACCGGTTCTTGTTTCAACCGAGCATTAGTCCAAAGATGTCCAAGACAGATTTCACTTCCTGACTTAAATATTATAATCTGCCATATGAACATCTTATGATTTTTCTTTCCAGTAGAATTTTGCTCAATAGGTACAATAGAGAACTTGTTCTTGTTAATCTTCCCATCTGATTTGAGCACGATAAGAGGATCCACGTCATTGATTAACTTTTGACCTATATCTTCTTTCTCTACCAAAACTGGCCCCGTAAAATCGGCTTTCTCCACAACTGACTTAACCATATGCTCCTCCAAATTACCACCATCTTCACTACTTTTTCCGTTTGTCATAGGTTTGGTTGAATCCTGGACAAACTGAATTTCTGCCATGCTGTTATTTTGGTTATCGTAATCCCTTGATCTCACCTCCATTAATTCCCGTCTCTCAGCAAGTTTTTCTTTGATCTCCCATATATCCATCTCCATACTTTGCTGCAAAATTTCCATCCGCATTTCAGATCTCACTGTTTCCTTATGGACCTTTTTGTAAGCATCCATACTTGCTCGATGCTCTTCCATTATAGCCCGCCATATGTGTGCCATTGATAGCCGTAAATAGTGATTTGAATTGAACAGTAACTTTTGGATGTGAATAGTGATTCGGATGAATAGTGTTCTGATGAATAGTAACGTTTTTTTTGAAACCCTAGAATCGAACAGCTCTGAATACCAATTGATACGAACCGGATAGATATAGAGATAAAAAGAATGGAACAAGATAAATAGTTTATATTGATGGGATAAACCGACCCCCTGATGGTTTATATTAATGAGATAAACCGACCCCCCAATTGATTAATAAATCAATACTTCATATTCATTCCACATAATCAGAATTACAGCATTCATCATCTATTTATAATAAAAGACTCCTAGAACTATTCTTGTAGAATAAGATACTAATCCTTACTTTAATTAAAGACTATCTATTACTTAAATAGTAATTATATTTATCTACTTAATAAAATACTAATAATAATTATAATAATAGAGTATAATAGTTTAGGGGTCGTATCAGAATGGTATGAAAGGAATACGCACGTATAGGTGTTTCGTGAAGGTACAAGTAGTATGATGAATCGACATGCATTCTACATAAGGATTCATATTCAGGGTTTTGGTAACATCAATGAAACTCGAGAGCATGAAGAGTTTATATATTCTTAAGATTATGAATAAGTACGTGTACACGAAGTAAAGGGATAGATTGAAAATATAATGTACCTTTAATTTGTCGCTGATAAGTATGTGGGAATATGGAATTTCTTTAAATATATATAGTTTAAATAAGGAAAGTAATTAAAACTCTCTTTCCAACGAAAACGAAACAAAGAACAAAGAATGGAATCAAACTACAGTAGTACTAGTTTTAGAACACATGCTCGCACAATGTTTGAACAAATAATATAGCGCGGGTAATAATAATTTAATAATTTTATTTGAAAAATAAATATTATGACAATACATAAATTTATGATTTTTTTTAATGTTTAGGATTTTTCTATAAAATTATATTAATTTTTAATACTTATATGTGTTAATGTCAAAAATAAATATTATGACAATACACACGAGTTTTACATAATTTTTTCATTATGTGTTAATGTCAATTTATATTTTGTATTGATTTTTATTGTATGAATGATTTTACTTTGTTTAGCTGGCATAGTGATTAGGTTGATATTATTTGAATTTAACTATTTATATAATATTTTAGACATTATGTATATTTTGTAGCACATATTGACCTTGAAAAAACATGTTTCGTTGATAGATATAGAATCTCGTCTATTTATTCTCATCTCACAGTAATGTGTGAGGTCGTGCGTTCATTTTGATATTTATATTCCATGTTAATAATAATTTAAGCCGATTTTTAAACACGTGCGCGGGTTAAATTTATAAAGAGGAATAACATGAATCGTTATTGAGTGCGGATAGTTAAAAAATAATATTATTCCGAATATGTTTACTTAATCAGATAAAGAGGAATAACATTGACTATATATGTACATCAATTCATAAAGTTTCAAACTATTCTCATCACTTCCATGTGTGTTAACTCCTGTGAGACGTAAGTCATTGAAAGTATATAGATTTGATGTCTAAGGGATTCAAATAGTCTGGATTCAATAGGGATTCAGATGTCTAAAAGATATTAGACCATAAAAGTCTGCGAATCAGCAATAATCACTATTACATCTATATGACAGATTGAAAAGTGCTTAGAGGTTAAAAGAGAGAGACTAAAGTGAGACCAGGAAGCTTGACTAAGCCAGTTGAAAGATCAAAGAAGACAGTGAGTGATGAAGAAGCCGAGTCATAAAAAATTGAAGCAAAAGCTGTGGGAAGCAATTGATTTCCTTTTGTTATGTAGATTGCTTGCACCATATACCTAAATCATAAATTATAAGTGAAGATATGAGGTGCCATTGTGGAATACAAAAACATTTGAGTTTAGATGATAGGTTAACCACCAATAATGTTTGCCATTGTAAGTCCATTTGCAAGATGGTGTTGAGCATATACGTTTAACATCATTTCAGTTGCAGGTTTCCTGATGATTAAATCAACAAAAAGGTTTATATAAGTGAGAAACTTAAGATATAATAATCAAAGGAAAGTAGTTACCTATCCATTTCATGGCCACTTACATAACCAAAATACATGTTTTTAGTTACTATTAGCTGTGTAACACGCATGAAAATAGAACAAAAAACCTTATCGTCAAAAAGGTATTAGAATCAAATAAAAATTTAATAATTATATATGAATTTTCAAATCATAAACTGAACATCAGTAGCATAATATGTGGTCATCACTAACAAATTACTGCTTTCCTGGTCAACCAAACCGTGGGAAACATCCACACTATTTGTAACATTGAGACCCTTATGAAGTATAAAAAACTCAAATATTATCAAATCACAACTACAATATAAACATACCTCATGTTGCCATGTATCATCGCGTGATTAAATAGGTAACCTGCCTGCAAGCAAAGCGCGCAAACAACCTGTACATCAAATCAGAAAAGAAAGAAAAAAATACCGTGTGTGTGATTATGATTTAATGAGTGATATTAGGGTTTTGGGGAAAAAAATACATCGTATAATGAATGGATTGATAACCTGCAAAGTTAAAACATAGACAAAATAAAACATGCATCAAACCTATTATAACAAAATTAAAAGTTTAATTAAAGGGATGAAGCCATTACTTGATGTAATTAGTTCACGATTCATGGAGGTCACGTCCAACATGACAATCCTCTTTCAGAAACTACAAAATTGATTAAAAAAAACCCAAAAGAACTTAGAATGCCAAACATAAGGAATCTGATATGATTCAATAGCACCATAGATCACCAAAACATCCATCATAATTAAACACACATTGTAGAGAGTTTACAACCTGCAGAAAAACACATTAAGAATCATTAGAATTATAAAATTGTAACTTCATGTAGAGTTTTGATATTAGGGTTTTTTTATGGAAAAATATACGTATGATTAAACGATAAGGTCGTATATTAGGTTAAAAAAAATATAGACCATAATTATCTCCGAAAATACTCTGATATGTTCCCTAAATTATATGATACAAGTCAATATTTAGTTTTTTTTTTTATTATTTTGAGTTCGGATTTGTAGGTTTATAGATTTGGTTTTGCAAGATATAATCTAAAAACTGTGTTGGTCTAGTGGTAATCATGTTTCTTTGTGGACTAACAAACCCAGGTTCGAATCTAGCTTCATGCATGATTTTTTTTAAATAAAAAATCCAAAATTATTATGCAAAAATGCTATCCGAAATTTTAATACAATTTTTTAAAAATTGGCATTAATTGGAATTAATTGAAATAATATTATGTAGTGCCTAGTCATCGATGAGTCATCGACGACCGTATAATGTTGACATGTCCATCCAGTTTATATATATATATATATATATATATATATATATATATATATATATATATATATATATATATATATATATATATATATATATATATTTCGTATTGTAATGTTTAATAATTAATGTTATGTTTTTTTATTAAATGAAGTGTTAGTTTTAGTTTAGGGGTTGAATTTGAAAATAGTTTGGTTAAAGTTTGGTTATTATACCATGTGTTTTTGGTTAAAGTTTGGTGGCTGATGTGGCGCTGACGTGGCAGTTGGTTAAAGTTTAGCCAAAGTTATCTTACCTTATGCTCTTAGGCATATACTACATTCAGCTATTAAACTTAATAGCTTAACCAGGGTCGTCCCGTGAATTTTTGGGGCCCTGTGCCATCAGTGTAACACAAAAGCTTTATATAATGTAAAAGTAAAAAATCTGAAAATAATGTTATGTAAGGAAAAACGATGAGAAACAAAGGTGTTTAACAAATTTATATGTGTTGCACTGATAAGATTAGACCACCTATAAAACCTTCCATTATTTAAGAAATAGATTGGACCATTCTTAAGTTTTGTCTAAAACGTGGGTTGAAAATGTTAATTTGATATATTATATAACACCCCCAAAATCGATCAATACAGCGGAAGACTTAAAATGTCAGCGGAAGACTTTTGGGGTATTATATTGTGGATCTTTCGTCACAATTATAAAAAACGATTCAAGTGATCGTTTTAAGTTTTATTTAAAATACCAAATATTCATAATTCCAAGAGAATTCGTTATTCAACAACAAGTTTTATTTAAAGAGAAATAAACATTTCTTTATTTGCCCACTTCGTGACCTGAGATAAACATGCTAAAAGTCAACAAAAGTTGAGTGAAATTCATAGGTTTATAATTAAGAGTTTGAACACAAGAGATAGATGTTTATTGTAATATCGATACAAATAAACAAGTTAGAAATCACATTCATTATTGCATTAAGCTCATGACACTCAACGATTCAACATACATCAATATTTTCATAATAATGATGTAAAATATATAGCCCCCAAGATAGGTATTTGCCAGTAACCTATTATATTCAAATAACGTGCATTTGGTGACTTTCCTCTAGCAACCAAATGGGGATTGTCAATCCCTAATAGATCTATTCACAATTATTTACGTTCACCTTTCAAGTGATTAAGGTTCATGATCGAGGGACTTTTGGCAATAGCTACTTAAGCAATAATAAGATCAGGAAAAGACTTGTGTTCGGTTTTTGAGCATGTATCCCCCCCACAGAAATCAGTTAAGTGTGGGCTATGAACTCACCTTAGTAGGATAGTAGAACAATTGTAATCTCAACGATGCAAGGCAACGGCTTCACACACAACCTAAAAGATATGGCACGTTTCAGTTCTTAAGTCTCGTTTTATTGCGAACGTTTGCTATTAATTATGGGTAATCGATAAAGTGCATACGTGATGTGTTACGTCGTATAAAAATAGATAATGGTTACGTATTGTTTTATTCGTCTAAATTTAGTTATTCGTTATATACGTTTTATTCGTATTATATATATATATATATATATATATATATATATATATATATATATATATATATATATATATATATATATATATATATATATATAAATAAGTTAAGTTTTATTATTTATCGTTTTAATTAAAATATGTATATAAGTATAAATCTATAATACTATAAGATTCAGTCCCTAAATTTAATGTGGAGTTATGATGATAGAGTTTTTAGAGTTAGAAACAAGTTGGAGTCGTTTAGTAGTTGCATAGAGTACAAGATAGCTAATTGATCATATTGATCATATGGCATTTAGTATAGAATTAAAAGTCGGTTAGATGAAGTGCAAGGGTTGCAAGAATAATTAATGATTTAACCTAATTCATGCCTATATAAACCGGCCAAAATTACATTTAGTATGTACATTTGAAGATGATTCACACATCTTTTAGATCTTTGATTATTGGTAGTGGTATACTGGTATGTAAATTCTCTTTTGCAACATTTTGGAGATGATTCACACATCTTTTAGATCTTTGTAATTAAGTTGGTCTTCTTTTTTTCTTAACTTAGTTATCATACGTAGGTACCATGAAAATCACACAAGATCATGCATGCTCAGATAAACGGAACCAAAGATTGGGATACCAACTACTTTCTTTGTTTCTTACATATTTAGGTGATTGTTATAGATAAGCATATATATAAATATATGTATTATGTTAATACATTTTCATATACAAGTAATTTATGTGCGTTTTCTATTGATGTGGCTCACATGTGCGAATTGATTCAAGAAAATGTGCACGAGCATGTATGTAAAGCAACATTTAAATGGTTAAATGATACTTTTTAGCGTGATTAGTTTATGTAAGTAGTTGCTTTCGAATTCTCTTTGAGAAATATTAGAATGAATTTACCATGTGCAAATGAATTATTATTGAAAAGAAGAAGATCCGCGCATCGCAAAGTGTTTTCTTTCTCTATATCTAATCATTAGTGAGAAACCAATATTTATGCCAATTAAATGAGTTTGCCATAATAGTAAAATACGACATATTAAAAATATCACATTGAGTAATGAATCGAAAAGAAAAAATACCTAATTTTGACTTAAATCCGTTTGTAAATTATAATATCAAATAAAAAAGTTAAGTTTTAAACATAAGCAAAAGTTCAAACTTTTATCGAAAAACAAAACCGGTGCATTTAATGTGAAGTATATACAACATCGAGATGAGAGTGCAAGGCTTGCCGGAATTTATCACATGATATTTAGTAATTAGTATACAATTAAAAGTCGGTTATAGATTGAGATGAAGTTGCAAAAGGTTGCAAGAATAATTCATGATTTAACCTAATCTAATATATATAAATATATGTATTATGTTAATGCATTTTCATATACAAGTAATTTATGTGTGTTTTCAATTGACGTAGCTCACATAGTCACATGTGCAAATTCATTAAATAAAATATGCACGAGAATGTATGTAAAACAACATTTAAATGGTTAAATAATACTTTTTAGCATGATTAGTTTATGTAAGCATGCAACTTGAATAATGAATATAAAAGAAAAAATATATAATTTTTGCTCAAACCCATTTGTAAATTAAAAAAAAATTAAGTTTAAGACATAATAGTGGAGTCCAAAGGTTTTAGGAGTTATTAATAGTGTGTTAATTAATATTCATTTACTTAGCTATTTAGAATTGAGTTTATTGATAAAATTTATTAATATTAGTTAGATTTCAATGAAATTAGTTGTACAATAAAATGAGATGAAGCTAAAAAGGTTTGTAACGATTTTAATACAGTTTATGTGGCATTATTATATATACATTATTACACATACTTTAACTTACAAACTTAATAAAGAAAATATTTAACGCACATTAAACTATGACCAATTAGAAAGTATTGTAAGGCTAAGTAATAGACCAAAAGAAACAAGGCTATTTTTTTATCATGCAAATAAGTAATAGGCCAAAAGAAACAAAGCCATCACGACTTAATAACCAAAAACCTATATATAGAATACAACACCACAAAACCAAAAAAATATCAAACACTTTTAAATTTTTATATAAGAAAGTTAAAACATTTCATACAACAGTACTAAACAATAATTAAGCATACACTCGCCAATATACATAAAAAATACACGATTAACAATTGGATTATTAGCCCGTGCGTAGCACGGGTTCTGCCTGTCTCGTAATATATAAAAATTATCCCCTTAAATTTAATGTGCAAGGGGGTTGTGCACAACCATTAGTACGGTACACACATGTTGATGCATACAGAAATAAATGTATCCAAAATCGTTTTAGGAGTCTCTCATGCAAGGGGGTTATGCACAACAATTAGTACGGTACACACATGTTCATGTGCACCCAAAAAAATAACTACAAACAATTTCATTTGTGATAATGTTATATGAAAGGTTTTGCAGTTGCGAGTATACGAACCATCCTTCAGCAATTAAGATGAATATAAAGGAAAAATTGAATTCAACCACACAATCTTTGAAGTATAAATAGCAATCCATGTCACAGCCAACCAAACCAAATCACCAAAACACACGGCTTGATCAAACAACCACAACAGATAACCCGACGCTAAAACGATTCCCATGCTCCATCTCATTTCCAAACAATCAAAACCGACTCGAAACACAAATAAGAACAACAAATGACCTCAGGTTGTTACCATCATCGATCTATGTGAAGCTTTGCTTCATTTTATCTGTCCGAAATATATAAAGAAAGAACAAAACAATCATGTTTCATTCACTATTTATTTCGGTTTATAACAAATGTATAACCAACCTCAGAGACCCTCCGAAGGATCGTCATCGATCTTTTTGAAGCTTAACCTCTTTTAATATCCGAATTCTAAAGAACGAAATATAACAATTTTGTTATATCGATATCTTTACTCGGTTATCACAACACAAGAATAAGAAATAAATGCAAAATAAGAGTGGTTTATTGTGGTGATGATGGCAGCGTGTGGTGGTGTAGGGTGATGGTGGTGGTGCGTGCCGTATGGATCTCGCGGGTCGAGTCTTCAAAATAACACAACAATGACGAGGAATGGTGAAAATAGTGGTGGTAAGTGGTGGTGATACCGGCGGCACAAGGTGGTGGCGATGGAGGTGCGGTGGCTGTTTATGGAAGAGGAAGAGGGAGAGGGAGAAATGTTTATGTTTAGGGTTTGGGGAAATGAAGAAGTGGGTAGGGTAGAAATGGAGTTGTTGGGGCTAGGGAAATGTAAGAAACAAATAATGATTGACCATTTGTGACAATTTTTTTGTTTCTTTAGGGGTTGTTTGGAAATATGTTTTGGATTTACTTTTTTTTTAGAGTTGACTAGACGAGTACCCGTGCATAGCAACGGGATATTATAGCGACAAATAGTTTATTGATAACAAAAAGTTTACAGGTTATAAATGAAAAATAATAAAAGTTTGAAGATTGGGAATTAAACATAATGTTTTGAAACCCGGTTCGACCCGGGTGGTTCAACTGGTTGAACCGTTCCGGTCGAAAAATTGGTCGATTTAAACCGGGTCAACATGCTAGGTTGGGTCGAAAACGGGTCAAATTAAATTGGTTCAACCCTTCGGGTTTGAAGCGTCCTGGGTCAACCCGGTTTGTGATCTGTATTAATTGTTTTAATTTGTTATATTTAATTTTGTAGATATGTTTTGAAATCCGGTTCGACCCGGGTGGTTCAACCAGTTGAACCGTTCCGGTCGAAAAATTGGTTGATTTAAACCGGGTCAATTTGCTAGGTTGGGTCGAAAGTGAGTCAAATTAAACCAATCCAACCCGTCGGGTTTGAAGCGTCCCGGGTCAACCCTGTTTGTGATTTGTATTAATTGGTTGTATTTAATTTGCTAGATATGTTTTGAAACCCGATTCGACCCGGGTGGTTCAACCGGTTAAACCGTTCCGGTCAAAAATTTGGTCGATTTAAACCGGGTCAACTTGCTAGTTTGGGTCGAAAACGGGTCAAATTAAACCGTTTCAACCCATTGGGTTTGAAGCGTCCCGGGTCAACCCGGTTTGTGATTTGTATTAATTGTTTTAATTGGTTGTACAATGTGTATAAATCATTGTACTTTTAAGTAATGGGGTGTTTTAATAAGAGTATTAATTACATTTCATAATTTTCTTATATACATTTTTCAACATTTCACATTTCACTTTTCTTGACTTTTTCACTTTCACCTTTGACCATTTTTGCTTTATAGGTAGTATAGATGATGGGATGAAGCTGGATGTAGGTATCAAGTTGCAAAAGTTTGTATATTTGTTTTTTAGAAATTTAAATATAATTGAGCAAAGCTCAATGTAGGTATCAAGTTGAACAGTTGTAAAAAACCAAGAAAATAGAAACTTTTTCGTTACATTAGTTGTATACGTTATCAACAATATTGTTACTGTTAAGTCTTTTCAATGGTACTATGTTTGAGCAACAAAAGAAAAGTCAACCTATGACAATCTTTTACGTTTCACATAGTCTTACAAACCCGTGTTTTATAGAAATGGCAAATAAAAAGTTAAAAACGTTAAAACAAATACGACATTATATTGCCCCAAAAACGTTAAAACAGACACTATACAATTTTGTAATTAAATAATCTTAATAAAACTCATAACCAATATTATGTTACGAGCATATAAAAAAATATTAAATCACAACAAAATAAACGTATAAAACCGTAAAAGTAAAAAACTAATGTCGCGAAAGGATACTCTTGCATGCTACAAATAAACACGAAATGACAATAAGATTCAAGGGTACGATTTTGTTTGTGTGATTCAAATGGGTTTTCATTTGATGAATAAGAATGACAATACAAGAATTATCACATCGTGTATTGATGTTGGATTTTATATATTTCTGATGAATAAGAATACAAGATTTGTTTGTTAGAAAGCAAGTACATCAATATGGTCTACATTTTTTTTATGTGATTGATAAAAGTCATTTTAGATCCCTAACTTTGAGCCAAATTCAAACCACGAGTTTAAAAAATAACAATTCTTAATTATGACCAGGGCACAAATAATTTCGTAGTTATTTATATAACATGTGCATATATTCATTAAGTGAAATGAATAACATAGTGGGTTGTGTTTTGGTAAATTGTCTTTTGAGACTTTGAAGTAAAATTATCCGTATTAAGTATGCCGTATAAAAGAGAAAAAGTAATCATTGAAATACATTGATGTTGTTGACAAAGTTGTGGTGTCAAGAAAGACGAGTTGTTTCAAAACTAAATATGACCACACGGGTCGACATGATATCGAATATGACCACACGGGCCAACATGATACTGATTATGACCACACGGGTCAACATACAATTAAAATCATAAGGATTTATTAGTTCATTATACAAGCGTCTGCACCAACATTACGAAAAAACACATAATTATTCAACCAAAAGACCGTGCATCGCACGGGTTGGATAAAACCTCGTATATATAAAGTTTTTGTTAAAATCAATATTACCATTCAATCCTTCATGTTTCTCAATTTTACACTTTTCACCCTTAACGGAAAACATTTACGCCGTTAGTCCAAAAATTATATATATTTACATTTTTAGTCCAAATATCAAATATTTACATTCATTATCCCTAAGTTTCAATATTTACAGTTTATACCCTTTAAAAAACAGTTTTTATACTTTTCACCCTAAGTTTTACAAACTTTACATTTTTAGTCCTTAACTTTCGAACATTTGCAAAAATAGTCCAAATTTTACCAAATTCAAAACTTAGCATTTTTATTATTTCAATAAGCTCAGAATATTTAGAAAAGCTTAATTCAACAGCTTATTAGCTTATTATTAGCTTATTTCGTTAATTGGGCTTAACGAGCCAATATAAGGGCCCGTTAAGGTTTTATGATACAAGGGGTTTGGGGGAACACTAGGTTTATAGAAATCCATCATTTTAAGTTACAAATTCATTTCAAAACAGCTTATACGCTCAGCTTATTGTAATAAGCTAAAATGAGCTTTTTGGGCTTTTAGGCCCACGTAAGGTTTTTAAAGTTTCTGAAAACAGTTCCAATGTCGGTTTACTTTAGGTCTCGTTTAGTGATCAAACGATGTTGTTAGGTCGTATTATTTATCATTCTCGTTAGTTTACAAGGTATACAATTAGGTCGTGTAAAAATAACGATGGGTCATGTATTGAAATCAGACATGGCGAGGCCAAAGTGTAAGCCAAAACTCAATACGTAAAAACTATATAAGTTGAAAAATAAACTAAGTCTTTTAGTATTTTACGTGCATGTTCATTACAACATAGAAACGTATGATTTTTAGTGTGTATACGTTATTATTAGTCTTAATCTTTTATAGGTATTCGTTGATGACTTAGTAAACATACAATACGATATATAATAATAGCATGTTACGTTTTAGTTTCTCATTTTATTTAGACGAAGTGTTTGTGCAAAATCAGTGATACGTATATGTATATATATAGAAAGAAAGAATTCAAGGTCTCACCTCACCTCAAGAGGTGGAGTAAAACGAGGCGTATGGTTCGTGTAATGGTACAATTGCTTCGTGGTTCACTTCACGTCCTTCCAAGGGTTCGAAAGGCTCCAAGCTTTGCTTCCTAGGTTCACTTCAAGGCGTGGTACTCTTGGCGATTTGTTTGTCCTCCAACAGCTCCTCCTCGTTAGTATTTTTAGTGGTAGAGTTTGTTTAAGTGCATGTAACGATCAGGGTTGCATGGGAGGTCTTATATAGGCAGTTTTTGAAAGGTAGAAACAAGGTAGGCTCACAAGTGTTGGTGTAGCATGTGAGGGCGAATAGTGTTGCCACAAATAAAGGCCAATCGAGTTTGTACAAGCCAAGATTATGTAAGATATGATCCATGTTCATTCCTGACGTTTCATGATATGTATATGGTTAGTTTAGATGGGATTGGGGAGTATGGGTGGTAGCAAGGAATGTATTGCCACGTTTGAGCATATCTTTCTATATGGTTTTTGGTGATTCACTTAGGGCATTTCTGGGGTAGTAAACGAGGGTGAGTGAGCACAAGTTTTATCATTCCTGGTTCTTTGGTGCTAGGTGAGATGAGTTAAGTAAAAATATACGTAGGTTAGATGTAGAAATCGTAAAATACTAGGGTGCGTTTGGGAGTGTCGAGGTGTGTTTGCAAAAGAAAGAAAAATTTAAAAGGGGTGCGTTTGGGCTTTGAGCATGTGGGCTGTTGGTGGTGTCGGCCCAAGAAAAAGAAAGAAATAAAAAGGAGTCCGTTTGGTTTAATAATTGGATTCGTGGCCCAAAGGGTGTTGGGGGCCCACCTGGGGTGTCTTGATTATCGTGTCGAAGTTCAAAAATATTAGTGAGTGTTCTCGGGAAATTTCGTAGATTCGGGGAATATATAAATAGTATATGTTATTTAGACGAAACGTATTATTAAATATAAACGCGTTATATAATTATTTATCGTTCGCAATAATTATAGGCAACCTAGGTTGTGTGTAAGCATCGTTCCTGGGTAAACGGCCAATCACAGTTATCGTAGTGATTCAATATCAAGCCATATCATAAAAAAAAAAATTGTTACCCGTAAAATGGTGTTAATTTATCGTAACATCGTTTTATTTATTTGTATGCATTTACTAATCGTAAGGGAAATTTACGAGAGGTTACATATTAGGGTACAAATGTAAAACCTAAATACACTATAGGGTGTAAAGTGAAAATAGTCAAAAGAAGTCTTCTTCCTCATCCATTCAGTCGCACCCAGAACTATGTTTTCACATTTTTCTTATAAATCTCTTAAAACTAAACTACTAATCGATGTATAACATATATTCGGTAAACAAATAACAGTATGTTAGGTTCGAGAATACATTTTCATCTATTATACGTGAAAAACTTAGTTAAACACCATTATCGGTTTTTCAATCTTGGGGCCCCTCGAAATTTGGAGGCCCTGTGCGGTCGATCACCCTTCACATGCTCAAATCCGGCCATGAGCTTAACTAATTAATGCTTACTAGGGTAGCCAATTTGCTGATGTCACACGTATTATTGTCACAAAATGTTACTGATGGTACTTTTATCTTCACTCAAATAGGGTGTGTTAATAAATCGATAAAAACATGACGGGGTGCACTTACAATTTGGTTAGCCTATTTTTGCAGTTAATTTATATCTTTTTAGTTTTTTGGAAAATTCTATATTAACAATATGTTGCTTACACATGATATTTTTCTTAATTTCTATTAGGTTAAAATTTTTGTTTTGGTGCTGCCATCTTTCCGACGTAAAGAACATATCAGGAGGAAGGTTGTGTAATCCCTTTATTAAAGCATCATATCACGACAAGCTTTGAGATATCAATTTTGAAGCTCTTTTCTACTTCTAGAGGTGATGCTCATTAGTTATTTATCAGAATTTGTGTTGTGTTTCTTAATGTGTTGGAATTAAATAACATGACAATCATAAATTTAAACACAAAATAACATCAAAGTACATGCGGAAGCGAAGGATCATATAATTGTAATTAACTAACCGAATAATAAATAGTATACGTACCTTATGCAATTCCAAGCTAGCAATTAATTGGATCAATCAAGAACCCTAACTAGGGTTTATGTGGATTAATGAATTAACCCTTACCCTTTTTCAATTCAATCAAAGATACAAACAATAGTGTGTTTGTACCAAGTTCTTGTACACACGTACTAATATCAAATTACAGTAAATGCCAGTTTTAAAACACAAAACAATTTGTTTTTGAAAAAAAATTGATCGACCCTGTGAGAGGGTTTAGTTCGATCGACCAAACACAAAGAAAAGGGAAAACAAGTTTTAGGGTATTATGTGTGCTCAAAAGATATGAAACAATGAACCCCTAGCCTTGTTTATATAGGATAACAAAACTTAGGCAACAAGTTAGGGATTGGGTTGGGTTTACCCCTTGCCGATCGATTCTAGCAAACCCAAAGGGTTTCTAGATCATTCTTGTTCTCTAATTTTCCATCTATAGTCCTTTCCTTTTATTATCTAACGACCGTTAGTCAATTACCGTTAATTAATTAACGCTCGTTAGTTGTTTTGTGTAATAAATAATTAAACACAAAATTTTATATTTAATTATTTAAACTTTAATTCTTCACACGTAAAGTGTGCAATCCCGTGGTCTTGAGTTCGATTCTAGAAATACATGTATAAAATATCGTCCATAAACTAGCATAATGTTCTAATTTGGTTTCGATCTCTTAAAAATATTTGACCATAGAAATGATATGGATCTCATAAACTAAGTATCATGTCAATGTAGTTATGTTTGTAATTAGTATATTTCATAATTTGTCGCTTGCAGACGCAATGCATAATAGACAAGGCATAACGGTTTGACTAGCTCCAAAAAATGCCCCATTTTGTCCCATGTAAAGATGTAGTTGGTCAGCCTGGTCATTGTTTTTAGGATTCTTCATCGTTTTTAGGAATCTGCATCGTCTCTGTTTCTTGAAATTTATAATATCCGTTTCAATGTCAATATAAAAATTTAAAACCATAAAAAGGTCACTTATATGGCACTAACATATACAAGTAGCTGAAGATACGTTTTTTGATATACTATGTATTTCTGTTTTTTGTGTCCTTTGTTGCACATAATATGTTTAAATACTTATTACTTATACTAGATGAGTACCTGTGCATAGCAATGGGATTTTATACCGACATGTTTTATTGATAAAAAAAAGTTTACAGGTTAAAAACGAAAAATAATAAAAGTTTGAAGATTTGGGGATTAAACATAATATTTTGAAACTCGGTTCGACCTGGGTGGTTCAACTGGTTGAACCGTTCCGGTCGAAAAAGGGGTCAATTTAAACCGGGTCAACTTGTCGGGCTGGGTCGAAAATGGGTCAACCCGCCGGGTTTGAAGCGTCCCGGGTCAACCCAATTTTTGATTTGTATTAATAGTTTCCTGTTGAAATATATGTTTTCAACATTTCTTTTTTTAGTTTCAACTTTTGAATTTTAAGTTTTTTCTTCGGGTACCCTGTGACAATTAACTAGAGAAATAGATCTCCATTAGGCCTGATTCACCTATTTGTATCGGTTTCAACGGGTCCTCTCTTGTTCATTTTCGGATGACTATTATTGGTTACCGAACCGGTGACTACACTGGTTCCCGGTTGAACCCGTTGGTCCCGTCCAGTTTTCATAACTATATGTACCATCAACTTGTTAGGTTGTATGAAGCTTTGTGCGTTTTATTAATTTGTATAATGTGTATACTAACGGGTCCTCTCTGGTTCATTTTCGGATGACTTTTATTGGTTAGCCGAACCGGTGGCGATACCGGTTCCCGATTGAACCCGTTGGTCCCGTCCGATTTTCAAACCTATATGTACCATCAACTTGTTAGGTTCTATGAAGCTTTGTGTGTTTTATTAATTTGTATAACATGTACTTTTTATTTTAGGGTGTTTTAAAAATAACATTAACTAGTGTGTTTAATTATTTTACATGCATTATGTTGTAACTTGTTTAAATTGTACATTATAAAATTTTTATAGTACTCTTTAGTCAGCGATATTTTAATTTGTTGTATTTAATTTGGTAGATATGTTTTTAATTGGTTGTACAATGTGAATAAATCATTATACTTTTAAGTAATGAGTAGTTTTATTAAGATTATTAATTACATATACATTTCTCTCACCTATGACCATTTTCAACTTTCAACATTCCACGTTGACCATACACCCTTTATATGTAGTATAGATTAGTACCAAAAAATTTCGAACATAGAAATCGATAGATAAGTAAAGAACACAAATGAACGTATGTATTACTTACCATTCCTCCACCACTAATCTTTATTCACACTTATCTTTGATTTCTGTAATAAATAAATAAAAAATAATAATTAGTAAAAATAAACACAAATTAAACAGTGATTAAAAAGGGGGTTTTATTACCTAATAAGAATAAAAGACTTATCAGCAAAATCAATGAACTTTATGATTTCTTCAAGGATTCATCAAACATGTTATGGGCATACAAAAAATAAAAATCAACCTAGGTTCACATCATTCAACAAGATATGAGGTTCAGAGTACACACTTGTTCTTGCTATTTTGATCCCGCACAACTAAATGCGAGGGTTAAGGGAGCAACGCTCCCTTGCATAGTTTCAGGGTTATGGGGCCGCAAAAGACACAATTTTTACTAATAGTTGTGACTCTTCCCATTGACCGCTTAATTTAATTTAACTAACTTTATAAGATTATTGTAACATTTTTTTTATCACATCAATAAAATTTACATGGACATTTTCTTTGTATTCGTTTGTTCTTTCGTGTCTTAAAAAACAACTTGAAAATCTTTGAATTGTTCACTTAAGGATTTCGTGATACCCAAAACATACAGGGTCAAATATGATTCCGGTTCGTAACACAATACGCGTAATTGGAGAAGCTATTATAGAATGCGTACTATAATGAACTATATATCTTTTTGGCAACCTATGAAATAAAGATTCGTTCCACTATTGCTAGAAAACCAAAAAAGATAGCATAATGTCACGTGAACAAATCTATAAAAATCTTAGTTTGAAGTTTTCAATAATCAAATTGCATACGATGAATGTGGGAACAAATTGACCAAGATGAACAAATATTTTTGGTCAGATACACAAGTTTGATTTTATTTTGCAAAAGGTAACCCATCTAGTTGGATGTTAAAGCATACATGGTGAAATGAAATTTATTTTTATATTTATAGTTCATTTCTTAATTTATACTAGTCGGAAATATAATTTCTAACTAATTATTTCCTTTCATGAACAACGGATGCGTTGCTTATAGTATGTCTTTTAAGAAATTGTTCTATATTAATTTAAAAACCCTGGTCTATTAGATTGTCGTAATTAACTACTGATTTTTGTAATCAGAAAAACAACAGTACTTCATTCGTCCTTAATGTGATATGAGGGGTGTAGGATGCAGACAATTATGTTTACATAATATGATTTTATCTAAAGTATTATCATAATCAACCACTGATTTGCATAATTCAATACATATTTACGTAATCTGATTTTATTTATCTATACTTAGTACTATCATAATCAACAATTAATTTTCATAATTACATAATATTGTTTTATTTAGTCAATATGATTTTATTTATCTATACTTAGTACTATCATAATCAACAATTACTTTTCATAATTACATAATATTGTCTTAATAAGTTAATATGATTTTATTTATCTATACTTAATATTATCATAATCAATAATTAATTTTCATAATTACATAATATTGATTTATTTAGTTAGTCCTTGTAATAACTCAATGATCATCTATATAAACGGATAAACAACTAAAATACAATATGAAAAGCTATAAGATGGGTGATATAATGAAGAACATATTCCTCGTTACGTTAATTCTATACACATTTTCTGTTGTTCGATCGTCAGACCAAGATGTAATCAACGGTCTTGAACCATATAGAGTAGAGATCATTTCAGAAATCAATGTACTAGTTGCTCATTGTCGTTCAAAGGATACTGATTTTGGTGAAAAAATATTAATCATAAATGATGCATTTCATTGGGAATTCCGTAGGAATATTGGCGAGACAACTAAATATTCTTGCAAGCTTACGTGGATGGCGGACGGAAAAATCTTTAAAGAATTCGACAATTTTGAAGTTTTTAATAATCACATTGCAGAAGAATGTGGCAAAAAATTGACGAAAACAAACAATTGTTTTTGGTCAGTTAGCCAAGCTGGATTCAGCTTTGCAAAAGATAATCCATCTAATTGGGTGTTAAAGCAAGGATGGTGAAAATGAAATTTACTAAGTGTTTTTTATGTTTCATCATTTTGCTGTTTAACTATGTCTGCAAAGCAATCCGTATTTTAGTTCCAAACAAAAGGAATGCATCTTATGGATGAAAGTAAATGCTTATGAATAAACAAAGTACTACTTTCCGAGCGTTGTAGCGGAAGCAAAAATATTTTGTATTGTAGGTACAAAATAAAACTAAAGTAATAATGTACTTTACAATAAAAATTGATAAAAAAAAGATCGATGGAAAGGAGTATATCTAAATTTACATATAAAGTAAAAATGGTCAATGTTGAATGTTGAAAATGGTCAATGACAATGTGGAATTATAGCTTTTAATGATCAATGTTGAATTGAAACTAAATGGCACTACAATACATTGCGTACTAATCTCGGGAAGTATTAAACCTAAATTAAGAAGCCTTTTTAATTAGTACAACTCACAATTCGTAGTACGGAAATCAATCCCCCTTGACTTCTGTATGGAAATAAAAATAAACACTAATGAGCCGTTTGGCACACGGTTTTTATTGGATTGCAGTGAAAGATTATTCAAAACATTTATTCGGTTCGTTTTGAAACCACTGACACTTGGGTTTTAGAAATTTGATGATAGGAAAAATATTTTTAATTTGATACTTTTTTATTCAGCCACATATTACTTTTTTTATTCTTATGTTTTACCTTTTTTTAAAATTTTAAATAAATATATAAAATAAACTTATCAATAATTTATTTTCTCTCTCTTCATTTAATTCAAATCATATATTAAATCCAAATCCAAACCCTAATCCTAATCCTAATCCAAATCCAAATCCTAATCCAAAACCCGTCTACCAACCAAACGGGCCCTAAAATCACTCTGGTATGGAAATCAATCTTGTCCTTATCTTAATTTTAACTACATATAAAGTGAAAATCACATTTTTTTTTAATTTCACAAAAGTGAAAAACTTAATCTATGTAAGGAATGTACAAAGTCTAACAATGCAAGGTCAAATTTTAAAGCGTGTATTTTCAAAGTGCAAACTGTGTATTTTAGTTGATAAGTATAAAAAGGATTTTATAAAATACAATACTGAAAATGTATTTTATCGACATATAGAAATGATCTGACAAAAGTTGAAAAGAATTGAAACTTATGTCAATCAAAGTGCAAATCGTGTATTTATGATTTGAAATAGTCAAAACTTATAATTCAATAAGTATAGAACGTATTATATAAAATACAAACAGTGTATTTTAGTTATTTGCCAAATTGACATCTCTTCTCTTTTCTATATATAAAGTGGAAGCCAACATCAATTGTTTAGGTTATTGAAAATTAGGCTCACCTCTTCTCTATACGTAAAATGGAAGCTAACATGGGTTTGGATGTTGTTGAACCAGTTGAGCCCGTTCAAATTGAATCCGAGGTTTACGTTTTATCTCTTTTTTTGCTATCATATTTGTTTACTACATTGTTCTAATATCTTGTATCTTATTTCTACTTGCTAGATTGACTTAGAAATACTCAATCAATGCGTTCACTCCTATGGAACTTGAGGTAAAGGCAACCTTGCTGAAGCTTCTGTTGACGCTGAGGTAACCGCGCCATATCATTTCTTTTTGTGGATACAAATATACAATATACTAAATATGTGTAAGTTGAGTTGTTTGTTGTTACTTTGTAATGTTACGGTCTGCTAACAAAACAGTGATGCATATTTGAATGGACCAAAGTTGATAATAACCAATTTTTTTGTTGTTGGAAACCATGTATGCAAACATGAGAAAGAATGAACATGGTAGTCAGTTATACAATTACATTACATGATGTTCACGAAACCGATTTATATGAACTAGATGGACATGGTTACTGCAAACAAATATCTTATGTATTTTAATATATATTTCATATTGTAATGTTTAATAATTAACGTTATGTTTTGTTATTAAATGAAGTGTTAGTTTTAGTTTAGGAGTTGAATTTGAAAATAGTTTGGTTAAAATATGGTTATGATACCAAGGGTTTTTGGTTAAAGTTTGGTTGCTTATGTGGCGTTGACGTGGTAGTTGGTTAAAGTTTAGCCAAAGTTACCTTACCTTATGCTCTTAGGCATATACTACATTCAGCTATTATACTTAATAGCTTAACCAGGGTCATCCTGTGAATTTTGAGGGCCCTGTGCCATCATGAGTACTTTGGCCTCATGTATAACACAAAAGCTTTATATAATGTAAAAGTAAAAAATCTGAAAATAATGTTATGTAAGGAAAAACGCCGGGTAACAAAGGCGTTTAACAAATTTATATGTGTTGCACTGATAATATTAGACCACCTATAAAACCTTTCATTATTTAAGAAATAGATTGGACCATTCTTAATTTTTGTCTAAAACGTGGGTTGAAAATGTTAATTTGATATATTAGGGTACAAATGTAAAACCTAAATACACTATAGGGTGTAAAGTGAAAATAGTCAAAAGATGTTTTCTTCCTCATCCATTCAGTCGCACCCAGAACTATGTTTTCACATTTTTCTAATAAATCTCTTAAAACTAAACTACTAATCAATGTATAACATATATTCTGTAAACAAATAACAGTATGTTAGGTTCTAGAATACATTTTCATCTATTATACGTGAAAAACTTAGTTAAACACCATTGTCGGTTTCTCAATCTTGGGGCCCCTTGAAATTTGGAGGCCCTGTGCGGTTGATCACCCTGCACATGCTCAAATCCGGCCATGAGCTTAACTAATTAATGCTTACTAGGGTAGCCAATTTGCTGATGTCATACGTATTATTGTCACAAAATGTTACTGATGCTACTTTCATCTTCACTCAAATAAGGTTTGTTAATAAATCGATAAAAACATGACGGGGTGCACTTACAATTTTGTTAGCCTATTTTGGCAGTTTATATCTTTTTAGTTTTTTGGAAAATTCTATATTAACAATATGTTGCTTACACGTGAAATTTTTCTTATTTTCTATTAAGTTTACATTTTTGTTTTGGTGTTGCCATCTTTCCGATGTAAAGAACATATCACGAGGAAGGTTGCGTAATCCCTTTATTAAAGCATCATATCACGACAAGCTTTGAGATATCAATTTTGAAGCTCTTTTCTACTTCTAGAGGTGATGCTCATTAGTTATTTATCAAAATTTGTGTTGTGTTTCTTAATGTGTTGGAATTAAATAACATGACAAGCATAAATTTAAATACAATATAACATTAAAGTACATGCAGAAGTGAAGGATCATATAATTGTAATTAACTAACCGAATAATAAATAGTATACGTACCTTATGCAATTCCAAGCTAGCAATTAATTGGATCAATCAAGAACCCTAATTAGGGTTTATGTGGATTAATGAATTGATCCTTACCCTTTTTCAATTCAATCAAAGATACAAACAATAGTGTGTTTGTACCACGTTCTTGTACACACATACTAATATCAAATTAAACTAAATGCCAGTTTTAAAACACAAAACAATTTGTTTTGGAAAAACAAATCGATCAGGGTTTAGTTCAATCGACCAAACACAAAGAAAAGGAAAAACAAGTTTTAGGGTATTGTGTGTGCACAAAAGATATGAAACAATGAACCCCTAGCCTTGTTTATATAGGATGACAAAACTTAGGGAACAAGTTAGGGATTGGGTTGGGTTTACCCCTTGCCGATCGATTCTAGCAAACCCAAAGGGTGTCTAGATCATTCTTGTTCTCTAATTTTCCATCTATAGTCCTTTCCTTTTATTATCTAACGACCGTTTGTCAATTACCGTTAATTACTTAACGCTCGTTAGTTGTTTTGTGTAATAAATAATTAAACACAAAATTTTGTATTTAATTATTTAAACTTTAATTCTTCACACGTAAAGTGTGCAATCCCGTGGTCTTTAGTTCGATTCTAGACATACACGTATAAAATATCTTCCATAAACTAGCATAATGTTCTAATTAGGTTTCGCTCTCTTAAAAATATTTGACCGTAGAAATGATATGGATCTCATAAACTTAGTATTATGTCACTTTAGTTATGTTTGTAATTAGTATATTTCATAATTTGTCGCTTGCAGACGCAATGTGTTGATATAAATAATGTATAAAAACGTTATTAATATCTTTCGATATCCTTAAGTTTTGACGATCACAAAATATAAGAACATTAAACGCAAAGTTAATACGTAAACAAGTTTTAAGCAAGTTTATATCATCTCATCCAACATAATCACTTAAGGTATGAATAAACAAGTGACTAATACATTTTATGATCAAAGGGATGTTTATTTAAATAATACAAAGTTTATAAAATTAAATAAACTTATTATATATTTTTGAAAAACATTTTTGGTAATAAAGGAAAATGTTTTATTCATAATAAATATATGAATTCAAAATTTTAACCAAAATCAGTTAGTTTTTCACCAAATAAACTTTCCCCAGAAAAAGACAAGAAAACTGCAGTTTTCGTCTGAGCGGCCCCCTTAATTATAAGGGCGGTCCCCTTAATTTTAAGGGGACCGGCACACAATTAAGGGGACCGGCCATGCTCCCCTGTCAGATTCTGTCAGAAATTTTTCCCTATAAATACCACCTTAAATCTGGAATTTTTCCCACCTCTTGCACGAAAATTTTCATATCCAAATCTCTCTAAACATCCTTCTAAAAACCCTTTGATCATATAATTGTTAATCCTTATTTCAAGTGATTCATTCCCTCACCTCTCATCTCTCAAAGTGCAAGAGAAGAATACTCCTTCAACATCTAGTTGTGAAGTATTGTAGATTTATGTATATAATCTAGTCGTTGTGTACATTCATTGTAAAGGTGTGATAGTATTGTAACTAGATAGATCTAGGAGTAGAAGTTGTGAATAGAAGTAGTGAGATATAAGTAGTGTTGTGAAGAAGAGAAGAAATAGTTGTGAAAGAGAAGTGTTAGGAAGTAGATTGGTGTGAAGAAGATTGGCGTGTAGAAGATAGTTGTGAAGAAGATTGGTGTGTAGAAGATAGGTGTGAAGAAAATTGGTGTGTAGGAGATAGGTGTGAAGAAGTGGTGTGATTAAGTAGTGAATAGGTGTGAATTAGTTGTGTAGAAGGTGTGAATAAGTTGTGGTGTGTATATTGGTGTATAAGGTTTTCTCCGCCATAAAGGAGCTTGTTGACATAGTGAAGAAAACTCTCGAGTAGGTGACTCGGGGAGTGGAGTAGGAACAAGGAAGGTGTCCTTGTTGCCGAACCACTATAAATCCTTTGTCTCGCGGTTAGATCTTTCCTTTACTTAGCTTATTTATTTACATCTCGTACATAGCTATAATTGTTTATATTGTGCATGTGTTAATCTTACATACTTAGCTTACATCTTTACTATTTCGTATACTTATATATTATTGTTCATATTGTTCAAGAATTGAGTTCACATAAGATTGAATCAAAGTTTTAAAAGTAAACAAGGTTTTTAAAACTATACTAATTTTTCAAAAACAAAGTCTTTATAACAAACCTAAAAGAATTCACATATAATAGATCATATAGTTGTTTTTAAACTTAACTCTAATTAAAGGCCTTATCAAACAAACAATTGAATAAACTCGTATTAATATTTTGAAACCAAGCTTTATAAAAATTGAAAAGACGTAAAACTATTCAACCCCCCCTTCTAGTTTTCCACAATTGGTATCAGAGCCACGTCTAGCAAGATTTTTAAAATATATTGTATTTTAAAACTTGTAACGATCTATGGAATCTGAAAAATATTTAGAAGGGCAATCTATGCAAAGACCACCGTTATTTGAAAGTGATGGTTTTCTTTATTGGAAAAATAGATTCGAAACTTATGTGAAATCAAAAGATCTTGATCTTTGGCATGTTATTACCTTTGGTGACTTTCCCCCTATTCAATATAATTTTGAAACTAAAAAGGATGAAATCGTATCTTTTGAAAAACAAAATGATGATTTGAAAAAGAAACTAGCAAAAAATAATGAGGCTAAAATGGTTATTTATAATGCGTTACCACGCAAAGAATATGAAAGAATTTTTATGTGTAAAACCGCAAAAGAAATTTGGGATTCTTTATTAATTACTCACCAAGGTAATAGTCAAGTCAAAGAAAATAAAATAGATCTTCTTGTTCAACAATATGAACAATTTATGATTTCGGAAGAGGAATCAATAGATAATGCATTTGCTAGGTTTAACACTATCATTACAAGTTTAAAAGCACTTGATGAGAATTTTTCTAGTAAGAATTTTGTTAGGAAATTTCTTAGGGCTCTTCATCCAAAATGGCGAGCTAAAGTTACGGCGATTGAAGAATCAAAGAACTTGTCAACTCTTCAACTTGACGAGTTAATTGGTAACTTGAAAGTATACGAAGCAATAATAAAGAAAGATTCCGAGATGGTTAAAGGAAAAAGGGAGCAAAGCAAATCGATTGCGTTGAAAGCTAAAAAGGACTCTAGTGACGAAGAATGCTCAACCTCCGAAAGCAACGATGAAGAGTATGCTATGGCCGTACGAGATTTCAAGAAATTCTTCAAAATTCGAGGAAGATATGTTAGACAACCATATAATGAAAGAAAGTGCTTTAAGTGTGGAGATCCAAATCATCTTATTGGAGAATGTCCGAAATTGTCAAGAAGTCAAAACCACAAGGCCTTTGTAGGAGGAGCATGGAGCGATAGTGACAATGATGAAAAAGAGACAACAAAAGATGAAAGGTGTCTCATGGCAAAGGCATCCGATAAGGTACGTTCTAAAACCGAATATTATAGTGATGAAAATTTATTTTTAGGTGAAAAAGACCTAGATAGCGAATATAGTAGATTGTGTAAATTAGGTCAAAAGGTAATAGCTAAAAATAAGTCACTAAAACATATTAATAATCAATTAGAAAATGAAATACTTGAATTAAAAATTAAACTACAACATTTGGAAAAAAAAAAGAAGTTTTTATAGAATGTAAAACATGTTTAGAGGTCAAAAATGAAAACGAAAAACTTAAAGATGAAATTTTCAAACTTGACAAGTTTAAAGATAGTAGTAACTCACTTAAGAAAATAATAAGTGTTCAAGAAACTTTGAGAGATAAAACCAGTCTAGGATTCGACTTAACTAATGTTTCAATTAGTGAAAATAAAAATGAAAAGTTTGAATGTGTATCTAGTAAACAAAAACCATTAGACTCAAAACCTAAGTATGTACCTATAAAAGATAGAAAAATACCTATTACGAGTGATGAGGATGTAAAAAGTTTTTATAAACCATCATTAAAAGCCAAAACCGGATTTTCTAAACAAAAATTAAGATCTAAAACTCCACCTCCAAATACACCAAATAATCATCATCCTCGGTCTACAACCCCTCAACATAGGAGAAATCAAGGTAGACAAAACTTTTCTAATAATAGTCACCCAATGTGGATTTATCCACATCAACCAAGCTTTAGCCCATGGGGAATACTTCCACCATACATGCATCCTAGTCAATTGCAAACCATGTTTGGTTCAAACAACTTTGGACCAATGAGACCATGGGAACCAAGTGGCTAAGTTGTCACTTTTGGAAAATATTGGTATCTCATCTACAAATGACTTCTTTAAGTCAACATGGCATCTTGATGTGTTTGAAGAAAATTTATTGAAGACCAAAAGGTACGCATTTCTTTTAAGTTTATCGTTAATATTTATATTCTTAGATTAATAACTAGTTAGAATAATGCTTAGTTATATAGCTAGTAATACTTACTTGCTCACATATTATGAACCCCTCTTAGTTGGCTTTCCTAGGATTTGAATTAAAATTGCTCGTTGTCGAACAACATAGAAAATGGAAATCTTCTATGTCCACTAGTAGAAAACTCTTGGTGATGAAGTGAAATGAGTTAAGTGGATTAATCGTTAATATAGAAGTAAGACTAGATCCCCCGCATAAGAAAACTATGGATGAAACAAGCTCTCGAAGACTATGGCATTAGGTTAGAAAATTTTCCTATTATGTGCAATAACAAAGGTGCTATAGATTTAAGTAAGAATCATGTTCAACACTCTAGGACTAAACATATAGAAATGCGTCATCTCTTTCTTATGGACATTATACAAAAAGAATATATAACAATAGAGAAGGTAGCTTCGGAAGGTAACATTGCCGATAAAGTCACTAAGCCTCTTAAGCGTGATTTACTTAACCACGTATGTTTAGGATTAGGAATGATGGAGCAAATTGATTAAATTCTTGAAATACTTAACATCTTCTGAAAAATCAAAGTTCTGGAAAACTTTCTTTGTCAGATGGGCGGACCCCTTAATCTATAAGGGCGGCCCCCTTAAAATTAAGGGGACCGGCCTCACTTTAAGGGGGCCGGCCATCTGAGCATAAAATTTTAAAATTTTCTTTCCTCTCAAATCTGAGTCTAGGATCCTATTTTACACAAAATCAAGAATTGAGATATTTTGTTTTGCATTAATATATTTTCAAAGAAAACCTCAATTCATTTTGAAATAATTCTCACGTTTAGGAAAACTCATTGTTGAATAATGATAAAAACGTTTTTCTATCAAACCATGCACAAAATCAAAAATTACACTACCACATTTGTTCCATCACTAGTATCTCACTCATTAGTTGCCTTTGCCCTTGCACTAAGTTGTTCATGTTAGGTAGAATGCCTAAATTACTTGATCTATTACTTTATTAATTTTGCATGCATGCTTAATTGCAATTATATTACATGTTTGTTTGCCTATATACTTTTCATGCATATTCCATTAAGATAATACATGCATAGTTGCCTAAAGAGTTGGACTTGCTCAAAACCAAACCTCATAACCTTTACACACTCAAACCACCAAAGTGAAATGAAAAACCAAGTCATTCCTTCCGTGAACATCGCACTTTCACTCTCATCAATCACACCACTTGATACTCATTTCCCATCCTCACCAATAACTCCATCTAGTCATCTAGACAAAATGATTCAACCATGTAACCATACTCTACAAAGTGTGTCATCACCACTACAACTTAACCCATGAAGGTCAAACCATACTTCATGATAAACAAACCTCATGTTCACTCAAATGAACCCTTTCACAAACCACATCATAATAACCAACCATCCATCACATCACCCAAGAACGCCTTCATCTACATACCTACATTTCATCTATCTCCTCGAAACAATCCTTTTATTGAAAAACATCAAAAACAATAATCAATATTACACCTCACTCTCTTTTCCACCAACATTACAAAATTCCTTCATCATCATCTTCCTTGAAAACCTTGATGTTTCGTGAAGAACTTGACCAACTCCATGATATTCGTGATCTCAATACTATGCACCTTGCACAACGCAATTTGCATCACACACCTTCCTCACCGTACTCAAATTACTTACCTCACTCATACTCACATAATTACTCCATCCACATTCGTTTCCATCCTTACTCCCAAAAATGCACTTTCATCTCACCCATAAAATTCAAGAGCATACTCAATCTCAAAACAACAATCCCAATCTCACTCCCAACACCTCACATTTTGGTCAAACTATAAATCCACTATACAAAACATTCTCCACTCATGAAACATCCCATTCGTCCATACATTTATCCTCATCCATTCAATCACCCTCACTAATGAAATTCCACATTCACCCAATTCATTTCTTCCAAATGACCCTCTTGAGGAACATACTCAATCTTTAAACAACAACCATCAAAACTCATCCATACATGAAACCTATGTTCCATGTTCAATCCACAATCAATAATCACTATCCAACTCCACCATCATCACCATCCAACTCCACCATCATCACCATCTTCCGAACATAAGAAGTTCGTTGAAGAACTTAAAAAAGCACATGAGCCTAGTGCTCTTCTTGCTTTACATCTTGCTTAAAGCAATTTGGATCAACAACCTTCATCCACCAACTCATCACCACCCTACAACTTGATCCATCTTGAGAATCATGTCAACAATTGTTCTTGTTGCATTCTTCTCCAAAAACAAAACATGGCCATGAATGAACACCTCACTTGGATTGAGTATCTCCTCACTAGGTCTTCTCCAACATCATCCATAACACAAAACACCAACCCTCAAGCAAATCCTTCCGCTCCAAACTAACCACCAAACTCTCCAAACTCCATTCCCACAAAAGTCTACCTTTTCTAAATACCATGTTTCCCATCTCCAAAAAAAAATAAAAAAAATAAATAAATAAATAAATAAATAAATCATTTCAAACCTTTTGTGTTCCAAGCAAGTACAAGAGACCTCAACTTGGCAACTTAGTATTATCTAGTGTAATTTGCTAGAAAAGCGTACATCTATATGCTTATGTACTAATGATTATGTTTTCAACATAATTACTAATGAATGTTTCTTTTGTTTTATTACCATGCGTTCTTATTAGTTACTTCATATCTATTGCATGCATATATATCTATGTTCCTTGTGCTCTAAATATTTTTGCAAGCATTCCATATCTCGATCTCTTATGACCTCAAAACGAGGGGGAGTATACTTCAAGGGGGAGCTATACATTCGTCGGGATAACCTTTTTGATGTTAACAAAAAGGGGGAGAAGTGATATAAACTCACACAAAAAAAAAACTTGCATATATATTAATTTTTAGTTTAATGAGTTTAGATTTTGTAATCATCAAAAAGGGGGAGATTGTTGATATAAATAATGTATAAAAACGTTATTAATATCTTTCGATATCCTTAAGTTTTGACGATCACAAAATATAAGAACATTAAACGCAAAGTTAATACGTAAACAAGTTTTAAGCAAGTTTATATCATCTCATCCAACATAATCACTTAAGGTATGAATGAACAAGTGACTAATACATTTTATGATCAAAGGGATGTTTATTTAAATAATACAAAGTTTATAAAATTAAATAAACTTATTATATATTTTTGAAAAACATTTTTGGTAATAAAGGAAAATGTTTTATTCATAATAAATATATGAATTCAAAATTTTAACCAAAATCAGTTAGTTTTTCACCAAATAAACTTTCCCCAGAAAAAGACAAGAAAACTGCAGTTTTCGTCTGGGCGGCCCCCTTAATTATAAGGGCGGTCCCCTTAATTTTAAGGGGACCGGCACACAATTAAGGGGACCGGCCACGCTCCCCTGTCAGATTCTGTCAGAAATTTTTCCCTATAAATACCACCTTAAATCTGGAATTTTTCCCACCTCTTGCACGAAAATTTTCAGATCCAAATCTCTCTAAACATCCTTCTAAAAACCCTTTGATCATATAATTGTTAATTCTTGTTTCAAGTGATTCATTCCCTCACCTCTCATCTCTCAAAGTGCAAGAGAAGAATACTCCTTCAACATCTAGTTGTGAAGTATTGTAGATTTATGTATATAATCTAGTCGTTGTGTACATTCATTGTAAAGGTGTGATAGTATTGTAACTAGATAGATCTAGGAGTAGAAGTTGTGAATAGAAGTAGTGAGATATAAGTAGTGTTGTGAAGAAGAGAAGAAATAGTTGTGAAAGAGAAGTGTTAGGAAGTAGATTGGTGTGAAGAAGATTGGTGTGTAGAAGATAGTTGTGAAGAAGATTGGTGTGTAGAAGATAGGTGTGAAGAAAATTGGTGTGTAGGAGATAGGTGTGAAGAAGTGGTGTGATTAAGTAGTGAATAGGTGTGAATTAGTTGTGTAGAAGGTGTGAATAAGTTGTGGTGTGTATATTGGTGTGTAAGGTTTTCTCCGCCATAAAGGAGCTTGTTGACATAGTGAAGAAAACTCTCGAGTAGGTGACTCGGGGAGTGGAGTAGGAACAAGGAAGGTGTCCTTGTTGCCGAACCACTATAAATCCTTTGTCTCGCGGTTAGATCTTTCCTTTACTTAGCTTATTTATTTACATCTCGTACATAGCTATAATTGTTTATATTGTGCATGTGTTAATCTTACATACTTAGCTTACATCTTTACTATTTCTTATACTTATATATTATTGTTCATATTGTTCAAGAATTGAGTTCACATAAGATTGAATCAAAGTTTTAAAAGTAAACAAGGTTTTTAAAACTATACTAAGTTTTCAAAAACAAAGTCTTTATAACAAACCTAAAAGAATTCACATATAATAGATCATATAGTTGTTTTTAAACTTAACTCTAATTAAAGGCCTTATCAAACAAACAATTGAATAAACTCGTATTAATATTTTGAAACCAAGCTTTATAAAAATTGAAAAGACGTAAAACTATTCAACCCCCCCTTCTAGTTTTCCACACAATGCACAATAGACAAGGCATAACGGTTTGACAAGCTCCAAAAAAATGCCCCATTTTGGCCCATGTAAAGATGTAGTTGGTCAGCGTGGTCATTGTTTTTAGGATTCTTCATTTTTTTAGGAATCTCCATTGTCTCTGTTTCTTCAAATTTATAATATCCGTTTCAGCAGTCCATATAAAAATTTCAAACCATAAAAGGTCACTTATATGGCACTAACATATACAAGTAGCTGAAGATACGTTTATTGATATACTATGTATTTCTGTTTTTGATGTGTTCTTTGTTGCACATAATATACTTATTACTTATACTAGACGAGTACCCGTGCATAGCAACGGGATTTTATAGCGACAGATGTTTTATTGATAAAAAAAGTTTATAGGTTATAAACGAAAAATAATAAAAGTTTGAAGATTTGGGGATTAAACATAATATTTTGAAAATCGGTTCGACCCGGGTGGTTCAACTGGTTGAACCATTCCGATTGAAAAAAGGGGTCAATTTAAACCGGGTCAACTTGTCGGGTTGGGTCGAAATGGGTCAAATTAAACTGGGTTAACCTGCCTGGTTTGAAGCGTCCCGGGTCAACCCGGTTTTTGATTTGTATTAATAGTTTTCTGTTGAAATATATGTTTTCGACATTTCATTTTTTAGTTTCAACTTTTGACTTTTCAGTTTTTCCTTCGGGTACCCTGTGACGATTAACCAGAGAAATAGATCTCCATTAGGCCTGATTCACCTGTTTGTATCGGTTTCAACGGGTCCTCTCTTGTTCATTTTCGGATGACTTTTATTGGTTATCGAACCGGTGGCTACACCGGTTCTCGGTTGAACCCGTTGGTCATGTCCAGTTTTCATAACTATATGTACCATCACCTTGTTAGGTTGTATGAAGTTTTGTGTGTTTTATTAATTTGTATAAGGTGCATAATAACGGGTCCTCTCTGGTTCATTTTCGGATGGCTTTTATTGGTTAGCCGAACCGGTGGCGACATCGGTTCCCGATTGAACCCGTTGGTCCCGTCCGGTTTTCAAACCTATATGTACCATCAACTTGTAGGTTTTATGAAGCTTTGTGTGTTTTATTAATTTGCATAATAACATGTAATTTTTATTTTAGAGTGTTTTAAAAATAACATTAATTAGTGTGTTTAATTATTTTACATGGATTATGTTCTAGCTTGTTTAAATTGTACGTTATAAAATTTTTATTGTACTTTTTAATAAGCGGTGTTTTAATTTGGTAGATATGTTTTTAATTTGTTGTACAATGTGAATAAATCATTATACTTTTAAGTAATGAGACGTTTTAATAAGAGTATTAATTACACTATACATTTCTCTCAACTATGACCATTTTCAACTTTCAACATTCCACGTTGACCATACACCCTTTATATGTAGTATAGATTAGTACCAAAAAATTTGGAACGTAGAAATCGATAGGTAAGTAAAGAACACAATTGAACGTATGTATTACTTTCCATTCCTCCACCACTAATCTTTATTCACACTTATCTTTGATTTCTGTAAATAACAATAAAAATAAATAAATAAGTAAAAACAAACATAAATTAAACAATGATTAAAAAGGGGGGTTTTATTACCTAATAAGAATAAAAGAATTATCACCAAAATCAATGAACTTTATGATTTCTTCAAGGATTCATCAATCATGTTATGGGCATACAAAAAATAAAAATCAACCTATGTTCACATCATTCAACAAGTTATGAGGTGCAGAGTACACACTTGTTCTTGCTATTTTGATCCCGCACAACTAAATGCGAGGGTTAAGAGAGCAACGCTCCCTTGCATAGTTTCGGGGTTATCAGGCCGCAAAAGACACAATTTTTACTAATAGTTGTAACTCTTCCCATTGACCGCTTAACTTAATTTGACTAACTTTATAAGATTATTGTAACATTTTTTTTATCTCATCAATAAAATTTACATGAATATTTTCTTTGTATTCATTTGTTCTTTCGTGTCTTAAAAAACAACTTGAAATTCTTTGAATTGTTCACTTAAGGATTTCGTGATACCCAAAACATACAGGGTCAAATGTGATTCCGGTTCGTAACACAATACGCGTAATTGGAGAAGCTATTATAGAATGCGTACCATAATGAACTATATATCTTTTTGGCAACCTATGTAATAAAGATTCGTTCTACTATTGCTAGAAAACCAAAAAAGATTGCATAATGTCACGTGAACAAATCTATAAAAATCTGAGTTTGAAGTTTTCAATAATCAAATTGCATACGATGAATGTGGGAACAAATTGACCAAGATGAACAAATATTTTTGGTCAGATACACAAGTTGGATTTTATTTTGCAAAAGGTAGCCCATCTAGTTGGATGTTAAAGCATACATGGTGAAATGAAATTTATTTTTATATTTATAGTTCATTTCTTAATTTAGACTAGTCGGAAATATAATTTGTAACTAATTATTTCCTTTCATGAACAACGGAAGCGTTGCTTATAGTATGTCTTTTAAGAAATTGTTCTATATTAATTTAAAAGCCCTGGTCTATTAGATTGTCATAATTAACTACTGATTTTCGTAATCACAAAAACAAGAGTACTTCATTCGTCCTTAATGTGATATGAGGGGTGTAGGATGCAGACAATTATGTGTACATAATATGATTTTATACAAAGTATTATCATAATTAACCACTGATTTGCATAATTCAATACATATTTACGTAATCTAATTTTATTTATCTATACTTAGCACTATCATAATCAACAATTAATTTTCATAATTACATAATATTGTTTTATTTAGTCAATATGATTTTATTTATCTATACATAGTACTATCATAATCAACAATTACTTTTCATAATTACATAATATTGTCTTAATTAGTTAATATGATTTTATTTATCTATACGTAATATTATCATAATCAACAATTAATTTTCATAATTACATAATATTGATTTATTTAGTTAGTCCTTGTAATAACTCAATGATCATCTATATAAACGGATAAACAACTAAAATACAATATGAAAAGCTATAAGATGGGTGATATAGTGAAGAACATATTCCTCGTTACGTTAATTCTATACCCATTTTCTGTTGTCAGATCGTCAAACCAAGATGTAATCAACGGTCTTGAACCATATAGAGTAGAGATCATTTCAGAAATCAATGTACTAGTTGCTCATTGTCGTTCAAAGGATACTGATTTTGGTGAAAAAATATTAATCATAAATGATGCATTTCATTGGGAATTCCGTAGGAATATTGGCGAGACAACTAAATATTCTTGCAAGCTTACGTGGATGGCGGACGGAAAAATCTTTAAAGAATTCGACAATTTTGAAGTTTTTAATAATCACATTGCAGAAGAATGTGGCAAAAAATTGACGAAAACAAACAATTGTTTTTGGTCAGTTAGCCAAGCTGGATTCAGCTTTGCAAAAGATAATCCATCTAATTGGGTGTTAAAGCAAGGATGGTGAAACTGAAATTTACTAAGTGTTTTTTATGTTTCATCATTTTGCTATTTAACTATGTGCAATCCGTATTTTAGTTCCAAAAAAAAGCAATGCATCTTATGGATGAAAGTAAATGCTTATGAATAAACAAAGTACTACTATCCGAGCGTTGTAGCAGAAGCAAAAATATTTTGTATTGTAGGTACAAAATAAAACTAAAGTAATAGTGTACTTTTACAATAAAAATTGATAAAAAAAAGATCGATGCAAAGGAGTATATCTAAATTTACATATAAAGTAAAAATGGTCAATGTTGAATGTTGAAAATGGTCAATGACAATGTGGAATTATAGCTTTTAATGGTCAATGTTGAATTGAAACTAAATGGCACTACAATACATTGCGTACTAATCTCGGGAAGTATTAAACCGAAATTATGATACCTTTTTAATTAGTACAACTCACAATTCGTAGTACGGAAATTAATCCCCCTTGACTTCTGTATGGAAATAAAAATAAACACTAATGAGCCGTTTGGTACATGGTTTTTATTGGATTGCAATGAAAGATTATTCAAAACATTTGTTTGGTTCGTTTTGAAACCACTGACACACTCCTGACACTTGCTTTCTACCCAAACTTTTCATTCCACACCACTTTAGTGGGTTTTATAAATTTGATGATATGAAAAATATTTTTAATTTGATACTTTTTTTTTCAGCCACATATTACTTTTTTTATTCTTATATTTTACTTTTTTTTTTTATTTCAAATAAATATATAAAATAAACTTATCAATAATTTATTTTCTCTCTCTTCATTTAATTCAAACTATATATTAATCCAAATCCAAACCCAAATCCTAATCCTAATCAAAATCCAAATCCAAATCCTAATCCAAAACCCGTCTACCAACCAAACAGGCCCTAAAATCACTCTGGTATGGAAATCAATCTTGTCCTTATCTTAATGTTAACTACATATAAAGTAAAAATCACATTTTTTTTTAATTTCACAAAAGTGAAAAACTTAATCTATGTAAGGAATGTACAAAGTCTAACAATGCAAGGTCAAAATTTAAAGTGTGTATTTTCAAAGTTCAAACCGTGTATTTTAGTTGATAAGTATAGAAAGGATTTTATAAAATACAATACTGAAAATGTATTTTATCGACATATAGAAATGATTTGACAAAAGTTGAAAATAATTGAAACTTATGTCAATCAACGTGCAAATCGTGTATTTATGATTTGAAATAGTCAAAACTTATAATTCAATAATTCAATAAGTATAGAACATATTATATAAAATACAAACATTGTATTTTAGTTATTTGCCAAATTGACATCTCTTCTCTTTTCTATATATAAAGTGGAAGCCAACATCAATTGTTTAGGTTATTAAAAACTCTTCCCATTAACCGCTTAACTTAATTTAACTAACTTTATAAGATTATTGTAACATTTTTTTATCTCATCAATAAAATTTACATGAATATTTTCTTTGTATTCGTTTGTTCTTTCGTGTCTTAAAAAACAACTTGAAATTCTTTGAATTGTTCACTTAAGGATTTCGTGATACCCAAAACATACAGGGTCAAATATGATTCCGGTTAGTAACACAATACGCGTAATTGGAGAAGCTAATATAGAATACGTACTATAATGAACTATATATCTTTTTGGGAACCTATGTAATAGAGATTCGTTCTACTATTGCTAGAAAACCAAAAATGATAGCATAATGTCACGTGAACAAATCTATAAAAATCTGAGTTTGAAGTTTTCAATAATCAAATTGCAGACGATGAATGTGGGAACAAATTGACCAAGATGAACAAATGTTTTTGGTCAGATACACAAGTTGGATTTTATTTTGCAAAAGGTAGCCCATCTAGTTGGATGTTAAAGCATACATGGTGAAATGAAATTTATTTTATATTTATAGTTCATTTCTTAATTTAGACTAGTCGAAAATATAATTTGTAACTAATTATTTCCTTTCATGAACAACGGATGCGTTGCTTATAGTATGTCTTTTAAGAAATTGTTCTATATTAATTTAAAAGTCGTGGTCTATTAGATTGTCATAATTAACTACTGATTTTTGTAATCAGAAAAACAACAATAGTACTTCATTCGTCCTTAATGTGATATGAGGGGTGTAGGATGCAGACAATTATGTTTACATAATATGATTTTATACGAAGTATTATCATAATCAACCACTGATTTGCATAATTCAATACATATTTACGTAATCTGATTTTATTTATTTATACTTAGTACTATCATAATCAACAATTAATTTTCATAATTACATAATATTGTTTTATTTAGTGAATCTGATTTTATTTATCTATACTTAGTACTATCATAATCAACAATTACATTTCATAATTACATAATATTGTCTTAATTAGTTAATATGATTTTATTTATCTATACTTAATATTATCATAATCAACAATTAATTTTCATAATTACATAATATTGATTTATTTAGTTAGTCCTTGTAATAACTTAATGATCATCTATATAAACGGATAAACAACTAAAATACAATATGAAAAGCTATAAGATGAGTGATGTAGTGAAGAACATATTCCTCGTTACGTTAATTCTATACCCATTTTCTGTTGTCAGATCGTCAAACCAAGATGTAATCAACGGTCTTGAACCATATAGAGTAGAGATCATTTCAGAAATCAATGTACTAGTTGCTCATTGTCGTTCAAAGGATACTGATTTTGGTGAAAAAATATTAATCATAAATGATGCATTTCATTGGGAATTCCGTAGGAATATTGGCGAGACAACTAAATATTCTTGCAAGCTTACGTGGATGGCGGACGGAAAAATCTTTAAAGAAGTCGAGAATTTTGAAGTTTTTAATAATCACATTGCGGAAGAATGTGGCAAAAAATTGACGAAAACAAACAATTGTTTTTGGTCAGTTAGCCAAGCTGGATTCAGCTTTGCAAAAGATAATCCATCTAATTGGGTGTTAAAGCAAGGATGGTGAAAAGAAAATTTACTAAGTGTTTTTTATGTTTCATCGTTTTGCTGTTTAACTATGTCTACAAAGCAATCCGTATTTTTGTTCCAAAAAAAAAGCAATGTATTTTATGGATGAAAGTAAATGCTTATGAATAAACAAAGTATTACTATCCGAGCGTTGTAGCGGATGCAAAAATATTTTGTTTTGTAGGTACAAAATAAAACTAAAGTAATAACGTGCTTTTACAATAAAAATTGTTAAAAAAAAAAAAAAAAAAAAAAAAAAAAAAAAAAAAAAAAAAAAAGGTTGATGCAAAGGAGTATATCTAAATTTACATATAAAGTAAAAATGATTAATGTTGAATATTGAAAAATGGTCAATGACAATGTGGAATTATAGCTTTTAATGATCAATGTTGAATTGAAACTAAATGACACTACAATACATTGCGTACTAATCTCGGGAAGTATTAAACCTAAATTAAGAAGCCTTTTTAATTAGTACAACTCACAATTCATAGTATGGAAATTAATCCCCTTTGACTTCTGTATGGAAACTAAAATAAACACTAGAATCACTTCGGTATGGAAATTAATCTTGTCCTTATCTTAATCTTAACTACATATAAAGTAAAAATCACATTTTTTTTTTAAATTTCACAAAAGTGAAAAACTTAATCTATGTAAGGAATGTACAAAGTCTAACAATGCAAGGTCAAAACTTAAAGCGTGTATTTTCAAAGTGCAAACCGTGTATTTTAGTTGATAAGTATAGAAAGATTTTATAAAATACAAAATTGAAAATGTATTTTATCGACATATAGAAATGATTTGACAAAAGTTGAAAAGAATAGAAACTTATGTCAATCAAAGTGCAAATCGTGTATTTATGATTTGAAATAGTCAAAACTTATAATTCAATAAGTATAGAACATATTATATAAAATACAAACAATGTATTTTAGTTATTTGCCAAATTGACATCTCTTCTCTTTTCTATATATAAAGTGGAAGCCAATATCAATTGTTTAGGTTATTGAAAATTAGGCTCACCTCTTCTCTATACGTAAAATGGAAGCTAACATGGTTTTGGATGTTGTTGAACCAGTCGAGCCTGTTCAAATTGAATCTGAGGTTTACGTTTTACCTATTTTTTAGCTATCATATATATATGTTTACTAAATTGTTCTAATATCTTGTATCTTATTTCTACTTGTTAGATTGACTCAGAAATACTCGATCAATGCTTTCACTCCTATGGAACTTGAGGTAAAGGCAACCCTGCTCAAGCTTTTGTTGACGTTGAGGTAACCGCGACATATCATTTCTTTTTGTGCATACAAATATACAATATACTAAATATGTGTAAGTTGAGTTGTTTGTTGTTACTTTGTAATGTTACGGTCTGCTAACAAAACAGCGATGCAAATTTGAATGGACCAAAGTTGATAATAACCAATTTTTTATTGTAGGAAACCATGTATGCAAACATGAGAAAGAATGAACATGGTAGTCGGTTATACAATTACATTACATGATGTTTACGAAACCGATTTATATGAACTAGATGGACATGGTTACTGTAAACAAATTGCTTATGTATTTTAATATATGAGAAAATATACGCATACTAAAGGATATGAACATAAGAGAACATTAAAAATATATATACTGGTCACTAAAATGAAAGAGTAGGTTAGGTTATCATGCAATACTGATATGAATTGAGTTTATGGCGTAATATTAAACTTGTAGTTTACAAGTTAGAGCAAGTCATTTATAAATATAAATTCACGATGAGTTGGTATTACTTTGTAATGTTACGGTCTGCTACCAAAACAAGGATCGATTAGTTAGAAGAAAAACCATAAACTTAATGGACTGTCACATTAAACTTAAGTTGCTAAGACATGCATTCATTCTCTATAAAGAAAATTGATAGTACAATGAATGAACCAAGCACAAAAATATTTATATGAATGGCTGTGTTGGGATTGCTTGATTTTTTTCTACTTATAATTTTAGTTCAAGAAAATAAGCACTACCTTTTTTCCCATGCAAATAATAAAATCTGGTATTAAATTTTAACAATGCATGCATAATCTTAATATCAATCATGCATAAATCTAGTTCTATCTACGTGTTACAATTACTAGTAAACCGCAATTTAGTGTTATTCTCGATTTTATTCTAACGTGAACCGGATTAGGGCTGATCACGATCTGAGAATCGGGTCAGACCGACTAAGACCGAAACTAATTTGGTCTTAAAGTCCGAACCGAAATGTTCAGTCCTTGTCCGGGTCGGTCTGGTCCGGTCCGGTCCAACAAAGCATAATAGTCAATTTAACATAAGGACGAACTGGACCGAGGACTGAAATTGAGAAAAATGGTGGACTGAGGACCGGACCAAAATATGTTTTGTCCGGTCCAATCGGTCCGATTCAATCTGGTCTACGGTCTATAATACTCGGTCCAAATTGGATAACACTAATTTTGGTATCGCCGGTCTCACAAACGACCAATGCATTTTAGGTGGTTATGATAATAACGAGCAATGTAGTAGCGAATTTAGTTGAAGAAAAAAAAATAGACGTAAAGCCCAAACTTTGACATAATTAATTTCCACAAAGCGGCACAACCATGGACGAAGCTAGGATTTTAACTTAAGGGGGCTCAGATTTTATGGTCTAGTAGTAATGATTTAGTGTTTTGAAACATCTTATATACTAAATGTAACACCCCCAAAATTCGGTACAGCGGAAGACTTCTCAAAGTTTCGGGGATCTACTTGAATTGGTATCATAACACAAGTATAAAGAAATAGGATAACGATATAAAGGTTTAGATAGAAATTTAAGTGCGAATTAACGTTTACAAAGCAAGAGTAGTAAGCCCAATTAAAATAGATAGGTCCCAATTTTATTCTTATCAGAGTTTTAAACAGATGACTGATCCCTGTGAGCGCTGCACTTGCCAAGCCTCCAGCCCACGCACAACAGATAATGCAATTACTCAGTACCTGAAAATACATGCTAAAACAGTCAGCTAACGCTGATGAGTTCATAGAGTCTAGACACAAAACAATACGCAACGCAAAGGATCCCGAATATAGCAATAACATCATGACAATCATCCAAGAATAATCATATAGGTGCACACTATAGCTCCATGCTGCACTTGCGGTCCAGATATTATATTCCTACACAGAGTAGGCACGATATAATAACTCCGCACTTGCAGCCCTATAACCAACACAATCATCATAACATGTATAGCAAGGCAATCATAACAATAGCTAAGCAAGACCAAGGATGGTCGACAAACCGAGACGATGACCAAAGATAACCGATAAACCAAGAATTTGACCAACAATATAAGACGACAACAAGCATGTATTCTCCCCAAAATATTAGAAAAGATAACCGAAAAACCCCTTTCAAAAAGCTTTATAAAGTAGTAAAAAACTATTGTTAGTTTTTGCATTTGCTTTTCATAAAAGATGAATTATTATAAACAAAACAGCCCCTTATCTTTTGAACTGTTTACAAGTTGCCCCTTAGTGGTTTTTTTAAAAATATGACAATTATGTAATGTCATCTAAGAAGCCCCATGACTTTCCCATAACAAAGGTTTTACATTTTAAAACAGTTGGTCATTAACTATGTGTCATGAAAGAATCAAGTATATGAGAAAATGAATATTGACGCAAACTTCAAAAGTTTAAGAACTAAACTGTATTGCAAGTTCAGTTAATCTACCCAAAGGAAGCAGTGAATCATCTCATTTTTGGGTCAATATAATTTTTTTTAACCTAATTTGACTTTTCATCCGTTGGTCAAACCGCCTGACCCACCCATTTTGGCACCTCTAATTTTGTAGATACAGTGTCCAGGTCGTGGCACGAATGTTTTATAGGTAATATGGCATCGTCTCTCATACATGACATGTAATATTGAAGTTGGAGGTTCTATCAGAATCGATCATGGAAATTTACCAAACCACCGCCCTTTTTTATGCACTTTTAACCAATCAACTTATGAAAGGACCTATTCAGGTTATGTAATTAAGTTTTGCCTCTGTGAACTCACAACGGAAAAAAAAAAAAAAAAAAAAAAAAAAAAAAAAAAAAAAAAAAAAAAAAAAAAACTTTACTTAATAAGAAAACGGGTCAAATGGGTCGAAAGGGTCTGCCAAAGTATAATCACAAACGCATAGCGTGAAGAAACCAATTTTTTTATTTACAAATTACCTTATTTTACACCCACAAACAACATTTATCAACTGATAATACATCAACAAACTCAAACAAGAATAGAATAACTTGTCTCGAACATGTTTAGGCATGAATGATACAGTAACACTTAAGAAACATGATTCCTTTGAGTCGATCAAAGAACAGCTTGTGACTCGGGTGCATTTGCGAAAAGACATAAGTATATATTATACGCGCCCTTTTCCAAGATAGCAGCAAAAGACCATATATAGGCCAAGTCAACAAACATCAACATAAACTTATAAACTATGACATTCAAATTTGGAGAATCCAGAAAACATCAATAAAAACTTAGGAGACATGATCCTATGTAGGCCGCCACACAGTCGGTTTATAAAACTTTTTCTCGCAAAAAAAGATTATATTTCCTCCAATAGTTTCAATCCCCATTGACTTTTTCTTTGGTATAACTATCTTCCTATTATCACCCGTGAAATCCGGCTGGATACCATAGATATCATAGGAATTATCATCTAGAAACATTTCAACAACGTAACCTCCATAAGGGCCGCGAGTCTCCGGGTCCCCCAAGACTACGAAGATGTAAAGTGCTTGAGGATTATCTTCTACGCCGTACATTTTTAGCCTACCCTTGACAATATGATTGACAGTATCCATTGCTTCTCCTGTTCATGGAGAGAGTAAAACAAAAGATAAAATGTTAGCATCTTGTACATAGGAGTCATTAAAAGATGACTGTGGGTAATATATATATATATAAGGGGTTCACTTATACCATGAAGTGATTCAATAAACTGGTTTACTTCGTTAGCATCCCTCATCACATGATAGTAATACTCGTCGGGTGTATATTCAGTTCCCCTCATAATATCGACAATAGGGAACACGTCCCTCGTTGGAACAGATTCCTTAACATCATTCTCATGGGTTCCTAACTCCTCCTTTGGAATTGGAACAGATTCCTTAACATTTTTCTCGTCTGTTCCGGTCATAGACTCCTTGTTTGGACCAGATCCCTTCACATTTTTCTCATCGATTCCGGACATAGACTCCTTGTTTGGAACATATTCCTTACCATCTTGATCATAGTATCTTTGACTCATGTCCCGGGATATGCAGAGGGCTTTATCGTCCTCCACCACACTCCACCTGTTGTGGAACGTTCCATGTATGTATTTAATGCGCCAATCCGCGAAGTTTAATAGACGAGCCAAATTTTCAGTTGGTGAGACATGAGGACTAAACGCATCTGAAACCATAAAACAAAAAGTCGTATTTTTATGAAAATGTTTGTGCAACTGATATATTTGTTGAAGGGATAACTTTTTTTGGGAATCAAATAAACTCACCATTGACTACACCACGGACTAAAGAAGACCCATTTTTATCGTCATACTTCAAGATGCATGCGCCCTTAGAGTCATGCTGAACATACTGGTAACCCTTGCAGCTAAAGAAACGAGAAGATGATGTGACTGATCTGACCCTCAAGAGATTAGAAGCAACGCATCTAGCAAGCAAAGAAGCCATCTAAGATCAAAAAACAATGTACCAAGTCACAAATAGTAATAACTTTATGGAAGTTGTTATGAGGATTTGACTAAAGACTGTTAGGTTAAGTTCAATTCATGCCAAATGCAAATAACTCTGAATTGGTCACACCAACTTTCCAAAAAGGGAGGACTTTACCCGGTTTGAGGTAGTGTGGCGGTGGGTTCAACCCCCGCTTAGCCTACCAGAGGTAGGAAACCATAGTTACCCAAAATAAAAAGTCCAACGAGACTACCCACAACCTCCTAGTTAGTGGTCATTCACTTAACGTTGGGCCAAAGGCCTTTCGTGTTATATTTATAATAAATACGGAGTGCAACGTTTGACCTATTGGTATCTGAGTTGGGCCAAAGGCCTTTCGTGTTATATTTAATCTGAAGGTATTTTTTTTTAAGGTTTTTTTCTTCTGAAAAATAGCTGGGATATTTTACCTGTAAGATAACCTTAAACCTCGTATAAAGCCCTTATTTGAAATTTTACAAATGACCCCTTCGTGTATCTTTTAAAGACTCAAAGTTAGCTCATGTTGTGTTTGGTTTATTTGCAAACAGCTTATAACTATTCACTGTCATTTATTGCACCTTACGTGATACATGTTTTAATTCCCTACTCATCGTTATAGTCTGTCAAATAAAAGGTTTACATGTTCCACCTATTTGTCATTAACTATATGTTAAGCTATCTCGGTACCAGAAATGGCATTACTCCGGTAACGGTTTTGGCTTGTTGTCCATACTTATGTCAAGAAAACGGATATGAGCAGGTAAATCTTTAGAACTTTAAGAAACAAACTGTCATATGATACTGTACTAGAGTGTTATCACGTGCAAATTAAGTTCAATCTGCTTATGTTTGGGCCTATATAAAAAAGTTAACTAATTTGACTTTTGACCCGTTGGTCAACACACAATTTTGGCACCTGTTTTGTAGATACAGTGTACTTCGCAGAAATTTAGCCTCACCAAGACGGCCGCTTATTGTTATGGACTTCAAACCCTATGTGAGTTTATAGAGGTTCCATCGAAGGAACCGATCATGGAAATTTACTAAACCACATCCCTTTTTTCTGCTGCAATGATGCTGCCAGTTTGTTACTACTAGTATTTAAAGACACGTCTTAGATGGGTCCATTTTGTTACGAAGATGGAAGTTTCGACAAATTAATTAACTTATGAAAGGGCCTATTCGGGTTATGTATCATTACTGTGAAGCCACACATGTTGAATAAAACTACTGTATCTTAATAAGGAAATGGGTCAAGTTAGTCAAAAAGGTCTATTTCAATGAAATGGGTCAAATAAGGAAATGGGTCAAATGGGACATTAAGTGTTTTGGGTCAACCCGGATGGCCGCATTAACATGTATCAGTCGTAACAAAAATTACCCGTTATGACTTGACACACCCATTTTGGAAATCAAGTGTTTTTAGTCAAACTTGAGCATGTAAAGACTTGACCTGAATTGGTATTGAGCTTTGAGAGCCTTATATAATTAGGACTGAACAAGTGAAGTTTTTTCGCTTTTTCTAACCCATATTCATTCAGGCTGCATTTTATTGATCTCTTAAATCGAGGTTGACTAACTAAACCTGGTTTCTAATGAATATTTTCGAGATATTCGAGATTTTAATTGAGCTCGGATATATCCTGAACCAAGCTCGTCAATAGGTAGTCAGGTTCTTGAGTCGATTTTTATCAAGTTCGAGACACATAAAAAACAAATATAAGACCAACTTCTAAACTTAAAATGAGCCTTGAATGAGTTGTTGCCAAAAATCCCAGAGACAATTCACATGAACATCACCAAATATATTATGAAAGTGTGCACATAAAGGCCTAAAAGTTACGAGAGTCATAACTGAACACCCAGCCGTACAATATTAAGAACCATGTAGCCAACTAATCAACAACAAAAACCCATAGGCCAAGTAAAAAAAAGGTCGATATATAATGTAACCTAAGAGATTTGGAGAATCCAGAAAACATCATTACAAACCATGCAGGAGACGTGATCCTATGTAGGCCTTGAAAAACTTCTTCTCGCAATAAAATATCAAATTTCCTCCAATAGTTTTAGTCCCCTCCACTTTCTTCTTTGGAATAAAGAGCTTCCTATTAACACCCGTAAAATCCGACTTCATATCATAGACACTGTAGAGACTGTTATCTAGAAATATCTCCATGGCATAACCTCCATAAGGGTTGCGAGTCTGCGGGTTCCCTAATACTACAAGAATATAAATTGCTTGTGGCTTGTGTGGTACGGCATACGTTTTTATCGAAGCACTGATATTACCATTGACAATATCCGGTGATCCTGTTCAGGTAAAGAGTAAACGGTAAAGAGTAAAACAAACGATACATAACTTAAAAAAATATCTACTTATAGTGCATGTAAACCTCTAGCTAAACTAATTTATTCTGTGTATGTGTGTGTGTGTGTGTTTAACAGTTTATTTTCTTGTACGTACACACGAGTCATTCAAAGATGACTATGTATCATGTTTAAGTCATTAACCGTGACATGAAATCATCTTTTTGGACTAAGTTGTGCAAAAAAATACTATGACCAAAACAGAAGAACAGAATAAATATATCTGTATAAAGATTTTTTTTAAATCCTTGAAACAATTTGTTACTGTATATATAAACAGGTTATAGTTATAACTTATACCATGAAGTGATTCCACAAATTGCTCGACTTCTTTATCATCCTTCATCACATGATAGTAATACTCGCCAGTAGGTGCATATTCATCTCCCCTCATGATATCGATAATAGGGAATGCATTCCTCTTTGGATCATATTGCTTAAAGTTTTCCTTGACGTTTCCAGAAGCATACTCCTCCTCTGAAACTGAAACAGGTAGACTAAAGTTTTCCTCGTGGTTTCTGGACATAAACTCCTTAACAGATTCCCTGACATCTTCTATGTCTTTTGCAGTGATGTCGCGGGATATATAGAGGGCTTTGTCGTCCTCCACCACACTCCACCTAGGGAACACGTGGGTTCCATGTACGTATTTAATGCGCAGATCCGACAAGTTTAACAGACGAGCCAAATTTTCAGTTGGTGAGGTATGAGGAGTAAACACTTCTGAAAGCATAAAATAAAAAAACGTTAACGATTTGATTATAAATAAACAATTACTTTTATTAGCCTAATAATCAAAAACCACAAGTATCTTACTTCCACACACTTTTTTACACCTGATTTCGTTGTGAGGAAATCGAGAGTGGAGACATGGTAACACACTTACAAATCCATGAAAAATTCTTTACAGCTTTAATATCGAAATTAAAATTGTGTTGATATTTTATGTGCCTTTGCGTTTTCAAGTTTACAAGTGTGAATGACATAATTGTTGTACGAATATAAAATTCTGGGAATCAAATATTCGCACCATTGACTACACCACGGGCAGCAGAAGACCCAAGGCTGTCATCACACTTTAGTATGCATTCATCCTTAGTGTCATGTTGAACAAACTCGTAACCCTTGGTGCTAAAGAAACGAGAAGATGAGGCGACTGATCTAACCCTCAAGATATTAGAAGCAACGCGTTTCACTAGGAAGGACGCCATCTAAGATCAAGGAACAAACAAACAAGGTTAGCTACAAAGACAGTTGAAACAAAAACTAACCAATGACTGAAAAAGGGCTAAAAGTCTAAACGAGAACAAAACCACCTAAGTGGACCCTATAAACCCCGAGCTTTTGCTTTCGAACCCTTTGATCAATAGTATCCGGTATTGGACTGCTGAATCTCGAACCATTCGAGATTCCTGAATGCCTTATATTACGAAACCTCCATTTAGCAAAAACAATCCAAATTTTTTTACATTCAATAGTTTTTTCTGACATAACATCACAATATTACAAACAATACTGCAAATTATACATTCCTTTCCGAAAAGCCATCATATATTACATACCAAAGAAACAAAACCGAGACACAGCCCTCAGCCTATAAGGCACAGACGAAGCAAACAAATGTGAAACAGTAAAACCAAAAACAGACTACAACATCCAGCCTAACAAATTATATATTTTAACTCTACTATAACAACACTCACAAAAACGGAACCTCAAGAGACTGAAAAACAGACTACTCACAAAACTGTATTCCAAAGGGGGTGTTTGTTTCGGCTTATGTAGTGGTCTTAGGTGCTTATTAAAAAGTTGGAAAAGCCAATAAGCTCACAAGCCCAAAAAAGCGATCTTATTGGCTTTTCAAACTTTCAATAAGCTCATAAGCCTACTACATAAGCTGAAACAAACACCCCTAATGACTAAAATGTAACATCCATATATTATCTTAGAAAAACTACTTGTTTGACAAAATGTAGCTCTATGTGCGAGTGATTATAAAGTGTAAAATAACGTAAAATCTAAACTTTTCCTCAAGTAGTGGTTTTATACAAAATAAAACGCTAAACGCTCTCTGGCAAACGAGCTTTTGATTCTAAACGCTAAGTACTAAATCCTCTTAAGCTCCTTACCAAACATACCCATACACTACAAATTACAAAATGTAACTTACTCTATCAAACACAACTAAAACCCTCAAAAGTATGAAAAAAACAGAGTATCACAAAACCCTAATCCAAGATTCATGATTCTCAGTCAAGATTTAAGCTTTAAGTGTTCTTAGGGACCAAAATGTAATAAACTAGATTTATAAGGTCCAATTATGTACTTTTTTCAAACTAATATAAACCCATGATCATTAACTTCAACAAACAAAAACAATGACATTAAAATATGTTGTTTTGAATGCTAAACAGGGGTTAAGTTATAAAGTTTGGAACTTTAGGTAACAAAAGATTGTGAAAAAGAAAACAGAGGTGTTTGTTTACCTGTTGGAAGATTGTTGTTGCTTTCTTGGGGACAAGTTAAGGAGATGTGTAATAAAGAAGATGAAAAAGGCTCTTTTAGGGTTTTACAGTTTTACTTGTCTCAACATTATTTTCATTAACATTATGTTGTGGATTACTTAAAAGGAAAGTAAATAAAAATGAAGTTAAAAAAATAATAATAAAGATAAAAATCGTATTCTCGAGTAGTGCTGAGCAAGCCACCCGAACGGATCGGACCGGTCGGTCCGGTCCTCGGTCTCGGCTTTGGGGCTAATTCGGTCTAGGTCTTGGTCGGTCCGGTCCGGTTCGGACCACAAACCGACTATTTTGCCTTGTTAGACCGGACTGACCGAGAGCGAACTGACCACATTCGGTCCGGTTTTGGTCTTTGGTCTTAGTTTTTGGGCTAATTCGGTCTCGATCTTGGTCGGTCCGGTCCGGTTCGGGACCGATGCTCAGTCCTATTCTCGAGTATCAATTAAGGTGAAAAACAAAAGGAAAATGACTGAAAAAATAACAGTGATTTGGTTGATTTGAATTAAATTATTTTTTCTCAAAATTAAGTTGAAAATGTTTATTGTTATTTTTTACTTTTACTTGCTAAAAAAAACTTGAGAACTCTAGAGTCTAGACTCCTAACAAATCTTTGCCAACTAAAATCTTTTTCAATTGGTTAAAACTAGACTAGTACCCGTGCATAGCAACGGGATTTTATAGCGACAGATAGTTTATTGATAAAAAAAATTTCTAGGTTGTAAATGAAAAATAATAAAAGTTTGAAGATTTGAGAATTAAACATAATGTTTTGAAACCCGGTTCCACCCGGGTGGTTCAACCGGTTAAACCGTTCCGGTCGAAAAATTGGTCGATTTAAACCGGGTCAACTTGCTAGGTTGGGTCGAAAATGGGTCAAATTAAACCGGTTCAACCCGGCGAGTTTGAAGCGTCCCGGGTCAACCTGGTTTGTGATTTGTATTAATTGGTTATAAATGAAAAGTAATAAAAGTTTGAAGATTTGGGAATTAAAAATAATGTTTTGAAACCCGGTTCGACCCGGGTGGTTCAACCGGTTGAACCGTTCCGGTCGAAAATTTGGTCGATTTAAACCGGGTCAACATGCTAGGTTAGGTCGAAAACGGGTCAAATTAAACCGGTTCAACCCGTCGGGTTTGAAGCGTCCCGGGTCAACCCGGTTTGTGATTTGTATTAATTGTTTTAATTGGTTATAAATGAAAAATAATAAAAGTTTGAAGATTTGGGAATTAAAAATAATGTTTTGAAACCCGGTTTGACCCGGGTGGTTCAACCGGTTGAACCGTTCCGGTCGAAAATTTGGTCGAGTTAAACCGGGTCAACATGCTAGGTTAGGTCGAAAACGGGTCAAATTAAACCGGTTCAACCCGTCGGGTTTGAAGCGTCCCGGGTCAACCCGGTTTGTGATTTGTATTAATTGTTTTAATTGGTTGTACAATATGAATAAATCATTGTACTTTTAAGTAATGGGGTATTTTAATAAGAGTATTAAATGCATTTCAATATTTCCTTATATACGTTTTTCAACATTTCACTTTTCACTTTCTTGACTTTTCACATTCACCTTTTGACCATTTTTGCTTTATAGGTAGTATAGATACTTGGGTACCATGCATATAAAACGTGATTTAATAGTGACAAACGGTTATAATTAAGATATTGAGATCGAAATGCGGATCAGAATTGAGAGCAAGATTGAATAAATCTGTAAAGAGCATCGTTTTATCCTCCTGCAATTTATTCTTACTTATCCTCTTAACAGCAAAAAATATTGCACAAAATAAATTAAAAATCACAATCATATTAATCTCATTTTGATTTGGAACTTGTTCAACAGTAACATCTAACATTTTTTTGATCATTTCTTTTCATATAGAAGTGATAATATGATGTCTTAAAAAGTAGAGTTTGTGTATAAATTTTTTTTATAAATTATTAATGTTGGGATTAAATACAGAAAAAAAGGCTTTTCTTTTTTCTAAAACTACATAAGAAAAAAGTTGTCAAAGGTTGTCATACATATTTTTAAACTTTCGGTTGGAACATTGTTAATGCAATCGTTTCATTAAGAAAACATTGTTTGAATTTTTACGTGAGAAAGTAAACAAAAGACTTAAATTTAAGTTTTGAAAGAGTATTTTAAGGATTGAACATTATACATTTATAAGTTTTTTTAAATTTTAATAAAAAGCATTTTTGTTTTATATGTAGTAGAAATAAAGTGAACATTTATTTTGAGATATTTAAAAATAAAAGTACGAATAATTATTTTGAGACGAAAGAAGTATAATTTATAGTTCTGTTGAAAAAATTTATGTGTTTTTTTCAAATTAGTCGGCATCAAATGGTCTCGTTTTTTACTCTTTTTTTCCTGTTGTGTAACGTTAAAAGATGTTGAAGCCAAGTGTATCCTTGACAGTTTCGAATGAAATTAGAGAAGACAAGAAGGTGTTTGTGGTTAGATTTAAGATAAGAAGTACAAGGGTGGATTTGTGTTTCATATTTTGTTTGAAGACAAGTGTGGCTGTAGGATGAGCAAGGTATCGGTACCGTATCGAATTAGTGGTACCGATTTTTTCTCGAGCATAAGTTAGTGGTACCGGTACTGTACCAAACAAGATTCGGGTACCGGTATCGGTATCGGTATCGATACCGGTATCGGAAAATCGGGTTTTTCCCCTTTTTTTTGGGGAAATTCCCGATTTGGTAACGGTCCCGTACCGAATTAGTGGTCCCGATTTTTTTTCCACCTTATTTCTTAGTTCTGGTACCGTACCATATATCAGGTTCGGTACCGTTTCGATACGGTACCGGTACAGTTCTGATTCGGTTCCGGGATTTGGGCCGAAATGCTCATCCCTATGTGGCTGTCATCTGGTAGGCGTGAAATTAGAGGGTAGACCAAGTGAAAAGCTTTAGGGTATAATTGCTTTATATAAGATAATTGTTAACTTGGGCCTCTATCCGAAATTTTGGGATATTATCAATGGCATTTGGATGATTAATTTGGGTGCATTCTTTTGATAAATGAGTTCTATCCAAAAATTTTAAGCTGTGAAAGGGGTGTAGGAATTTGACGGGAAAGTGGACGATAAAACGAGATGTTTGGAAATTTAACTTGCTTGTCAAACAAACCGCTAGGCTTGGCAGTGAAAATGATGAAAATTTGATGACCCGGGTTCACATTTTGTATAAAAATGTACTTTTTTTAATGTATTTTTTATTAATAAAATTTTAATTTTAGTTAAATGTTTTGTTTTATATTTAAATAAATGAAAATAAAATATGTGGGGTCTAGGGTGCACGATGGCACCAAAATCCAGTGTTATAGGAGGGATGAGTGTTTTTGGTGTTGTGATGAAGGTGCTGATGTGGCAACATTTTTCCCATAACACCAGCGAGACGACACTATGAGTACCTTATGCTCTTAGATTGTTTTAGCTTTGAAAAATGTACTTGAAAATGATGAAACATACAAAAACCTTTCATCTCCTGTTACACGCGACATTTCAAATATGAAGGTAACAATTATAAAATAGAAAAAAAACAACTAAGCTACTGATGCAATTATGCCAAAACACTACTGATATTATATTATTATGCTAATACACTAGAAGCAAGTTTAAAGATGCAAATTATAAATTTGTTCAAGAATTGTGACTTTGGGACTATAATAAACGAGCATTATTTAAAAAATTATAGATTTGTTAATGTGTCATTATAACTTATCGGGTTTATCAACCTGATAACCCGATAACGAATCAATTAAAACCCTAACCACACCGTATTAGGTTGTCAGGTTGACCCAAATCATCCAACCTTATAAGGCCTTATCCGGTTCTAGTCAGATTTGGGTCGGGTCGGGTCAACCCATTTGACACCCCTACTTATAACATAACACAAAAAGTACTTCACTTTACACTAAAAATCCAAAAAATAAAAAATAAAAATAAAATCACACACACAAACAATGTGTTTTGTGTATAACGTGTACGCCTATAATTTACCTATTAGACAAACACAAGTGACTTGTAGTTTAACATGTTACAAGTAACAAATTTTCCCGATAATAACCCAGTAGCCCATCCAATTTTGTTGAACCCCTCCTAATAACACCATTTGTAATTTTAATGGATGGTTATCCTCCCAGTCACCCCATAAGAGGATGCGTCCTCTCACGTCACCCATAAGTAGACACGGTCTCCTCTGTCAAACTTTGTTACACGACGTGGTTTTCGATCAAACAATGCATAATTCGGTTGTGCAGATGTCCGAGTCCCTCCATTATTTTGTGTGAGTGTATATTTATTAAATTATTTTTGTAAGACATATTTTTGTTTAAGTGATATATATATATATATATATATATATATATATATATATATATTATATATATATATATATATATATATATATATATATATATATATATATATATATATATATATATATATATATATATATATATAACGGTAGTAGCCTTATTATATAGTAAAAGTATGTTAAAATTTTATATTAAGGTGCTGTTTCTTTTTTTTTATCTCTCTAGATAAGGAATCTTTGTGGATATAACATGGTTGGCTGGAACAAGCACAATAGCATAAAATGTTGTTTCTTTTTCTTTTCTGTATAAACCTCTAGCTACAATAATTGACATTTTTACCCTTTTACCTCATGTTAATGTTTAATGAAGAAACACCCATACATACCTGATAATCTACACCATCACATAACAATCATAAAACAAAAGGCACCATGTCAATACAAAAGACATGTTTATAGACCAAAACCTTACTGCCAATACAAAATACATGTTCATCACATAACAGTTATAAACCAAAAGGCACCATGTCAATACAAAAGACATGTTCATAGAGCAAAAGCTTACTGCCAATACAAAATACATGTTTATAGGACTACATCTATCCAAAATACAAACTATAACATTAGCATCCATGTTGACATGTCTAAAGGCCTGCAGATTTCTAACAAACTATAACATTAGCATCCATATGAAAAGCATGTTTAAATTACTAGATGAACCCTTTACTACGACCAAATAATATCTTTAATCTACAAAGAGATGAAAGAGATGTTGATGACCAGGATTGAAAAGAGAAGAATAATACCTTTAACCCAATATGAGCACTAATAAAAATAATACATGTGATGACTGATGGCCAGGACTGAAAAGAGAAGAAAAAGATGTTAAAGTGAGAAAAGTAATATGTATTATATAATGTGTAGATTTGTCAAAGTGGGTAAGGAGGGATAAAAGAAAATACTTGGCGCCAAAATGAATTGGGGGTAGAGTTGTCAAAGTGGGGTCACAAGAAACTGGTGTTGTGTCTGGTTGGGGAGACTATACTTTTTAACCACTTCCACAACAAGACTCTCTAATAGATTAAGTGAAAAAAGAAACACCAAGATATACCTAGGTAGGAGGGAATCTGTTAGACTAATGCTAATGGTGACCATAACTTCACCCAAGCAACCCCGCCACCTAAGCGCCACCTCAGCTTTCTCTCTCCACAACTCCACCCCAACCATAACTAGCTAGTAGTGACCACAAAAGCAACCCCATATATTTTTTTTTAAAATTAAACTAAAACAAACTAAATACATAAAGAGAGTAAATGTGCTGTTTTTATGGATACCCACAACTATATTAAAAAATGAAGTGCCTACAGTTGAGAGATAAGGATGCTTTTTATTAGCCACCACGTGTTTACTATCAAACAAACACAACATAAAGTATCATCATCTTCTTCAAATATATAAACCACAAACAAAAGAAGAGCAAAGCAGATGGGTAGCTTGCAACAACACAGTGTGATTTTTTTTTTTTTTTTAATTGAAAAAGGGTGCAACAGTTGAAAATATCCCCCAATGGTCAAAAAACTGGGCGTTCGATGGTGCAATTGTTTCGGTTGGCAAAGCAACCGAAACTTTGTTTTCGTTGACATGCGACGCGTTGGTTGAGACGAAGCTAATGGGGGCAACGCTTGGTTTTGGGGTTGCTTTGCCAAATGCAACGCCCGTTAGCATTGGTCTTAGTGAAAGGCTCATTAATCAAAAATGAAACAGCACCTAAGTCATGTTTGCAAATACCCTTAGTTTTATTATTTAATATTTTCAGTCATTTTTTTTATTAAGGCACAACAAACAGGTTTTTATATGACTTAATAAATTCAGTATTTTTTCATATTAAGCCAATTAAGTTGAAATTATAAACCACGTTGATCATTAAAAAAGTTTTAAGTTGTAACCTTAACAAACACCTCTAGGGGTGTTTGGCTAAGCTTATATACTGCTTATAATTTTATAAGCCCATAAGTATCGTAGCTTATGCTACCGAACATATATAAGCTAATAAGCTACCGAACATATATAAGCTTACCCAAACACCCACTACTATATTTCAAACAACCCAAAACAATTTCAGCGTAGTCACTAAGCACACACATACTCATACACATTAGGTTTTCACTACCGTATAAATTCCCGCCCAAATCCACCTTCATCATCCCCAAATATCTCTCACATCACCAATGGCGGAAACTGACGTCATCAAAATCTCAACAGAACTCGAAGGCGATCGAGACGGCACATCCAACTACCGTTTCTCCAGGCTCGGTGAACCTGTTCCGGTCACTTCCGATCAGAATTTCATATTCGATATCGAAAACCTTCCGTCGAGGCCGTTCGCGCTTTCCGAACGGTTCGGAGTTGTTTTCGTTGCTCATTTGAATGGTATTAGCCCTAATTATGCCGTTTTTATGTTATTAGAAAGTTAATTAGGTATGTTATATACTGATTATTTGTATTAGCCATATTGTAGTGAATTAGGTCTATTGTATTGAAGCGGTTACGGTACCGAATGAAATGTTAGGGTTTGCGGTTTTGGAACGGTTTGGAGTTGTTTTTGTTGCTCATTTGAATGGTAGTAGCCCTAATTATGCTGTTTTTATGTTATTAGGATTGAATTAGGTTTATTAGTAGCGATTATTGAAGCGGTTACGGTGCCGATTGAATTGTTAGGGTTTGCGGTAGTTAACGGTTAATTAGGTCTATTTTGTAGTGATTGTTGAGTATATATGTTGTTCCGGGCTTTCGGAATGGTTCGGAGTTGTTTTCGTTGCTCATTTGAATGGTAATAGCCCTATGTATGCTGATTTTATGTTATTGGAAACTGAATTAGGTCTGTTATATACTGATTAGGTTTATATGTAGCGATTATTGAAGCGATTATGGTGCCGATTGAATTGTTAGGGTTTGCGGTATTTGACGGTTAACTAGGTCTATTTTCTAGTGATTGTTGCTCATTTGAATGGTATTAGCCCTATGTATGCTGATTTTATGTTATTAGAAAGTTAATCAGGTCTGTTTGTTGAGCATATATGCTGTTTTGTTGAGTACCGATTGAATTAGGCTTATCGTAATGAATTAGATCTATTGTATTGAAGTGGTTATGGTACCGAATGAAATGTTAGGGTTTGCGGTTTCGGAACTGGTCGGAGTTGTTTTTATAGCTCATTTGAATGGTATTAGCCCTAGTTATGCTGTTTTTATGTTATTAGAAGGTTAATTAGGTCTGTTTGTTGAGTATATATGCTGTCGTGTTGACGCGGTTATAGTACCGATTGAATTAGGCTTATTGTAATGAATTAGGTCTGTTGTATTGAAACAGTTACGGTGCCGAATGAAATGTTACGGTTTGCGGTTTAGGAACGGTTCGGAGTTGTTTTTATATCTCATTTGAATGGTGAGAGACCTAATTGTGCTGTTTTTATGTTATTAGAAGGTTAATTAGGTCTGTTATATACTGATTGTTTGAAGCTGTTATTATAATGATTGAATTAGTTTTATTTATAGCGATTACGGTACCGATTGAATTGTTAGGGTTTGCGGTATTCGACGGTTAATTAGGTCTATTAGAAGCTTAATTTGGTCTGTTATATACTGTTGTGCTGATTCAGTTATGTCTGTAGTGATTGTTGTTGATGCCGTTAGAGAACAGAATGAATTAGGTGAATTGTAGTGATTTGTTGCTGTTGTATTCAAGCTGTTGGTTTAGGAACAGTTTGGAGTTGTTTTTGGTGCTCATTTCAATGGCAGTAGCCTTAATTCTGCTGTTTTTATGTTATTTTGAAGGATCAAATTGTTAGGGTTTGCGGATACGGTTTGTCATTGTGTATGAGTGTACGTGTGTTTGCTGTTGCAGTTTCGAAGGTTAGTTAGGAGTGTTTGTAGTGATTGTTGAGTATGCTGTTATGCTGCTGCGGTTAATGTATCTATTGAAGTAGGTCTGTTTGTAGTGATTGTTGGAAGCCATTATAGTACCGACTGAATTAGGTCTGTTTTGTTGTGATTGTTGAGTATATGTACAATTGTAGTGAAGTTGTTATAGTACTGATGGAGTTGTTAGGAGTTGTGGATATGCTGTTACAGTTTGAAGGTTAAACAGGTCTGTTTATGGTTATTGTCATGTATACGTACTGCTGTATCGATGCGGTAATTGTTGTGTATATGTATTGCTGCGCTGATGCTCTTATAACACATATTGTTAGGTTTAGTTGAATTGTTGTGTACTGCTGTATCGATGCTGTTGCAAATTGTGGTAATTGTTCAGTTTACAAAATGTTGTATTGAAGCGTTTATAGTTACCTATAGAATTGTTAGGGTTTGTCATTATGCGTGTGTTAACGGGTGTTTTTGTAGTGGTTATTAATTATATATAGAGTTGTATTAAAGCAGTTATAGTGCCAACTGCATTGTTAGGGTTTTGTGGATTGACTTTGTCACTCTGTGTTTATTGTAATAATTTTTGTTAGGTGTTGAATGCTGATGCAGTTTGAAGGTTAATCAGGTCTGTGTCTAGTGATTGTTGAGTATGTATGCTGATGTGTTGAAGTGGTTACTGTATTGATTGAATTGTTGGGGTTTGTGGATATAGTTTGTGATTGTGTCTGTATTGACTGTTATTTGTTGATGAGTAGCAGACGGTCATGTTTTAGCATTTTGAGCCTCTATTAGGATACAATTGTTCAATGAATGAAATTTATGTTGCAGTTCTGTTGTGTTTGCTTGTTGATTGTTAAAGATTTCATTATTGTTTTAGTTTTTCTATAAATCAGTGTCCACTCAAACTTCTCCAAACAAAATGTTTATATAAGGTCTCGCGAGTAGTTAAAAGAAATTAGAGGTGGTTTATTGAGGGGTCAAATCTTGTGCTTCCAACAATCTGAAGGTTGTGCAAGACCCCTTTAACCTCACTTCGTTTGTTAGCTTGCCTTTAGTATCACTTGCTTTTCCGACGTTCTTACTGGCTAGCTTTTCTAAGGCAAGAGTTAGTGTAACCTTATCTAGCGTTATGTCTTGCTTGCAAGTGCTACTTGAGACATGTGTGTAATCTGAAGGTTTCAGTATTGTCTGTATGTCATTATTATTCAGTATACCCTGCTGTTTTACTGAAACTAGCATGCATCAATATATGCGGATAATTATTCCAGTCACTTTCCTCTCACTTCCACTATATAATTGGTTTAAGTGGATATTTATTCCCTTCACTTTTCATATATAGTTGGATCATGATGAAAATAGAGCATTAGAGCTGGACGACCTACATTGAATTTGAATTAGCATTCGTTGAAGAGCTAAACGCTTTATGATATTGTATAGATGTATAGATAGATATAGTTTACCAGGATAATATTCATCTTCACTAAGTTTTTCATGCGCGCTTATATTATGGGATAATGGTTGTTACTCCTTTAGTTTTAATAGGGGAAGAAAGACAGGACATTGGTGCTATTAAATATTTACATTGCAGTTAGCCATTTACAGTAGAAAATTACTAAAGTTAAAAACCAAAAAGTTACGATTCTCGCTTACTTGATTTCATAACATTAGTTCACTTGGTCGATCCAGGGTTTTGTGTTGCGAAGAGCAAGGATGTAATAAGTACAGCGAAAGCGTTGAAAGAAGGAGGCGAGGGTTCTTCTATACAGGAGCTGAGTATTGTGGATGTTCCTCTTGGAAAGGTTTCCATATTGGCATTATCTGCGGACTCTTCCACGCTTGCTGCCTCTGTTGGTTCCAACATCTATTTTTTCTCAGTTGCTGGTCTTCTTAATAAGGTATGTGCTGCTTTTGATATTTTTTTGCGAACTGTATAACTTTTCAACTTGGTGTTAACAAGCATTGTTCAGTGCTTAAGCTTTGGTTTACAAAAAGGGCTTCTCTGATTGGCTCATTTCTTGAAGTTGAATACTTTCTAATACTATCATTCGTCTCTTTTCAGGATCGTGAACCGTCATTTTCCAAATCAATAAATGGCTCAAGTTACATCAAGGATATGCATTGGAGTCCACACTCGGAGAACCAGTATGTTGTTCTTACAAGTGCTGGTAAATTGTACGGAGGAGCTGGCCAAAACGATCTTAGTAGTCTTTTGGACGATGTTGATGCTGGTAAGTTCAATAGTGTTAGGCGTTGAAGGTTTTCTTGGGTTGGTTAATAGCTTGTACTTTATTATTTTTGTAAAAAAAGCTCAGCTGCTGCTGAGTATATAATTTAAGGGGGTGTTTGTTTTAGCTTTCATATAGGGCTTATGAGCTTATATTAAAAAAAAAAAAAAAAAAAAAAAAAAAAAAAAAAAAAAAAAAAAAAACCCATTGAAGTGTTTGGATATGCTTATAAGCTTAGGCTTACGAGCTTATACAAGGGGAGTTTGATAGCCCCATTTTTTTGGCTTGTGGTCTTATAGAACTTTTAAAGCCATTTTTTAATCATAAGCTTATCCAAGCACTCAACCTTAGCTTATGAGATCATCTATTATAAGCCATAAGCTGCTTATTGAACATAAGCTTAAGCGCAAAAATAAGTGTAGACAAACACCTCTTAGAGAACTTCAATGTTGCTTTTACTGTCCCATACAACCATTCAAATTTCAAATACACATGGATCAGCGATTTAAAACAAAATGTGAAGGTATCCTTGTTTTTCTTACTAATTGAATGTTTGAAACATTAACTGAATTCGGAAATTGGTTTTAGAAAATCAATTGACATTTGAGACCCAAATTGAACTATTTGAACTTTGAAGCTTAGAAGAATTTTAAAGCATTATGAACATATTAGGTGGGCAGGGTAATAGGGGAACACTAAAGGAGCAGTTTCACTTGGGTGACATGTTTTACCTTATTGATTATATTTCTGTGTTCTTTTGCTTTGTCTAGTTAACTGGAGTATGAATGGCAAATATCTTGCTGTGGCAAAACATGATTGTTTAATCATATTGTCATCTAAGTTTAAAGAAAAGGTGCGGATAAAGTTGCTGTTCGATTTATTGGTCGATGGTGTTGCGGATTGTGTTGTAAAAGGTAAATTATTATCCGAATCTTGTTTTGTTTGACTTAGTAAAATGTATATACATGTTTTGTCTGCCTCCATGCTACTGGTTCTAGTTTGCCATTAATCAAGGTTTTGCCACAATGACTTAAATATTATATGCTCTGGGCTTGTGATGACTTCTAGGTTTGGTTTCTAATAAAATTTCTTATACTTTAAAAAATTGTCTTTTTCTGAAATAGCAAAGAATTGTCAAACATGTCTCTAAAGATGCTAGCCATAGCCTATGAGTCACTGTACAAATCATTTTTGATGTTAAGCACCTGGAGCTCCTAAACGTAAAGTTGAATAGCTCTTCTTTGGCTCTTAGTTACTTGCCAAGTGCCACTAGCCCACTACCATTAATGATCATTTAAGTCCTGTTTACTTTGTTGCCAGGTTCTCTATTTTACCACCATTTTCTTCTTTACCAGTCATCTCTTTTGAAATGTCAAAGAAGTGCACTACCATGTGTCGATTGATGTTTAAACTCACAACCTAAGGGTTGATGAGACTTGATTAATACAATTTGGCCAAAGTCCGTTTGGTCATCTCCAGACCGATTAGATATTAGATTATGCAGTTGAAGCTCCTAAATTCAGAGCTGAGTAGCCCTTCGTTGGCTTTCGTTTACTTTGTTGCCATGCATAGCTATTGCGAATACTATCTATGAGTCAATATGCTGTATATGGATCTGAAAATACTTATGGAGGATGGCCTGGATGATTATCCTGCATCCCTATAGTTTATATTTGGGATGTGACATCATGTTATTAGAATTACCATGAGAAATCTGGGAATTTATTTTTCAACTTACACTTGTAACTTTAAAAAGAATCTAGCGGTTCTGGGCATACTATATAAGTAAGATGCTAGCTTTATAGCTAGTACCTAGTCTCGGATAAGTTGTTGAGGCCTGAGGATCGAAATCTTCAAGACACGTGTGCGCCTGCAATATTTTATAAATTATTATTTTTTAACATATATGAACGGTTTGTGGCATGAGCTGAAATGGAACCTGACGTGTATGTTTGCTTTCTTTACAGTGGATTCTATCAGGTGGGTTCGCCCAGATTGCATTATGTTAGGGTGTTATTGTTTAAGTGCGGATGGGAACGAGGAGAATCACGCAGTTCAACTCATTAGTGTCAAAGATGGCAAAATTACAAATGTAAGTAAACATTTTAGTGTCTTTTTGGTATTGAAGAGGATATAGATTTGTCTTCTGAGCATTTCATTATCAACATATTTGTGTATTAGAGTTCTATGTTTTTCTTCGGATTCTTAAATTTAGTGTCTTGTGTTGATCAATTAAATGTGTTTTCTTATAGACCTCTTCCAATCCAGTGGCATTGACCTTTAGTTCTCCATATCTTGCTATAAATGAAGATGACATTCCATCCGGAAGTGGACCATATACCCTCGTGAGCTACTTGGATGAATTGTAAGTTTTTTGCCCCTTGAGTGATGTTTTGACAATAAACTTGTTAGTGTCATTTTGAAATTATTTTTTAAGACATTCAACGTTGGCTGTGAGGTAGCTATCCATTATTACGGGATAGTTACGCAATACTTGGTGACTATAAGCTTGGCGTACACACTGGCACTGTTATGGACCTTATTGATGATTACTGCAAACATTTCTTTACATCATCTTGTTTCTTGGTTACGTGTGTGATATACTCGAACTGTCGAGATCATTTATAATCTGCAATATGCAATATGGGTAGGCAGGGTAGCTCTTCATATTTGTGTTCTTGACATTTGTACATGATTGTTCTGGTCTACAACAGTCAAAATTTGTACGCGTGGGCAATTATGTGTTAAATTTATGAAATTTGTAGATGGCTTTAACAGGCCACGGATACTGATCCTATATGTGACCAGATCATAACTTCTAACGCGACCTAACTTAAAAATTAAAAGGCAAGTTTCCAAATAGTAGGTTATATAAAACTAAACAAATTAAAAGTTTGATAACCAAATCAGCCTTTGACTTGGTTCTACTTATTATTATGAACCTTGTTACATTGAAGTAATCCATACTTAATTTAGGGCTTATCAGGTGTTTGTAAGACATTAGGCACGATGCCTGTGGATGATTTTTATTTGTACTAACTTTTGTTATAATATGCAATATTCTCTGCATGATATGTGCTAGGTATGTGCTAATCTTATGTTCTTTTTGAATCACACACAGTGAGCTTGCATTTGTTGCTAATAAGAGAAACACATCTGAACACATTGTGCTATTTGTTTGGTCACCCGATAATGAGAATGGAGCTGAAATGCTGGACATCATAGGTGGTGATGCGTGGATGCCAACAATTGATCTAGGTAACATTGGCATCTGCCTATAATTTTGGCTTATTTTTTGGAGGATAGATTAGTAAGACTAATTCTTTTGAGATCTATGCGTACACAATCATGGTTATTGTTCTTATTGAAAGTTGTTTTCTGCTTCAGCTAATGGTGATGATGCTAATATGATATTGGGGCTCGCCATTGACAAAGTTAACCAAAACGAGAATGACAAACTCGTGTGTGGGGAAAAAGAAACGGAAGTTTCACCATGTTGCATTTTAATGTGCCTTACTGTTGATGGAAAGCTTTTTCTGTTTCATTTTGCCAGGTATGTCTCAGTCTCGGTCTTTATTTTCAATAGGTATTTTTTGGCTTGATTGATGTGTTTCTTAAGAAAATAATGCTCAACTTACAATTTCACATTCAGTGCTGTAGGCCCTTCGGTTTTGCCAGAGGAAGTAAATTCTGTTTCTGATGAGGAAGAGGAGTCTACTCTCTCCAGTTCTCAGCTAATCAGGGATCAGGCTCTTTCCCAATCACAAGCTCAGACCCTAAAAGTGAATGAACCAACGAGAGATGAGCAAACCAAGTCTACAGCATCCTCACAGCTGTTTATAAGTAGTACACAACAAGATGTTCCGGTTGCGAGGCCGAATAATAGTAAATATCAATGGCAACCACTTGATTCACAGAAGCAAGATGGCAAGTCTGAGCCTGTAAAATCTGGGGCTATGTTTAAAGATTTCAAGGCAACTACTGAATCACCGGGCAATAAAGTATCATTCAGTTTTAATGACTCATCTGGATCCTTTTCAAGTGGATCAATCTTTTCCTCAAATGTTTTTGGAGTGCCGTCTTCCTCTTCAGCTCAAACAGTTGTCCAAGGGACTGCAGGACTATCAGGAAAAATAGCGTCAGCTAGTCTTCCTGTTCAATCAAGATCATTTTCTAAAACTTTTGATGTGAAGTCTTCTCAACCACCTCATGCTGCTGTCCAAACAAACCCACCTGATACCAGTGTAGCGAAATTTTCATTTTCCAAGATGACATCTGGTCCATCGGCGTCAAGCACTTCGCTTCCCCCGGGAGCTCAAATTGGAGCTGCACCTACAAAATCATTGCCTGTAGTTTCTAATGCACAACCGAAACTGGAAAATCTTAGACATCACACTCCATCAAGGCTGTTAAATTCTGAGTCCAATCTATCAGAACAACACAGCGTAAATAATCTTGAACTTATGCACATTTGATTTTCAGTTAATATTTTTGTATATCTCTATTATATATGTATGTTTTACATAAGCGCCCTTCGACTGATTCTGTCGGCTCTATATGAGGTTTTTATGTATTGACCTGTATACTAATTTTTACCTAACTGGTTTATATAGGTTGAAGAGATGGCAAAAGAACTCGATGCCCTGCTGGATTCTATTGAAAGACCAGGTGGTTTCTATTATGCTTCTGTTGCTGCTCATGAACCATCTGTTGCAACACTAGAAGAAGGCATTCAACTACTTTCAGACAGATGCCAAACATGGACAGTGAGTTTCTTCAAAATTTTTCTTATCTTATCTCCATTTGGTATTTTGTTTTTTCATTTTAACTCTTGTATGAAAGTTGTATGATTATTGAGATTTTCATTTCCAAGCAAAGCTTCTCTAAATAATCTTTGTTATCTTCATTATTTTATTTATGTTTTCTTACTGCTTCAAATATGTATAGTTACATAACTTTTGATCCACATATAGTTTGACTTTCTGTACCCTGAAATAGTTTCCATACTGATCTTGTAGGACACAATGCATCAAGGTAATGAAGAGGTTCAACTTCTTCTTGATAAGACAGTCCAAGGTATCTTAAGTTTCTTAACTTAGTTTTTCTTGATCTAATTCTGTGGCCATATTTATTGCCAAATACCATGCGTTTTTATGATTATCTAATTCTTTGATCATCTGTCTTATCTTCTTTTAGTTTTAGCAAGGAAAATATATATGGAAGCACTTGTAAAGCAGGCTACAGATAGTCAATACTTGGATATTTGGAATCGCCAGAAGTTGAGCTCTGAATTGGATATGAAGCGTAGACATATATTAGAGATTAATCAGGTATCCTGTTGTTTGTGGATAGGTTTTTTATTTATTATTATTATTATTATTATTATTATTTGGTTTTGATTCTTTTGAGTATGTGTCATACTGACAATTTTAGTATGCCAGAATTTGACAAACCAGGTAATACAACTTGAAAGGCATTTAAACACCCTCGAGCTCGAAAGGTTTGGTGATAAAAGTGATGTCCAACTGAATCGCAAATCTTTCCATTCCAAACATAACCCACCAAGGTATGAGGTTTCTCCTGTGGCACATTTTAGTTGTATTAAATATTTATGTTAATCTATGAACTTGATCTTAATGAAAAAGTATCTTTTTGTTTTCAGACATGTTCAGTCTTTGCACAGTTTACACAACACAATGAATGCACAATTAACAGCTGCTGAGAAACTTTCTGAATGTCTTTCTAAGCAAATGGCCGCGCTTAAAGTCGAAACGGAACCTGCGAAGAAACAGAATGTGAAAAAGGAGTTATTTGACACAATTGGAATCTCCTACGATGGATCCACTTTCAGTTCTCCAGGTCAACAAAAAGCTAAGGAGATACCACCAAAAAGTCAACTAGTTTCTTCAAGGTCAGCTGCTGTTCATTCTGATCTGAAGAAAAGTCAAGTAGGTGCCCTAAAGAGTTTTGAGCCAGAAACTGCGCGGAGGCGCAGAGACTCACTTGATAGGGTAACATGTAGCACAATTTCTTAGCTTGTTATATTAGTGTTGCATGTTTCATCTTAAAACAATGATATCTAATCTCATCAACTTGATTGCAGAGTTGGGCAAGCATTGAACCTCCAAAAACAACCGTAAAAAGGATGCTTTTGCAAGAGGATCGTCAGATGAGTCCTGCCAGATTATCTTTACCAACCACTACACAAAAAAATAATCACCGGTTGTTTGAACGTTCAATGGTTTCTCATGATATCTCACAGGGGGCCTTAAACATGTCTCAAAACAGAGGTAAAACATCTTTGGATGTAGTTTCAGGCTGGAACGGGCCAGGTCGGGTTGTTCCACAACTAACTTTTGCCCATTTTTATGCATAGTGAACTCTCTTAACTTTTTTTTTTTTTCAAAAAAGAATTAAGAAATACTCATGGTAACCATTCAAGCCGACGAAATTAGTATGATTTTATTAGTAAAATATACTTGCGGGAGGTCTTTCTTGAAGCAGTCTCTTTACCCACGGGTAGGGGTGTGACTGTACATCTTACCTCCTCCATACCCCGCTCTAACGGAATTGGGTATAGTTGTTTTTGTTGTTAGCAAAAGATTCGAAATCTTTGAATAAAACGATTTTGGATGTTGTATGCGTTAAAAATAGTCTTTCTTTCTTTTTTTTATTTATTATTTATTTTTTTTGTATTTATTTATTTTTTTATTAATATGATATATTGGCTTCCAAAGTTGTTCAATGATGGTTTTCTGATCATTATATGTTCATGTTCTGCAGGCAGCCAGGATGCCCAGATAAAGCGTCCTGAGGAACAGTCAAACTCACTCTGGGGTAATTACCGTCCAGATTCATTAAAAAGTCCTGCAACTACTGGGGGTTTTTCAAGTTCTGGTTTCCAGTCAACACCAACTGTAACTCAAGATGCTGCAAGAGACTCACGTGACCCTACTGCTGAAAAGTCAAGAAGCCGCTTATCCTTCACCTTGAAGTCTGATCCCGGGGTAGTCAGTGACCCAAAGTTTAGTCAACATTCCCACAGTGTGCTGGAACCTTCATCAAATACCGCAAGGCCACTAGCCACAAGTATATTCCAGAAGAAACCGATCGATTTTTCACAATCTGGTAATAAAGATGTTGAAAGCTCTTCTATTTGGTCCAGGAAGACTCCTGAAGCTCCATTTTCTGCTGTGTCGAGTGCCAGTTCATCAACTGCCTTCTCAGGCAAAAGCTTCTCTCTGGAAGCTTCTACAAGAACAAGTCAGGTTGGTGAAGCCGTGTCGTCTTCTATTGCATCATTGCCTGTTCCTGTTACTATAGCGTCTTCATCCTCAGCGTTGAAAGACGCCACCTCATCCTCAACATCACTCGGTAAATCATCCACTGAATCAATGGCTGTTCCCGTTAGCTTAGCACCTTCCTCATCCACAGCATCTGCTGCATCACTTGGTAATTCGTCAACAGGTTTTAAGTTGAATTTGGGAGCTACTCAAACCGTCCCACTATCTGGACCTTCACCATCTTTTCTCTCGTTTCCATCTACCACCTCCTCCAATAAACCCTCTGTTAACATAGAATTAAACACATCTAAGTCAGAGCCGAACAAATTGACTCCAGTAACAGTTGAAAGTTCTCAACTAAACGTAGTTTCAGTCCCCAAGTTTGACTTGAAACCAAATGAGAATTCCTCTGGCCAAGCTTCGCCTCCTCAGCCCGTGGTATCTTCAGCTCCATCAGTACCTACAAGTCAAGCATCAACCATTTCTTTTTCTGGAAGTCAACTCAACTTAAGTGCTACAGCTAGTCCTGCATTAATATCAAGTTCTAAACCAGAACAACCATCGGTATCACCTGCTGTATCCTCACCACCCATCTCAAATCCAGCGGTGGGGGTTGGTGGAGAGATCAACAGTTCAGATCAAGCGGTTATCCAGGAGGATGATATGGAGGAAGAAGCTCCTGACACTACTCAACTTTCATTGGGAAACCTTGGTGGGTTTGGACTTGGGTCAAACCCAAACCCATCGGCACCCAAACAAAATCCGTTTGGCGCACCATTTGGTAACCCACCAGCAAGTACACCAAGTATGTCTTTTGCTGCTCCTCCACCATCTGGTGGTTTGTTTAAGCCTGCATCTTTTAGTGTTGAGTCTCAACAACCTTCCCAGCCACAACAGCAGAGTAGTTTTGGCGCGTTTACTGGTGGCTTTGCTAGTAACAACAATCAAAGTGCTGGTGGACAAGGGTTTGGGCAGCCTTCTAAGATTGGATCAGGTCAACAGGCTCTAGGTTCAGTCCTTGGTTCTTTTGGACAGTCAAGACAGCTTGGTGCTGGTCTTCCTGGAAGTGTTGCTTCTCCAAATCCGTTTGGCAGTGGGTTTGCTGGCAATCAATCTGGTGGTTTTGCAACTGCTTCCTCAGGTGGCAGCGGGTTTGCTAATTTGGCCTCAGGAGGTGGAGGCTTTAGTAGTTTAGCGACAAGTGGTGGTGGGTTTGCTGGTGCAGCTACGGGCGGTGGTGGTTTTGGTGCTCCAGCCACAGGAGGTGGTGGTTTTGGTGCTCCTGCCACTGGAGGTGGGGGTTTTGGTGCTCCAGCCACAGTAGGTGGTGGTTTTGGTGCTCCTGCCACTGGTGGTGGGGGTTTTGGTGCTCCTGCCACTGGCGGTGGTGGGTTTGGTGGCGGTGGGTTTGGTGCTGCTCCAGCAGCTGGTGGGTTTGGTGCTGCAGCTACGGGTGGCGGTGGTTTTGGCGGTGCTCCAGCAGCTGGTGGTGGATTTGGTGGTGCTCCAGCAGCTGGTAATTAGTCATCTATGTTATCTTTTTAATCTTTTTTGGTTATAAATATAGATAGCAGGTCTGCTCTATTTTCTTATAGTGTTGTGCGTAATTTCCAATGGGTCAACGTAAACTTTTTTTTTTGGCAATAAGGGAATGGGTTAAAAGTGAACCAAAGTCGTTTTTTGTGCATAGAACCTCTTTTTATATAATTGTAATAGTATTGATTTTTGTAACTATACTGAACAAGTTCATTGCTAAAGAATGTGTTCAAAATGGGTCAAAATGTAATAAATTTAACCAACATCCCTGGACCTATTTTCTTGGATCTAGACTTACATTGAGTTGTCAATCCTAATTGTATTGGCATGTTTTCACTTTGCTTTATTAATCATATTATATGACTGAATATATCGTTCAAATCGTGTAGGTGGGTTTGGAGGTTTTAGCAGTCAAGGCGGAAGTGGGTTCTCGACATTTGGTAGTAGTGGAGGAGCAGTAAGGCCTCCATCTGAGCTCTTTACACAGATGAGGAAATAGTTTACTTGAAGACGTTAAAGCAGTCACTCGTCAGGTGACTTGAGATGTGCAGAAAGTAGCTTCCGGACATGGTTTAAACTAGAATTTGAGGTTGTGGAGTAAATATGACCTTGTTAGATGTTTTACATGTCCAAAATGAGTCATCAAGTGCATGTCGCATGACAACTTAATTGACATGCCAATTGTTGATGGAATATCGTAAGCTGGTTGAAAATATATCAAGTTTTGAATCAAATCGTTTACTGGTGTATTGTTTGGTTCGCGAAAATCTAGCATTTTTGTGAAGTGAAATCATTTAGTTGTTTTAGTTTGAATTTGTCTTAGTACTCTTATTGAAGACTCAGATGCACAAATGGGCATAAGCCCAAGTTCTTTTAAGAGCCTTTTCATTCATTTAGGTGACAATTTTGCTTCTTTTATGTGTTGAGGGACTCTTAATACGGTATCTCAATATTCAAAAAAGGATGAAAATGATGTTGGTTGGGATTAATTTGAGCCTTGGTGCCCAAATTGTTCTGGACTTTTTCATGTCGAGGCTGGTCTTTACATGGGTTGGAGATACCAAACATGTATAAGCATTCAATGATGGGGATCAGTTCATACCAAGTATGTGTGCAATCCTACTTTTCGACTGGGGTTTTCCTACACTACTTGAGCACTTGTAAAAAAGGTCTATACACAAGGTCATTTGCTCTTATTTACTAGTTGTTTGACTTCACTTTTGGATTCTACGTGGTATAGACCTCTGATTAACATAAACTAAAATTACTCTACTTGACATATATAGAAGACACCATCATCAACAAAGGTGCATAATATACCGTCTATTTTATGTGTAGCCGTGTAGCTATGTGGTAACATTAAGGGCCTCATTACACTTAGTAAAATATATGTTCTATTAAATACATCAACGTAAAATAATATGCACCTTTCTAAACAAGAAGATATATGAATTTGATAAGATCCTCGTCCTAGAATATATATTTGAGACTTCTTTCTTGGGCTCTAGTAACCACCAAACATGACACAATCATTGATGAGTGCATGCTATGCCAAAATAGCGCATGCCAAACTAAAAGATATTTTTCATACCCTGTTGTATTATTACGTATAATTTTAACCCTAGCCCTAATGCTTAGTAATTAGTATATTCGATCTTATGGCCAAAATAAAGTATGCGATGGTAACAATGACCAAAAGTATCGTCGCCTGTTCTACTTATCCTTGTAGCTGGTGAGTGAATTTGGCTAATAATTATTGTAACAACCACCTAAATCCATTATCCATATGGTCAAGTCAGTTACAAATATTAAAAAAATAATAAGAAAACAAGAACCTAATCCGAGTTGAAGAATGCAAATTCATAGAATCCATTATCCATTATCCAGACATTCACAGTCTCAAATCCATTTAGTCTCAGTTGATTAATTTTGATAGTTTTGCAAGAGGTTCATAATTAATTGTCTTTATAGCTTGAAGAAGGTGCAATCTATAATCAAACTTTTAAACACTAAAATACATTCTGAAGCATTGGCCTAAACTCGATTCCTTCCACGATAATCCCACTTAAACTCCCACCCTTGGATTTCCATAATTTTACCTCGAGTGACACATGATCTTCTAACTGATGTAACGGTTTGCTCAACCTGACCTCCAACCAACCATCGTCCCTTTCTTCGATCCAACTATTCATTACATGTTGCATGAGATCTTTTGGCATCTGGAGTCCGTCAATACTTGGTAAATTTGATGGGTCATGCGATCCTTGATCATTCTTTGGCCTTATTGTTGGTATATCTATCGGCGGAATCAAATTTAAATGAGCAAAAACTGTACCTTGAATAGTGTCACCCAACTTGTACTTTGCTTTAATTAAACAAGGAAAGTTGGATGGAATGTGGTTATCTTCAAATTTGAACACAAGATAGCATGCATAGACATAGTTTGGTGAAAACATGAACGGCCGGAATCTACATGTGAAAAGATACCAATCATCCGTTCCAAGTTTTTTCACCTCTCTGAACCTGTTGGCGTATAAATACAGATTAGTAGGAATCTTTTAACCAAATTTTAAAATTATGTTGGAAATTACAATATCAAAGCTTCATAGAACATATAGTTTAAATAGGGACTAAGAACCTTGATTCAGATAATGATAGAGTTTGTAGACGTTCGTAACTATTGTCCTTGCATAAGATCTGTGTAGCTGGTAGTATCGAACAGATTTTGCTAGTTGATTTGCATAGTGAAAAGCACTATATATTAACCAAATAACACCAAGCAATTAGATTACGATCAAGTGCAAGATACATATAATAAAGGTGTTTGTGTGTCATGAGTCATGACATCTATCAAATAAACTATTTCATCTTGAAATGTATTCAACTTACCACTCTAAATTAAGTTGTGTAGCAATCTTTTGATAATTTTATTAAATGTACTTAACTTTCAAAATAAATCGCTGCATAACTTAGTAAAAAAGGCAAAATGGATACATTTCTAGATAATTATCTTTTTCAGAATACTATGATATGTTAAAACGCCAAAAAAGGTATAACGATGTTGGAATTACCAATTTGCCACCATAAGCAAGGAAACCCCTACGAAGAAGGAAGTAAAGCTCCTTTCTGCTAGTGTAATGCAAAGGTTCGTCTGATATTTGAATATAGTGTTGACAGTTATTTGGCAACTTTTTTGCCCAGTACAAATCGTCATCTACATCCTCTTTATTTGATATCAGTAGTCTCTTTATTCCTTCATTCTCTTCATGCTATATCTTACAAGTATGCAAAATTTAGTATGATTGTGATTTGCAAATAGACTAACAGCTAATCGAAGAAACTATAAAAAAAAAACGAAATAAAATGAAGCTTGCCATCTCTATCGGCTGAAATTCTATTCCTTGAATAGAAAGATCAGACACAATGGTGTCGTCGTAATATGAAAGCTCCTCTATCACAATGTCAAAATCAGCATTTGGCCCATGATTAAAGAAATTCCACATTCTAATCTTGTACCAATTGTCTTGAGTCAGTTCTGCATTATGTGTAGAATATACACTCAGCTCTTCTGTTTTCCATTTAATATTCATTAACTTTAAGTGCTTAAGATCCTTGTTTGGTTTTTTCGAATATCTGAATATCAAGTTGGCTGCATAAATGGTACCAAGTGATAATATGCTAGTTTTTATTTTACATCTGATTTCACGCCACTTCCCGTAATGATAATCCGCTATGACTGAAAACCTGACAATACATGAATGTCTATTAGTATTAATTTTCTTCAAACACAGAAGATAAGAGTGTTATCAAATAGTTACTGCACTTACAAATAGGTGTGTCATACTTAGGCATATGGAAAGATTGGTTTGACCAATATAATAAAGCTCAATTAATTTGAAGCATTTGCAAACAAAACTTACTTGAGCTAGGCTTGACTGCTCGGGTCGCTGCTTTAGGTTAGAACTATCTATTTTTACACAAGTGGAAATGGAAGACAAGAAAAGAAAACCATAGTTCTTAAGGTTGCAAGATAATAATAAATGGCAAATGATTCTTACCCACATTTTAGCTTTGTAATATTAATGTATGTGGCATGTTGTGAAACTATAGAAAGTATTACCATCGAGCTCTTCGTAAGTGACAGGAATAGTGTAGAAGATTTAAGAGCATACATGCCCAAAGAAATTCCCTATTCCATTGTAATCATGAACGACCATTTAGCACTATAATAATTATTATTCCTTTTATATCAGAAATGTGTTTCATACATTGTGTTTATTCCAATTTTGCGCCACTAAGGGATCAAGGGTACATGCCATAAGAATTTAGTACGTAAAGCAATTATCGACTAGTACAAACTTAGAAAGAAGTTACCTCAAATTACCAGGTTGGAACACCCAATGATGATCATTTCTCTCATCGAGCGTTAGAAATCTTCTTGCTGACACGAGTACACATTTCTTTCCATCATTGTTTATCGACAAGAACTGCTCATAAAAGAAAAAGTTAAATAAATTCAATAGCATAAAAAGTCATGCCATAAATATTATAAAATCTTTGCATTTGATAACATTTTTTTAAAAGAGAAATAAACCAGATGGTCCTTGTACAACGATACAATACAAAAGTAAATCACACTAGGAAAGTTAAGGCACTTTTTAAATACGTAGAAATGAACCATAAGAGAGGCAAAGACTGCTGTAATAACCTTTTGCCTATAGATGGTGTTTATCTTAGTTGAGTAAAAGGTTTTGGATGTTGGACATATAATGTCTTATATGCCAAAGAGATCAAGATGGGTCAAAATAAAGGGCCTGTAGATAGTTTCTGGTTTGGGCCGCAGGCCAACAAACCCATTAGATGAATAATATGGCAGTAGTAGGGTTGTAACGTTTACTTCATAGGATAAACGGTATAACCGTTTTAGAAAAGTTACAACGTTTACTTTTTCTGAATCGATATGCCTCTTATACATGGCACCGATTCATCTAGTGTAAATAGGGGTAAATGTATTTGTAAGTTGTATGAACGAAAATTGCAAGCATCAATAAAGTATATTCATGTTATTACCTGTGATTTGTTCATCATAGCAATATTAAACTCAACATTGGAGAGCACGGGTTGGTTGACGACAAATTATAAGAAACTACTACTATCTTACCGGCGTTAAGTTATAGTCAAGTGAAAGTGAGAATGCGATAACAGGGAGTAGTGGTCAGCGAATGTCAATAGTAGCGAAAATGTGAGTTATGTGTTCTTCATAGTGTGACTTCTCACTCCTATTGTGTGTGGTAGTGGCTGGGTGGGAAAGAGAGATTGCATATATGTTCACTCGTGGTAGTTTGGAATTTGGTAAAATTAAGAATAAAAATGCATAAGCTAGGTTAAATTATTTTTTTTGAAACTTTAGAACGGTAATTCACACTTTTTGTCTCCCCTTTGTGATCCCACATGCTCGTTTGTATATAGAAAAACTGGCGTTTTTATGACTGAATATGTCATTTTTTTTAACTTGACACATATTTATGGCATCGTATGAGAAATTTGGGTAAGCTCATAAATCTCACTTCATCACTTAACATATACAAGCATCTTGTGGCTTCATTCACCTACCAAAAACAAAGTCCACTTCCATTCTCATTTAATACACCAAACCCGTCTAATAATCCTATCCATAGAGACTCTATGAGACGAACATTCTTTCATCTCCCAATTGATGTAAGCGTTACCTTGTCTTTAGAAGGTTTTATCGAGGTTCTTACCATTCAAAGGAAACCAAACATCCGACCATCATCACCGATATATACCCAATTCTCATTAGCAGTGTAAACGAGCCAAGCTTTTATCAAGCAACTCGAGCTCGAGCTCGAGTTCAAGCTCGACTCGATCGAGCCGAGCTTTTATCGAGCTCGAACCCGAGCTCAAGCCCAAAAATCTGGCTCGAACCATATAATGAGTTGAGCTCAAGCTTTTGATAGCTCGGCTCGAGCGGGTATCGAGCTTTTCGAGCTTTAGTATAGATATATTTTTAAATATGTAAATAAGGGATGATTTGAACATTAGCCTAATTATAAGGAGTAACTCCATAAAGGATAAAATACTATATTCTAGACACACCTTTTAAACCTTAATGTTGGCTTTGGTTATGAGAATTTTATTGTTAGTTTTATTATTCTTAAAAATATCTAAGAGTAAATTACACCATTCGTCCTTGTGGTTTGCGTTGACCGCAGCCGTTCGTCCTTTGACCAAAAAAACTGCACCGTTAATCCTTAACGGGCATACGTTAGGCGCCATTAGTCCCTCCAACACTAACGCTCGTTAAGTGTTGTTACATTTTAAGTCCCATGAGGGTATACTGACCACAAGGACGAACGGTGCAATTTTTTTTTTTTTTTTTTCTTTTATTTTTAATATGTTAGTAAGTTCCGTTTTCGTCCGTTTTTTTTACGTTTTCGTCTGTTTTTTTACGTTTTCATCCGTTTTTTTTCCGTTTTCGTCTGTTTTTTTTACGTTTTCCTCCGTTTTTTACGTTTTCCTCTTTTTTTTTACGTTTTCGTCCGTTTTTTTTACGTTTTCGTCCCTTTTTTTACGTTTTCGTCCGCTTTTTTACGTTTTCGTCTGTTTTTTTACGTTTTCGTCCGTTTTTTTTACGTTTTCGTCCTTTTTTTTCACGTTTTCGTCCGCTTTTTTACGTTTTCGTCCGTTTTTTTTTCGTTTTCGTCTGTTTTTTTACGTTTTCGTCCGTTTTTTTACGTTTTCGTCCGTTTTTTTTACGCTTTCGTCTGTTTTTTTTACGTTTTCGTCTGTTTTTTTACGTTTTCCTCTGTTTTTTTACGTTTTCGTCCCTTTTTTTACGTTTTCGTCCACTTTTTTACGTTTTCGTCTGTTTTTTTTACGTTTTCCTCCGTTTTTTTTACGTTTTCCTCTGTTTTTTTTTACGTTTTCGTCCGTTTTTTTTACGTAAAAAATAAACAAAAACGGACGAAAACGTTAAAAAAACAGACAAAAACGGACGAAAACGTAAAAAAAACAGAGGAAAACGTGAAAAACAGACGAAAACGAAAAAAAACAAACGGAAACGTAAAAAAAGGGACAAAAACGTAAAAAACAGAGGAAAACGTAAAAAAACAGACGAAAACGTAAAAAAAAGGGACAAAACGTAAATAAAACAGAGGAAAACGTAAAAAAAACGGGCGAAAACGTAAAAAAAACAGACGAAAACGAAAAAAACGGACGAAAATGTAAAAAAAGGGACGAAAACGTAAAAAAACAGAGGATAATGTAAAAAAACAGACGAAAACGTAAAAAAAACAGACGAAAACGTAAAAAAAGGGACGAAAACGTAAAAAAATTGACGAAAACGTAAAAAAAAACAGAGGAAAACGTAAAAAAAGGGAGGAAAACGTAAAAAAACAGACGAAAACGTAAAAAAAGGGACGAAAACGTAAAAAAATGGACGAAAACGTAAAAAAACAGAGGAAAACGTAAAAAAATGGTCAAAAGCGAAAAAAATGGACGAAAACGTAAAACAGAGGAAAACGTAAAAAAACAGACGAAAAAGTAAAAAAAACGGACGAAAACGTAAAAAAACAGACGAAAACGAAAAAAACGGACGAAAACGTAAAAAAACAGACGAAAACATAAAAAAAGGGACGAAAACGTAAAAAAACGGACGAAAACGTAAAAAAACAAAGGAAAACGTAAAAAACCGGAGGAAAACGTAAAAAAAAGAGACGAAAACGTTAAAAAACAGACGAAAACGGAAAAAAAAACAGATGAAAACGTAAAAAAACAGACGAAAACGGAACTTACTAACATATTAAAAATAAAAGAAAAAAAAATTGCACCGTTCGTCCTTGTGGTCAGTATACCCTCATGGGACTTAAAATGTAACAACACTTAACGAGCGTTAGTGATGGAGGGACTAATGGCGCCTAACGTATGCCCGTTAAGGATTAACGGTGCAGTTTTTTTGGTCAAAGGACGAACGGCTGCGGTCAACGCAAACCACAAGGACGAATGGTGTAATTTACTCAATATCTAATTTGGTTTTCAAATGGTTAAGTATTTTACTTCCAGTTTGTGTGATTCGAGATCATGTACAGTTATGTGTGAAGACTATATTTTTTTTGTGGTAGTTGCAATTTGCAATTCATTTTGACACGGAATGGTGTATCTGCTATTTTGTTCAAGCTTAGTTCAGCTGCAAATATAGTTGCTACAGATTTGAGCTTTTCAAGCTAAGCTCGAGCTGAGCTCAAGCTTTGATGGTTAAAGCTTGAAGAGCAATCGAGTCGAGCTCGAGCTCGAGCCAGTCTTTTATTTTTCGAGCCGAGCTCGAGCCTTGTTAAGCTCGGGCTTAGCTCGGCTCGATTACACCCCTAGTTGTGATAGGAACCATCACAACTCTCGTGATTCCCATCAAAGAACTAAACATTGCTTGAAGTGTGATTTTAAAAAAGGGCTGCATATGGCCCAATATGGATCCGGGTTAAGTTTCAAGTTGAACCAACCTTTTGCATAAATAGATTTGTATTTCTAAAGAAACTAATATTATTAATTGACGTATTTACAAAATGAAATTCATAAAAGAATTTACCTTGTTGCCTTCATCAAAAAGAATTCCCTTATGAAGAAGAGAAAAGAGTTCCCTTTTGATTGTATAAATAGCATGAGGAATGTTGAGCATCTTAATTAATAACTCAAAGTCTCGTGGCAGCTTTTTCTCCCAGTACTCGCCTTCATTCTCACCTGCATCTGAGTCAGTTTCTTCCTCATGATTTAGAGAGTCGTCATCCGATTCAGATTCTTCCTCGCGACGACGGGGGTAGCCATGCACCTTTTCGTACTCATACTCCACCTATAAAAGGTATATATAACTACAATGTGACATTGTGACATATGAAATATGCTAATCTTTACCGCATATAAAAAAAAATGATCTTGCTTAAAAACTCCTAATATACCTTATACCTAATTAATAATTATCTTACAAAATATCTTGTTTACTTACCTACATATTTTTACACATCTTCATTACTCCTTAAAATATCATGTTGACTTATTCCATCTTTGTAAATGACTACATTACTCCTTAAGGCTTAAACTAGTTAAACTTATGAATTTGATAGGTTAATGTTTTACAACTATTATTTTCAACTAATGATAGATTTATTAACATCTATTTATGATTCACAATCTCTATTATATAACACATTCATCTTCCATCATTTTTCTTATTGTGTGGTTATGTGAATTTGTCGAAAACGAGTGACCCAATTAAAGTTGACGTCATTGTTGAAAAGACTTCTAGCCAAGATGAGGTCGAGGTAAATTTTATCCATTCCTAGTTTTCTTCCTCTTACATTACATATTCATCCCATTCCCAATCCTAAGTTGAATATATTATCGGATGCTTTAACTTTTTTCGGTTAAATTTTGATTACTTTACATTTTAGGCATAAACATTACACAGAACACTTAACCACCATATCATAACTACAACTATATGCCGCTATAAACTTTCGTTGCTATGTGTGGGTACTCATTTTGTAAATCATAAAAACGAAAATAATCCCTCTCAAACAACTAAGTTCCAGGTTGATTTGCTATCACTCCAATTTTATAAGGAATTTGCTAACAACTGTTAAAATATCTAAGATTATTTGTTTAGAAGATATTTTGTTATCTTAATCATGAAGGATACTTCATGGTTAAGTATTCTTACCTCTTAAGAATATTAGATATTTAGTATTCTTAACTAGGAAGTATTCTTACTTGTTAAGAATACTTAGATATTTACTAGTCTTAGCTATTAAGAAGCTTACCTACTAAGAATACTTAGAGGCAAAGGAAGCTTATGTACTAAGTTTTGTAAGGCAATAAATAGGAGTGTAATACAAAGCTAGAATATCACTCTAGCCTTCAATTTCCATTTTCAATTTACTCTCTCTATCATTATACCTGCTACTTAATTCATATCTAAGTGCAGAATTTATCAATCATTTACAGTGGTATCAGAGCTTCTTTTCTTAAGGGGTTGTGCTATTACTCGAGTAAAACACCTTCGAGATTCAACAAAAATTCAGCCTAGACATGGCATCTAGTGCATCTACTGCTCTTGCAATTCCAATATTTTATGGAGTGCATATCATATTTGGGCAGTAAAAATGAAAACATATTTGAAATCTCAAGGTTTATGGAAGGTTGTAGAGACTGATGAAAGTCCTCCGGCACTCGGAGACAATGCAACAGTTGCTCAGTTAAGAATTTTCGAGACTGAGTCGCTAAAGAAGGACAAGGCACTAACATGTTTGCATTCAGGTATCGCCGATCAAATTTTCACCTCCATAATGGACTTGGAGACACCAAAAGCTGTGTGGGATAAACTCCAAGAAACCTTTGAAGGTACTGATAGAGTAAAAGCTGTCAGATTATTAACTCTCAAAAGAGAGTTTGAATTATTAAGAATGAAAGACGACGAGCTGGTGAAAGATTACTCATCAAGGATGATGGACGTGGTTAATCAAATGAGACTTCATAGAGAAGTTGTGAAAGACCAGAAAGTAGTGGAGAAGATGATGATTAGCGTTCCTTCAAAGTTTGAAGCAAAAATTTCTGCCATAGAAGAATCATGTGACCTCAATACGCTTACTGTTTTTGAACTAACTAGTAAACTCCAAGCACAAGAGCAAAGAGTTTCTGTTAGATCAGAGGAGAAAGCTGAAGGTGCTTTTTGAGTATTTTCTAGAAGTAACAAGGCAGGAAATTCCAAACAGAACACTTCCAAAAGAGGAAGTTTCAGCAAAGGAAACAGCAGAGGTTCTACCTCCCAAAACTCTTCTTCAGCACTAAAGAAAGGTATTTTTCCTCCATGTAATATTTGTCAAAATACGAACCATCAAGAAGCTGATTGTTGTTTCAAAGATAAACCAAACTTCAAGTGCAACTTTTGCAATAAGTTTGGACATGTCGAGAAGTATTGTAGAACAAAGAAAACTCGAAACACCACACAAAGAAATCACCAAGCAAATGTTTCCGAAGAAGATCAGGTTGATGATGAACACTTGTTCATGGCGTCGCATCTTGATAAACATCCGGACAGCCTTACTTGGCTTATGGATAGTAGATGCACAAGTCATATGACTCCAGAAAGGTCTTTCTCTATTAGTCTCGACACCACAGACAACCCAAGAGTGAAGTTGGGAGATGGATATTATGCTCGAGCAAAAGGAAGAGGTACTATAGCTATCAACACAAAGAAAGGTACCAAATACATTTCTAGAGTCTTATATGTGCTTGCACTTGATCAAAATATGTTAAGTGTGCCACAAATGATAAAGAATGGCTATGGTGTTAATTTTAAGAAGGATTCGCGATGCGTTATCACTAATTCTAGTGATACTGAAATAGCTAGCCTTGATATGGTAAATAATAGCTATTATTTGAAGTTTGATGTAGCAAATACTAGCGCTTTTAGTGTTACTGAAGATGATAGTATGAAATGGTACAAAAGATTTGGCCACTTCAATTACAGAACACTTAAGTATATGTATACTACTCAATTGGTGAAAGATATGCCTCCCATCAGCGAAGTTGATTCTAAGTGTGAAGGTTGTGAACTGGGGAAAAGTCACATGTTGCCCTTCTCAAAAGCTGGTGTGACGAGAGCCACCCACAAGTTAGAAATTGTTCATTCTGATATTTGTGGTCCTATGTCTACACCATCTTGGAGCGGTAATAAATATTTTGTTCTTTTCATTGACGATTATACCAGAATGTGCTGGGTTTATTTTCTTAACAGCAAAGCTTCGGTATTTTCAATCTTTAAAAGTTTCAAGAAACTTGTTGAAGTACAAAGCGGCAGTACTTTGCGTATTCTGAGAAGTGACAATGGTGGAGAATACACATCAAACGAGTTTGAAGAATTCCTTCGACAACAAGGAGTAATTCACCAAGTTACAGTTCCATACTCGCCTAAACAAAATGGTGTTTCTGAAAGAAAGAACAAAACAGTTATGGAGATGGCGAGATCAATGTTGTTCGAGAAGAAATTACCAAAGACATTTTGGGCCGAGGCAGTAGCTACATCTGTATATTTGCTGAACAGATTAGCAACAAAAGCCGTAAGGGGTAAGACTCCAATGATGGAGAATACACATCAAATGAGTTTGAAGAATTCCTTCAACAACAAGGAGTAATTCACCAAGTTACAGTTCCATACTCGCCTCAACAAAATGGTGTTTCTGAAAGAAAGAACAGAACAGTTATGGAGATGGCGAGATCAATGTTGTTCGAGAAGAAATTACCAAAGACATTTTGGGCCGTGGGCAATAGCTACATCTGTATATTTGCTGAACAGATTAGCAACAAAAGCCGTAAGGGGTAAGACTCCAATTGAAGCTTGGTCGGAGAATCAAACCATCGATTCAACACTTAAAAGTCTTCGGTTCTATCGCTTATTATCACATTCCAGACATCAAAAGATCAAAACTTGATGCAAAATCCAGAAAAGGGATCTTTGTCGGTTATGCAACAGAGTCAAAAGGATACAGAATTTATGATCTCACTAATAGTAAAATTGCAATCAGTAGAGATGTGACTTTCGATGAAGGATCCTACTGGGACTGGAATGCGGAAGTTAAAAGGCATGTAGATATGTTTTTAGAAGAAACACGTCATGATGAAGTTGATATTCCCGAATTTGATATTGAAGATACAACTGACACTGATGTGTTAAGAACAAGACCGCTTGTTGATGTTTACGAGTCGTGTAATTCTTTTACTGAACCTGAAAGCTATTTGGATACCTCCAAACATTCTCAATGGATTGAAGCAATGAAAGCTGAACTTGAAATGATCATGAAAAACAAGACATGGAAGCTTGTTGACTTGCCAGAAGGGAAAAATGCAATAGGTGTGAAGTGGGTCTACAAAACCAAATTTCAGCCTGACGGATCAATTTACAAGCATAAAGCAAGATTGGTCGTGAAAGGATATTCTCAGGTTGCTGGTGTAGATTTCGGTGACACTTTTGCTCCCGTTGCTCGTCATGATACAATCAAGTTATTATTAGCTATGGCTACTCAACGAAATTGGAAGATTCACCATCTTGATGTCAAATCTGCATTTCTCAATGGTGAACTTGAGGAGGAGATTTATGTAAGACAGCCCGAAGGTTTTGAAGTAGTCGGTCAAGAAGAAAAAGTTTATCGACTCTACAAGGCACTTTATGGTCTTAAGCAAGCACAAAGGGCGTGGTATGCAAAGATCGATGCTCATTTGCTGAATCATAACTTCAGGAGGAGCTCAAGTGAGTCAACTCTTTATGTCAAGCAATTTAATTCTCAAGAGAGGCTGATTATCTCTCTTTATGTTGACGACTTACTTGTGATTGGAAGCAACGATGATCTTGTTGCACAATTTAAGAAACAAATGGAATCTGAATTTGATATGTCAGATTTGGGACTAGTATCCTATTTTCTGGGCATGGAAATCACGCAACTACCTAACGGTGTACATATTTCTCAAAGAAAGTATGCTAGTGATATGCTGAAGAAATTCAAGATGTTCTTATGCAAACCAGTTGCTTCGCCACTAGTCTACAAGTGCAAGTTATCAAAAGATGATGGAAAGAAACTTCTAAATCCAACGCGATATAGAAGTATTGTTGGGAGCCTACTTTATTTAACAATCTCAAGACCAGATTTAGCCTTTGCAGCCAGTTTTCTATCAAGGTTTATGAGTGAACCGTCTAGTTCTCATTTGGGAGCTGCAAAGAGAGTCTTAAGATATGTGAAAGGTTCTCTTAATCTTGGAATTATGTTCGAAAGAAACAAAGATGTGATACTTGAAGGATATGCTGATAGTGATTGGGCCGGAAGCATTGATGATTCAAAAAGTACTTCTGGTTATATTTTTACTCTTGGTTCGAGTGTATTTTGTTGGAACTCCAAAAAGCAAGGCGTTGTCGCACAATCTTCTGCAGAAGCAGAATATATAGCTGTTGCGGGTGCTGTAAATCATGCTATTTGGATTAGAAAATTATTGTCCGATTTGGAGCTAACACAAGAAGGTCCAACTGTGATCTACTGTGATAACAAGTCTGCTATTGCTATAGCAGAAAATCCCGTTAAACATGGAAGAACAAAGCATATACATGTCAAGTATCATGCCATTCGAGAAGCTAAGAAGAATGGAGAAGTCAAGCTGAAGTATTGCACATCTGAAACTCAACATCTGAAACTCAACTAGCAGATATGCTTACAAAGTCAATTACCGGGAAGAAGCTAAACTACTTCAAGACTCAGCTTATGACATCAAACAACAATCTTAAGGAGGAGTGTTAAAATATCTCAGATTGTTTGTTTAGAAGATATTTTGTTATCTTAATCATGAAGGATACTTCATGGTTAAGTATTCTTACCTCTTAAGAATATTAGATATTTAGTATTCTTAATTAACTAGGAAGTATTCTTACTTGTTAAGAATACTTAGATATTTACTAGTCTTAGCTATTAAGAACCTTACCTACTAAGAATACTTAGAGGCAAAGGAAGCTTATGTACTAAGTTTTGTAAGGCTATAAATAGGAGTGTAATACAAAGCTAGAATATATCACTCTAGCCTTCAATTTCCATTTTCAATTTACTCTCTATAATTATATTTGCTACTTAATTCATGTCTATGTGCAGAATTTATCAATCGTTTACAACAACAACCCACTAGGTGTTGTTTAAGCATTCCATATATAAACGGATGTATTTCATAATTATACACTTTTAATCATTTTAATAAGGGTTTTGTTAAACACAACCCTATGAGTTGTGTATAAGCCTTCTATAAATATATAATTAACATTTAATGAACACTTAATGAATTCTAAACTTTCCATAATTAACAGCACTTACCTCTTTTATAATTATAAAAAGTACGTAGTATATAATTATGAACTATATGAGTTCATTAATTATCTGTTTAACAAAACCCTTTTAATAAACATATATGTGATGTTAATCATACACTTTTAATCATTTTAAATATTGTTGCTCTCTTTTGAGTAAATTTGATAAAATCTCAAATTTATTTCAAAATAAATATATTATTAATTGACCTTTGTTGGAAATACTCGAGTTGAAGTAGAAGTTGCCTTCATTTAAAGTTATACAACACCGAAAAGATGATACGGAGTAGGACTTACTTGATACTGAAGTGAAATTTCAAGTTCTTTCACGAGTTCAGCCATTGACGGGCGTTCTTTGTGATCTGTCCGCACACAACGATAGGCGACTCCTGAAAATCTTTCTAAACAGTCTGGCGAAATCTGCCCCATTATACATTCGAGTACAATAGTATCTAGCCTATTTTCTTCGTAGCCCTTTTTCCATAATGGCACCTTAATATGTCCAATGTCATTCTTATATTCGAATTCACACACAAGTTTTCCACAAAGAACTTCAAACAAAACAACGCCAAGTGAATAGACGTCGGATTCTTTTGTCAACAACGCTGTCTCTGCATACATTGGATCACAATACCCAACTGTTCCTACAGCGTGAGAGACAAGAAAGGTATATGGCTGGTTAGCGGGGCCAAATTTGGAAAGGCCAAAGTCTGTTAATTTAGCATTCCAATTTTCGTCCAACAATATATTGCCACTCTTGATGTCGCGGTGTAGGACTCTCTGCTGGGAACCAAGAGGATCATGAAGGTGTTTTAGCCCACGTGCAGCACCGATGCATATACGAAGGCGTTGATTCCAAGAGAGATCGGTGTTACTTAGATGCCTGTCTAGACTTTTGGTGGATAGATACTCGTACACGAGAATCTTCTCATCACCCTCATCACAAAAGCCTAACAGAGAGACGATATTATCATGTTTGTAACGAGAAAGCATGATGATCTCTTTCCAAAACTCAGGCTCGCCTTGCCCAAATTCTCTATTCAATCGCTTTACAGCAACCATGGTGAGCCCTCCGGAGAGGAGAAGTTCTGCTTTATAAACCTTACCAAATCCACCTCTACCGATAACGTTGGTTTCCTCAAAGTTATTGGTGGCCGATATTATATCCTCGAGCGGGATTCTGAGATGTTGGAACTCTCTTATTGAAGACATTGTTTTGAATTTTGATGATGAGAAGAAGAAAAAGAAAACAAGCCAAAAAGGAAAAAGATATGCAGACTAATAGTAGCTCATCAAACTTGTGAGTTGTGTGATCTACAAACATAGTCAACGTCCCCCTCCTTTCTCTCTCTTAACTATGTGACAAAAAAGAAAGACCATAACGACCAATTAAAACTCGACATTTATTGTAGATCCACTAGCTACTCTTTGCACGGGGTTCCAGGTAAGTTTTTTTTTTTTTTTTGATACAATTGAACGAAAAAAACCCGGGTTCTAAAACCAATCATCTGTGGCCCGAAAAACGGGTCAAAGAAACCCGCCACAATTGACTTCCAAATAAAACCAATCCTTATTTTGCACGGGTACCTTGCAAAAAAACGGGTCAAAAAACTCAGCTTTTTAAAACAGGTTAACTGGTTAGGTCATTCAGGTTTTGGGTGACCGGGTCAAACCGGGTCTTGAAACCCGGTTGGGTTTGGTTTTTTTCAAATTTTTTTTAATAAAAAATGGGTTGACCCGGTTGAAAAAAATGAAAAACCGGATTGACCTGGCGTCTGCTGGCGGTTGACCCGGTCGAAAAAATAAAAAAATTTAAATAGAAAACTAGGTTGACCCGGCGGTAAAACCGGTGCCCAATGATTTGACCTGGTCGATTAAAAACCCGGTTTTTTAAACATTGTCATTTCATATACATTATATACCTTTTCAACATAATTTTTTGAGTGAATTATGCCGTTAGTCCTTATGTAGTTGCTAGATTTCACGTTGTCCTTTTTACAGAGAAATTACTGCAGTCCTCCCCAACGTTTGAATTTTGGCACGCTGCTACTCCAATTTTGTAACGATCGTTACACAGTCGTGTTAAGTCTAGTCACGTGCATTTCACACAAGGGTATTGACGTGTTTCGAAAGCTTTAATTTATATTACTAGTTTGATCGTTTTTCTCAAATCAAACGGGTAAAGTATAACTCTTTCGTTTGTAGTAGAGTTTGATAAGACCATGTCATTCAAAGGGAGCTACGTGTTTTTCAAGATCAAAATTGGTTTGTAAAATTAGTCTAAATGATTGTCACTTATCATAAGACTAAGTTTGTTCGTAAATGTGCAGAATTTAACAAGATGATTAAAAGTACGTTTGTTTAGGCCAAGAAACGCAAGACCGTAAATGATGTATGGATAAAATTACACGCACAAAAAATTCACACAAGCCATACATGATGGGTAATCATAATAGCAAGCATATCTACCGTTTACACAAAGAAGTTCTTTCGACCTATGAATCTAAGTGTAACAAGCGCGTTAAGGTTGGTTTGTGGTCGAAAATATAACAAATATGCTTTTCTTAATACGATTGGTCAACATAAGATTAAGTCTTAAACATGATTCTACTTAGGTTGTTTATCGTCTTAATAATCAATTCTAACAAGATTAATACCGAATTGTTAGAGATAGACAATACGAAATAAATCAAGGCAATAGACCCCTTCGACCTACATCCATAGCAAATACAAACCAAACGATAAACAATTACCCAAGCAAAACAATATTAAACATATAGGTAATATAGTCGCAAGAATATGTCCCTAGTATCACATCTCTATCCCATTTCAAGATTGGCCTAAACAAACATTATTAGACTAAACAAACATTATTAGACTACTACATAATCACATAAATGAAACACAATACAACCTCATAAACCTTAGTAGAAATCATACTTAATAGATTGTACCAAAATTACAAGAACGAATAGTTGCGATTACAAGTTTTCCTAATGAATATTAGTGGCCCAAGCCCACTAAATTCACGCTAGAATCAAGCCCATTACCTAAGTCAATCAATAAACACTTGATAGCAGCCCGACTTAAATCCCATGTAAGGGTGTTCATGGTTCGGGTAATAAACCGAATAAACCGAAAGCCGAACCGAACTTAAAATTCAGTTTTCGGATATCTGAACCAAAAACCAAACTTTTATATATATATATATATATATATATATATATATATATATATATATATATATATATAGTTAGGATCAAATAGGAAGAAAAGTTAAAATAAGAAGAATAGGAAGAAACCACAACCACACATTCTAGATGCACCTACAAAAATGGATGCATCTTCATTCAAATTTTCCCTCCCAAATAAAAATGTGTGGCTAGAATTACTTCTTACCCTTCTTATTTTCATTATTCTTCCTATTGGATCCCTTCCCTATATATATATATATATATATATATATATATATATATATATATATATACTAGCTTCAAGACCCGCCCGATGGGCGGGCTAGTCCCATGAATTTAATTTACTAAAACTTAGAAGATTAAACATAAAGATGGTTGTTTATAATGCATAAAGTTGCTAAATATTGAGACAAACAAAAGATATATGAATTCACACGATTATATGAAAGCAACTAAACACGCATTTATCTGTTCGAAACAAAAACATATGTATCGATTAAGAGGCAACATAGAATATCAATGTTTTTTTTTTTTTTTTTTTTTTTTTTTTTTTGACATGGAAAGATTTTGCGTCAAACTATCACATACATCCATTAAGTCCATGTTTACTCTTAACTCTCGACATCGCGACCTAAATTTAGCTATGAGAGAAACTCATGCGTTAACTAAACTCAGGAGTTAATTAAACTTAAGAGAGTTCTTTTCAAAAGTCATTACTAATATACTAAGGCAGTGATCACAATTATGAAATCATAAAAGCATAACTTTATTAGCATATAAACTTACTATAATAAAAATGGACAATGGTGGTTAAAATCTACCATGTAATTGCTAGCTTCTTGCTAGTTTTATTTTTAATGAAATGCTGTTGTTCAAAAAATAATAATAATAAAAAATGGACAATGAAAAATACATGAAACTCACCACTTAACCAATTAACACCATAAAAAATAACTGCATATAGAAATTTGGACCATTAGCCATGTCCAAACCACGCGATGAGGCGTCATTTCATGTCGTTGATAATTGCACGGTATTTTCTTTAAAAAGTAGAAAGTTGGCCGGTTTTTGTGTTACATGCATAGTTTGCGTCTTCCCACTACTTGTTACACCATGAGAATTTAAGGCCCGCGCTTCTCGGCGGGGCGTTTGTCAACATAGAATTTTGTATAGACCATTTTCTATAAAAGAAATAATGTTTTACATTAAACAATTTAGTGGTGGTAATTGATATACAACTACAGTGATAAACAATTCAACTCTACATATACGTTAGCTTTTACAAATTAGACTATACCATGGACTGCATTCGCTAACCATTCTTACACAAATGCTAACAATTTTAAACCTCTAATGAATCAGATCCATTGGAGATGGGGGATCTAAGAAAAACTTGCTAGGTGTTTTCCCTTCAAGACTTCTAGGATGATAGACGTAAGTATAACTGCAGCAAGAACGAACCCATAACCAATCTTCCATGAACTTCCAACATAATGACGGTACCAGTTCCAGTACTTTCCATGCTTAATGTCTTTATCAGGTCTTACAAAAAATGCCATAACCTGAAATCCATGATACGAATAACATATACTGCTAGAGCTATAGTTTTGGCTTTTGCAGTCAAACATTTTTTGTTTCAATCCCATAAAAGGCTAGAATCTTTTTAAGATTTCTATACCAAAACTTTAATGTTCCATTATATTTTGGTGATGGATTAGTAAACACATGAATCTTTTACTTGAATTTTAAAAATTTAGGGATTAATATTGGAATAGAAGTTTAGTAGAAGGCAAAGATCCATTACACTTTTTTGAGCGTCTGGTGTCCTTCGCACTGTTTATTGATGTGGCTCGTCATCTTTATGTTTGAGATTCCAAATTTGCTTCACTACAGCCATCTAGCCTGTCATTTTCTTGTAATCCAATCATCAAGTCATCATGGCCCATGTTAAAAATCAGCACAAAATCATAGTGTTTGAGTAAAATGGGTAATTTCAGAAATAAATACTTCTAGAGATATTGAAACGCAACAATAGTGAAATTTCTAAAGAAAGTAAACCATTTTTCTAATGAAGATAAAGTAACATGACATTTTGGAGAAGACGATACAATAAAGAGCGAATAACTACATGTTACGTTCCACGTCCTTACAAAAAATTCAGAAAAGTTGTTCAAAAACTAAGGTCACCAAACGTATCTGATCTATCGTTGAAAAGTTGAATTCACCAAGATCTTGTGTTTGTCTACGCCCATTGTAAAAAGTGAATTATTCGCATTCCTGTGTAACCGTACATGATCTTGGATGAATGATTATAATACACTTACCTTGCAACAATTTTGGACTTGTATATTGTAAGGAGTTCCAGGCAAAAGATCAATTCACTTTTTACTCTAAAATTGACATGCAACAATTTTGCTCAGGAGGAGCCTCTAACGATGTTGTCTTTTAGGTTGGGAGTTAATGTCAAAATGTGTGTGTGATTTAGTGAAGTCTGCATTTAAATTCAACTATAAATTGTAAACCTAAAAGTCATCATACGGCCTCAATGAAAATAATGACTCTTAGACAAACTAAATGAACATATATGCAAGCAAGCTCAATGTAATCGAAGTGTGATCTGATATTAGGCGCAATGGCTACAAATAATACACAAATAGTCCTATCAGAAGATGAGTTAAGGTAAACCAAAACTTCAATTGTTGCTATAACTTGACTAATAAAGTTATCAGACCAAAAAAAAAGTAATCTTTACTACCTATGATAAGAGCACAACAAAAGATTTATTTGATATCTTAATCCTATACAAACATAATTGTTATATACTATCATACTCTATTGAAGTAACAACAGTGAGAAAAATGACTCTAACCTCTAATACTTGCTCAAACTCAATGGACCAAACACCTATCTATGACTAAACAACTACTTCACAATCACATCATTACTGTGCACTGCCTTCTAGCTGCAGCCCCACACCAAACCAAAACCATCTTTATCACCAAGTATATTTTTATCATCACCAATAACATTTATTTCTTCTTTTGACAATATTGAAGATAAAATCATTAATAGTTTTCCCTAAGTCACTGTTTAATTTCATCACTCGCTAAATATTAAATAAAGAGGAATTTGCAAGAACATAAAGCAATATGCCCATCAGCTGTAGCACAATACGATTTCAATCATATTATTACAGCCTTAATAATATGGTTAAACAATAGGCACCGTTGGTATACGACATCATACTCATTATGAAAACATATCTAATCGTTACAGATGTCACAATATAACTTACATTGGAAAGGCGAAAGGGACAGAAGTTGGGCTTCCCTCTATGTCCATATTTCAGCAAGCATGCCCATCTCTTCAAAGAAGCAATATCCTGAAATACGATAACAACATAAGATAAGCAATTTTTACAATAACCAAGACTTGATGACTATAATTAAATCACCTCTCCAGTGTTTCGCTCGTCATAGCTAGTATGTAGTAGGTCAGTCCTCATTCTTTCACACTGCTCTGCAAACACAACAATCACTTATTACAAAATCAATAGGAAGGGCTTGCAAGGACTATCGGCAAAGATATCACCCTTAATTCAAATATTTTAACAAAAAGATTCAAGCTTCAACAAAAAATAAATTAAGAACTGCAAATCTAAAATCTTAAGGCTGAGAGATGGCTTTTCACACAGCATATTAAGTTTTTTTACAAATTGCAGCCTAATCATATAAGCAGTTCATATATCCCATACACCGAAGAGAGCGTAGGTCTTGTTGAGTGTTTCTTTAAGTTTTTTTGGGCTTTATAAGCCAAATCTAATCCTGTTAAGTTCTAACCTGAAACTTACTGTACACGTAAGAAGTCGCCGCTACCAAAAAAATGCCTTCAAGAAATTGAGAAGAGAAGCAAGCTCCCACCGTTGCTGGAGAATATTCCAGTGAGTTTCAGTCCCAGCGACACAACAAAACTGTCAATTTACAACTTAATTAATCAATGCTCAAATTCCAATATAACCAAAATCTAAAAACACGGCAGATTATGAAACTTAATTATCTCATTAACCAAGAATCAAAAACACAAATTAACACCACCCTTAAAATAAAATATTTGTAGTTCATTACCAATTTATTTCTTTTCTACACATCAACCGGTCATTGCTCCATCCTTGTTGCCGCTCCTCACGGAGATGCTGACTACTCCAAGAGTCCTAACATATTCACCTAAAACACATTATCAAAACCAAAACTGAAATTGATATTTGATAAAAAGAGAGATGTGAATGCACACTTCAGAATTTATTTGATATTTAAATGCCATGAATCAAAAGTTAAAACCATACATATCTTGGTGTGTACAGATGGTTATACAAGAAAGAAGGAAGCTCATGATACGACTAAGTACAAAGCATTGGTTTCATGTACCCGAAACTCTAGCTGATGCAATTGTTACTTGAAATTTTTATATGAAATTGTGTTAAAGACACGCACCTTTCCACCATTCTCATGCATAGATACATTTGGATTGTGGCGTGTCCCATTTGCCTCCGAACCGTGAACCAACTGCATCCCACTACCTATCAGGTTGCTACCATAGCACCATCTTGTTGATACTCGAAGTCGCCTTCTTGCATCATACCACCTTGATTGTATCCCTGGCCACCACCACATTTATCATACCCTTTTCTTGGTCTCGTTTTCAATAGAAAATCAAAGATTGATAACATCTTTAAGGCTGTTACTGTTGATCTTGCAACAACCTCCCCATGCTTCCATTATTTGCACTTTCAAACCTTCACCTAACGCGTATCAAAGTTAAACATTAGGATATTCACATACACTTTTCATACTATCAGGCACAATACCACTTTCTAATTCACCTTCAATGCAATAAAAACCAAAAATCAAAAGTTTTGGCGAGACCGGTTTCACTACAGTAACAGTGTTTTGAACATCATCTTCTATAAACAAGCCTATAACACTCTAAAAACAACTTACTCACCCTATCAAAACATAATAACTATAGAAGATTCAAAATCATAATCTGTCATAATTTTTTCCATTGTACACCTAAAATCAAATTGAAAATTATGACTTTTTAACATCAGAACATATAATTATAACATGATTATCGAATCACATTAAACACAGGTCTAATGAGGGTTTGAATTATAACATATATAAAGTAAACATACCTGTATCATTTTGACAATGATAAAATTCGTTGACCAAATAGCATGTTGTAGGTTATGAATTTCATCACTTTTTCCACCCAAATTAATCATTCGATTTGTATCTTCAAATTTCGTTTGCGATGATGTGAGATGAAGATATAATAAAAAGAGATTCAGGCTTTTGAAAGTTGTTCAGATCTTGAATAAAATTAATTAACTTTCCTTATTTCTAGGGATTTTTGTTTAACCGAATTGATTTTGAATTTTTTGCATTCTTTCTATTAGTAGTGATGTTTTCACGTGTCATTCTTTTAGAATTTTTAGAGAATTTTTGCCTTTAAAAATAGCAATCACACTTGTTCTATATATAGGTTGAGATATATATATATATATATATATATATATATATATATATATATATATATATATATATATATATATATATATATATATATATATATATATATATATATATAAGACCATTAAAATTTTATATAATATAAAAAGCACTTTTTATGCTTGAAATAGTTTTTTTTTTTTTTTTTTTCACAAAAATCTATATAATTAAATATAAAAATATATATATATATATATATATATATATATATATATATATATATATATATATATATATATATATATATATATATATATAAATGGTGTAATTCAAGTACAAATTTCGGTTATCGGTTTTGACCCATAACCGAACCGAACTTCGCTTCGGTTCTCAGTTTGGTTTGGTCATAGATATTTTCGGTTTGGTTTGGTTCGGTTTTCGGTTATGACCCAAAGAAAATTAACCGAATAAACCGATTAACCCGAGAACCGAACCGATGAGCACCCCTAATCCCAGGCAACGTAAGGCCTCATAAACTCGTTTTTGTATTGAGCACATAGTACCGTTGCTCACATCATTCTCATCAGGTCCTTACCGTTCTACACGGGTAACCAAACAACAAAATCATTCTCATCCCGTCTCTTAAACTGATTTACACACCATACGTAAATATGGCGCCATCCCCAAACCCCCATTACGTAAACACGGACGAAACATGCAATTTTACAAAACGACGATTTTTGCAATTTACTCTATATATAAAACAAATAAGTTGATAAACAATAAATTTGGTATTAAATAATTTTTCATTCCATTGTCATAGCATAGACAAACAAGAGAATCGAGTATTGCCATATTTCTCGTGTTGATTCATTAAATCTACCAAACAAGAATAACATTGAGACCCATTCTCATTCTTTACATTTCCATTCTTAAAAGCAATTCCGTTCTATTGTGTTTCTCCGTATCCCCTTTAGAATTCTTGTCGCAACTTAGATTTTAAACTAATTATCCCTTAAATAAATCCCACTGGTCTAAACTCCACTCCTTCAACAATAATTCCACTAAAACTTCCACCCTTGGATTTGGATAATGTTAACCTTAGTGACTTGTGATCTTGTAACTGATGTAGTGGTTTGCACAACATGACCTCCATCCAACCATCCCCTCTTTCTTCCATCATACTATCTACCAGACGCTCCATGTTATGTTTTGGCATCCTACCTCTTTCGGTGCTTAGCATATTTGACAAGTCATGGGATCTGTATTCATTCTTTGGCTTTATTGTTGGAATGTTGATTGAAGACGAATTCAAATGTGCAAAAAATGTATCTCCATAAACGTCATCCAAGTTGTACCATGCTTTAAAGATACGAGTATTATCAGGCTGTATGTGCTCGCCTTCAAATTTGAACACGAGATAGCATGCATAGATACATTGAGGCGAAAACATGTGTGATTGAAGTCTACACTCGAAAGTATACCAAACTGCGTCTTCTAGTTTTTTCACCTCACCAAACCTGTTGATGTATTAATTTGATTAGTCAGAAATTTTTATCTGTAGAAAATTATTGGTATACAACAGCTTCATAGAGCATGTAGTTCAGGGATTGGGAACCTGGACTCAGGGTGAGACAGCCTATCTAAACGTTTGTAGTTATAATCGTTATGTAAGATGCTTGTTGCTGGTAGCATAGAACATATCCCACCAATTGATTTACATAGTGAAAACCACTGCTAACCAAATAATAGGAAAATGGTTAGATAATAATTTTCTAAAATTTGTCAAAGAACTTGAAACGTAGTTGTAACTGATGGGTTTTCTATTCCCAACTAGATTAATACGCAGCGGAAATAATAATAATCTAGGGCAAGAAGGGAACTAAACCCTAAAGGATCTAAACCTAATTAACTAAAAGCAACTTAAAAGAAATAAATAAATAAGTAATTAAAAAAGAAAGAAGAAAATTACTAACCTTTGAGAAAATCGAATTTCTCACGGGGACCACCTTGGTCGAACTTGGAGGCGAGTACCCAAACGAGAGTACCTCTAATAGCTCACACCCACGAACCAAAGAGAAACTATTCTTTCGAACTCCTAAGGTCCCGATAAACGAAAGACTCTTACAAGGAGTAGGAACTAGAAAGAAAAGAATGAGTAAATGAAACTTTGGCATGCCCCCTTTATTTATAAGGAAAGAAAGGGGTATGGGTTTACCCTTTGGGGCGATGTGGGACAAAACCAAAAAATACCAAATACCTTGTTATGACATAACATCAAAACGTGGTTATGCCGTAACCTATTCTTTGAATCATTTTCTCTTTTACGGTTCATCGAGGGCGACCCAAAAAGGACTCTAACTTTTGACGATAGTCTTACCAATTAGTTATGAACTTGGACATAATTCCAACAGTCTCCCACTTGGACAATTCATCAACTATAATTGGTCTAAGCCTATTCCGATCAACTAAGCAGAGAGTGCCATCCAATGCAACTGCCGAACTCTGAATCATATCTTAGAGTCAGCCCTTAGATAAGCGATCAACTATTCCTTTGTTCTACTGATATCGTATGAACCTGAGACATGGATTTTAATCAATCTCCAGGTTCAACATTATGTTTCTCGATTTCCGATTATTTGACTATATGAGACTACTGAATTGAACACATCAATTTAGTCCCGGCTAGGCCTAGCACATTTAAGTCAACATTTAATCATCGAGGGGCCCATTGATATCGCTTTCCCTTTTAGGCGAAAGGAACAAATAAACTTTGAAAACATAGAACTAGTCAACTCATCATGTCATACCTAGCATATCCTTTATAACTGGCATTTACGCCAGCGTTTGAATAAACTAAAGTATAACAGACTTGGAAACTAGATACTCGATGTATCTCCATTTTAAGAATAGAGGATATTATCATCTTAGAATTACTCGTGATCTCAATCCATGAAGTAATCTTTCTAAGTGCGGGTTTGTCCTATACTTAATTCCCATTAAGTACTCATGAGTGTTGCAGCATTCTCTATGCTATGTCTAATCTCCATAGACAATCTACTAACACTCCATGACAGTCTTAAATCAATACTTACTTCCTGTAGTATAAATGACTGAGGAGGTTCGAGTAAACTAAGTACTCAGGAAGTGGATTCTAAACATGCAAAATGAAACACAATGATAAACAATAGTAAATGGTAGCACACTTGCAAATAAACAAATCTCCATTATTTAATCACCAAATCTATTACGATTTCAATCATTGTTTATAATGTTTCAAACTCAAACTAACAACTAAAACTTTATTTTATCTTTCAATCCTATGCTCCAAGCATGTTCATCATGTTTGGACTTGGCCAATGCTTTTGTGAATGGATCAGCTAGATTATCCTCTGATCGTATGTCTTTCACAATCACGTGTCCTTCTTCTACCTTTCTTCGAACAAAATGGTATTTCCTTTCAATATGCTTTGACTTTCCGTGATCCTTCGGTTCTTTAGTCAAGGCGACTGCACTCTCATTATCACAGAATATTTCAATGGGGTCTTGTACTGTTGGAACAACTCCAAGATCTCCAATGAAATTCTTCATCCAAATAGCTTCCTTTGAAGCCTCACAAGCTGCAATATACTCAGACTCGCATGTGGAGTCTGCCACTGTATCTTGCTTTGAACTTTTCCACGTCACCGCTCCCCCATTTAGCAAAAATACCCAACCAGACTGTGAACGACTATCATCTTTATCTGTTTGGAAACTTGCATCACTATAACCAGTCACTATGAGTTCTTCTTCTCCATCATAAACTAAGAACCTGTCTTTAGTATTTCTTAAATACTTAAAAATGTTCTTTACAGCTGTCCAATGACCTTCACCAGGATTCTGCTGATGTCGACTCACCATGCTCAAAGCAAAGGAGACATCAGGCCTTGTACACGTCATGGCATACATGATCGATCCTACAGCCGAGGCATATGGGACTCGACTCATTCTATCCAGTTCTTCATTAGTTTTTGGACATAGATCCTTACTAATCTTTATGCCATGATGTAAGGGTAGATTCCCTTTCTTAGAATTCTCCATTTTGAATCTTTTCAAAATTTTATCTAAGTACGTGTCCTGGCTAAGTCCTATAAGACGCTTTGACCTATCTCTGTAAATCTTTATACCCAGAATATATGCTGCATCTCCCAAATCTTTCATAGAGAAACATTTCCCCAACCATTCTTTTACACTTTGTAATGTTGGGATATCGTTTCCTATGAGTAGTATATCATTCACGTATAGTACCAGGAAGACTACAATACTCCCACTGACTTTGATATATATACAGGACTCATCTTCGCTTCTAGAAAATCCAGACTGTGTGACTTTCTCATGGAAGCAGAGATTCCAGCTACGAGATGCCTGTTTAAGTCCATAAATGGCCTTTTGAAGCTTGCACACTCTTTTAGGATACTTTGCATTTTCAAAACCTTCTGGTTGTGCCATAAACACATCCTCTGTTAGTTTTCCGTTAAGGAAAGCGGTCTTGACATCCATCTGCCATATTTCATAATCATGAAACGCAGCTATGGCAAGCATTATCCTAATTGACTTTATTTTAGCTACTGGTGAGAAGGTTTCCTCATAATCAATCCCGTGGATTTGAGTATAACCCTTCGCTACCAACCTAGCTTTATAAGTGTGTACATTCCCATCCATGTCTGTCTTCTTCTTGAAGATCCACTTACATCCCACAATCTTAAGACCGAGTGTAGTGTCAACCAAATTCCAAACTTGGTTGTCATACATAGACTGAATCTCGCTTTTCATAGCTTCCTTCCATTTAGCAGCCTCAGGGCTTGCCATCGCTTCCTTGTAGTTAGCAGGCTCATCCAACTCACTTAGTGCACTATCACTAATCTTGTCCTCTTCAATATGAAAACCATAGTAGAACTGAGGATCATGAGGAGGCTTGCTAACTCTACCACTTGTTCTGCGAATGGGTAAGGATATATCATCAGGTTCAACAGGTGTCACCACCTCTTGTTGAATGTCAGTGTTTACTATAGGTTCTTCATCGGAAGAATCTTGAATTTCTTCAAGGTCTATTTTACTCCCACTGTCCTCTTTGGATATCATTTCTCTCTCGAGGAACGTTCCTCTTCGAGCTACAAACACCACATTATCCTTGGGTCTATAAAACAAATATCCAAATGACTCTTTAGGATAACCGACGAAAAGACACTTTTCGGATCTGGCTTCTAGTTTGTCCTGAGCTTCTCGTCTAACGAAAACCTCACAACCCCAGATTTTGATGTGCCCAAGGGAAGGACGTTTTCCCTTCCACATCTCAAAAGGTGTCTTCGAAACCTTCTTAGTGGGTACAAGATTTAAGATATGGGCGGCTGTTTCTAATGCGTAACCCCAGAAGCTTATTGGAAGTGTTGCTCGACACATCATAGATCGAATCATGTCTAACAGGGTTCTATTTCTCCTCTCCGCAACTCCATTTAGTTGTGGTGTTCTAGGAGGAGTTAACTGTGAAACTATACCACAGTTTTTAAGATGATCGAAAAATTCGATACTAAGGTATTCTCCTCCCCTATCGGACCGGAGTACCTTTATCTTTCTGCCCAGTTGGTTCTCTACTTCGTTTTGAAACCTTTTGAATACTTCAAAAGTATCCGACTTATGTTTAATCAGATAAACATATCCATATCTACTGAAATCATCAGTAAATGTAACGTAGTAGCGGTTTCCATCCTTTGTGGTTGATCGGAATGGTCCACACACATCCGTGTGTACTAAGTCCAATAATCCTTCACCTCTTTCACATGTTCCTGTGAATGGTGATTTAGTCATCTTTCCCAATAAGCAAGACTCGCATACATCATCCGATTTGAAGTCGAATGATTCCAACACTCCATCCTTTTGGAGTTGGGCGATGCGTTTCTTGTTTATGTGCCCAAGACGAGAATGCCACAATTTTGATTTATCAAGCTCATTAGACGAACCAACATTTAAAATCACATTGCCATTATCACTAATACATTCAACAGTTTCATATATGCCTTTGCAAGGAGAAGCTTTAAATATAAAACAACCATTTGAATAAACCAAAATATCTCCATTCTCATTGTCAAATGAAAATTGATAACCATCCTTAAACAAAACATGAAATGAAATAATGTTTCTTGTCATTTCTGACGAATAACAACAATTATTTAAATTTATCCTAACTCCAGACTTTAGCATGAGCTCATACTTTCCAATCTTCATCACAGGTGTGATTTTCCTGTTCCCCATGACTAAGTTGAGCTCTCCATGCTTCAACTTCTTACTTTCCTTTAGACCCTGCGATACAGTGCAAATGTGAGTACCACACCCTGTATCCAAGACCCACGAATCAAAAGTTGTAGTATTGTGGAGTTCGATCATAAACATACCTGAGTGACTACCTTTTTCGACCTTTCCGTCTTTGAGGTCCTTCAGATATTTTGGGCAGCTACGCTTCCAATGTCCCTTTGTGTTGCAGTAGAAGCACACTGCTTCCTTTGGATCACTTGTCGGTGCAATATCAGATTCAGCCTTTCTCTTAGACCCATAATTGGACTTTCCTTTTGTGGCCTTTCCTTTCCAGTTGGAATGAGAAGTCTTTCTTTTCTTTGCATTATGACCAACAGTCAACACAGGAGCCGCTGAAGTAGAGGGCATATCAATCTTCTTGATCCCTTGCTCAGCGGTTTGCAACAAGCTATGGAGTTCCATTATTGAGGTCTCTTTCCCGTTCATTTGATACGAGAGCACAAACTGATTGTAATCAGCTGGCAGACCAGATAGGATTATGTTGATAGAAAGCTCAGTATCGAATACCATGTTCAGAGATCCCAATCTGTCAAAGTACCCTTTCATCTCTAAGACAAAAGCACAAATAGAGGCTCCAGGTTTTGGTTTGCAAGCCATGAGGGATTTAACAACATCAAGGCGTTCTTTGCTTGCCTTTTCCTGAAACATTTCTTTGAGCTGTTGGTTCATCTCATAAGCCCAAGTGTTCTCAAAAGTCTTTTGCAGTTCAGGGCTCATGGAAGATGCCATGATGCATGACACTTTGTTTGCATCATCATAGTGCTTTCGGTGAGCTTCAATCTCTTCTTGGGTTGAATCATCATCAATTTTGGGAATTTGCTCATCGAGAACATACTCTTTGTTCTCGTACCTTAGGGTGAACCTAAGGTTTCGCATCCAGTCCATATAGTTAGGACCGGTGAGTCTTTCCCTCCCAAGAACTGAGAGTAATGAGAAGTTTGGGTTATGTGAGGGATTGGGAACGGGAGGATTGACACCATTTTCAGTAGACATCTATAAGATAAAACAGTTTTAGTTTAGCATGAATATTCCTTAATCAATTACCCAATTTTATATTAAGGCTAGGATCCATATTTTAGATTCGTTTTATGCAGAGGGTTGCCGTAATCACATCACGAAATTATTTTAGGTAGACAATGTCTTTGTCAATTTCATTCTCTATGAAATTCCTAGTTCTTTTGAGATTCATTGATTCTGATCAATGGCATGTTAATCTCGTATATGCTTATCTACAATTCATGACTGGGATGCCGAGGATCATGAATAAGACAGTGAATTTAACCATGCAAAACCCGAGTGGTACCCGGCTCGAGTCAGCCCGAGAATCGCGAGACCCACATCACCTTTCACTTATGTTCTCTTATTAATGTGCCGGTAAACCACACACGCTCCATTAATAGCCCATATGATAGATGTGCGGTTTTCATGGGTTAGCATACTATTCACATTTTCTATATATCTAAAACGGGGATTTTGTTTTAGTAGTTTCAAATAATATAACAATTATAATATATATAAGGTTTCTTTTAAACATTTTAAACTTTTGTTCTATTTTAAACATTTTAAAATATAAGGTTCAAAATGAAACATTTTAAACTTTAGGGTTCTATTTTAAACATTTTAAAATATAAGGTTAAAAACGAAACATTTTAAACTTTAAGGTTCTATTTTAAACATTTTAAAATATAAGGTTCAAAATGTAAATTCATATTAACATTCAATGATCATAAGACAATAATATAATATACAATTATTATTTACACTTATCACATGTTAACAATTTACTTTTTAAGTGCTAATAGAATTAGGCTAAAGCTCTGATGCCACTGATGGGTTTTCTATTCCCAACTAGATTAATACGCAGCGGAAATAATAATAATCTAGGGCAAGAAGGGAACTAAACCCTAAAGGATCTAAACCTAATTAACTAAAAGCAACTTAAAAGAAATAAATAAATAAGTAATTAAAAAAGAAAGAAGAAAATTACTAACCTTTGAGAAAATCGAATTTCTCACGGGGACCACCTTGGTCGAACTTGGAGGCGAGTACCCAAACGAGAGTACCTCTAATAGCTCACACCCACGAACCAAAGAGAAACTATTCTTTCGAACTCCTAAGGTCCCGATAAACGAAAGACTCTTACAAGGAGTAGGAACTAGAAAGAAAAGAATGAGTAAATGAAACTTTGGCATGCCCCCTTTATTTATAAGGAAAGAAAGGGGTATGGGTTTACCCTTTGGGGCGATGTGGGACAAAACCAAAAAATACCAAATACCTTGTTATGACATAACATCAAAACGTGGTTATGCCGTAACCTATTCTTTGAATCATTTTCTCTTTTACGGCTCATCGAGGGCGACCCAAAAAGGACTCTAACTTTTGACGATAGTCTTACCAATTAGTTATGAACTTGGACATAATTCCAACAGTAACTTGCCGAAAAAATTATTATTCGCAACTATTATATTTCAACACAACAAAAAGAAGACGACGGAATTACCAATTGGCCATCATCACCAAGAAAACCCTCACAAAGACGAAGATAGAGATCTTTTTTGTTGGTGTAGTGTAACCCAGGGCCGGTCCTGAGTTCTTTGCTGCCCTTGGCGAGATAGTTTTTTATGCCCTAAATAAGAGATATATATCATGAATATTAATAACGGATTAACGGTGATTAAGTTGTGCCATGTCACTTAATATTTGTGATGATACACACAATAAACATTATTAAAATTTTAATATATAAAATAGGGAGAAAAAATTGATACACGCAAAAAAGTTAGTAATTTCAAGTTAAATACATTTAGAAATGATTATTCCCGTATAAAATATATATTATTGACGAACCAACATGAGTTAACAAGTTATCACATACTAATATGTCAAACAGTTTATAAACCTAGCTAAAACAAAACTCCAAGCATTTCACATGTGGGAAATAAATTGAAATCAATAAGAATATGAAACTAAAAAGAAGAAGAAGAAGAAAAAAAGAAGGTGAAATTGAATGTCAAAGTTGAAAAGCTATTCTGAATCTCACTAGTCGTAACTTATGATTTATTTTTTTTTAACTATTTATAATAATTACATTGTTATTTAGTTGCAAGAATTATATTTCTTTAAAAATATTAATAAAAGAGAAATAAAAATAAGTTAAAAAACAAATGTTAATATAATAATCATATAAATATAGAACTAAAAAATAAAGTACCCGACAAGTTATTTTGGAAATATTGTTGACCATCAAGTATATTTTATCTTTTAACCAAAGACTTATAATTTTTATACATTTCTTTTCACTTTCTTGATCTTCTTTTTCCCTTCATTTTCATCGATGGATGAGAAAAAATAACACAAACACTGAATCACGATAATATCAAATAAAACCTATTCCGAGAACCATAAAAATGATGCCCCTTACTCGTTTGATGCCCTTGGCCGTCGCCCTCACCGCCCATAGCCAGCGTCGGCCCTGGTCTAACGGCTTGTCTGACCTTCGAATTAAGCGTTGATAGTCATTTGGCAACTTCTTCTCCCAATATTCATCATTATCATCTTTATCGTCTATATCCTCTTCATTCTTTTCATGTTGCATCTGTAAGTTAAAATGCAAAATAAATTACGGCTATGATTCACAAATTGGAAATTACACCATCTTTTCAATCATTTAAGACTTTAGAAACTTGCCATCTCTATGGGATAAAATTCAATTCCTTGAATCAAAAGCTCAGATTCCATAGGATCTTCACAATATGAAAGCTCCTCTATTACAATGTCGAAATCAGCATGTGGCCCATTATTAATAAAATGCCACATTTTGATCTTATACCAGTTATTCGCTATGAGCTCCGAAGCATGTGTAGAACAGACACTCAACTTTTCCATTTTCCATTTAATCGTTATCAACTTTAAGCGTTCAAGATCCTTATTGGGTTGCTCACGGTATTTGAACACCAAGCTAGCTGCATACATGGTATCAAGGGATAACATGCTGGCTTTTATTTGACGTCTGATGTCATGCCTTTCCTTATAATGATACTCTGCTACCCTCGAAAACCTGAAAAAACATTTAGTATTATCAACCTTTTTCTCTTTGCAAACACAAATAGATGATCATTAGATGTAAAAAAATTGATTGTCCATATCATGTCAGCATCTCCCATCATGTTGTCAAGTTTAACATTACTTTTGTTGCTTGTACACACTAGACTGTCATGATGTGCCTACTAAGTTTGTCAAAAAAAAAAAAAAAAACAAACAAACAAACAAACAAACAAATAAAACCTTAAATAAAAATGTGACACCCATCTAGGATAAGTTGGACAGTCCATTGCAAGAAATCTTGTTGCTGATATTAATAAACATTTAGTTCCATTATCTTTTATCCAAAAGACCTGCACATGGAAAATAAAATCACATTAACACTAACAATATCAAAAAAATACAAAATGGTGGCAACTATTTATAGTCAAAGACTAGGTAATATAATATGAATAAAGGTAACAAAACTATTTTTGAACCTAATGATAAATCTTTTGATACTTTTAATGAGCATTACTAGGAGTACAGACACCCAAAAGATAAGTAGCGAGTTTTAAATAATAATGTGACACTTCTGAGATTTCTCATAACTACTACTCACTAGGATAACCAATATCTTAAGCAAAACGGGCGGGTCAGGCGAGCACGGGTCACGGTTCAAATGGGCTACGGGCTAAACGGGCACATGTTATACAAATCGTTTTAGAAAATACCCAAAACGGACGAAATAAATTCCTCAAATATAACACCTCATTTATATTTTACAAATTAAATATATTATATCTATAAGTTTTTCTTTAAAAACAATTATAATGTTCTCCAATTGAGAGAAATTATGTATCTGTTTGTGCCCATTTAACTTTTAAATGGGCAATAAATGCCCATTTCACAAAAAGGATGTGCTAAATCTGCCCAAATCTTTCACAAATTTACCCAAATCAGCCTTTTTTTTTTTTTTTTTTTTTTTTTTTTTTTTATTTATTTATTTTTATTTTGGGCACAAATTGTCACCTCTTTACACTAGAGATAAACTTGGTTTGAAAAAGTGTGTGAGGTGTTTGGCGGTAAGGGTGAGCATCGGTCTAGGATCGGACTGGACCGGGCCGGACCGACAAGACCGAGGACCGAATTAGCCAAAAAGCCAAGACCGAGGACCGGACCGAATGTGGTCGGTCCGGTCCGGTCTCGGTCGGTCCGTCGGTCGGTCCGGTCTAATACGGCAAAATAATCGGTTTGTGGTCCAGACCACCAGACCAACCGGACCGAGGACCGAATTATCCAAAAACCCAAGACCGAGGACCGGACCGAATGTGGTCGGTCCGGTCCGTTCGGGTCGTTTGCTCAGCCCTATTCGTCGGGCATCAATGAGCTTCGGGGCACAGTAACCTCCATCGGGAGCTGAGAGGCGCACACCTTCAGGTCACCTCAACTGAGGAGCGCCTACATGGCTTTTGAAATTTGACGTAACCAATTTACGTGGCTTGTAATGGAATTATGAATAAGACAAATGAGACTGAATGGAACATTTCACTTATGAACAGGGGAACAACTGTTCTAAACTAGTTGGGAATGTAATCATGGTGCCTCAGTAGATTTTTAATCTATAGACTAGAAGATCACTGCTAAATGTGAATTACATTGGCATGTTCTTTTAGAAGTAGGGAAGAGAAATAATATCTATATGTAACTATTTAGATTTTAGAGAGCACTAACCTTTAGAAGTTGTGCTTCAGTAACATGTTATTGAGTTAGGTTAGGAAATTTATGGCTGATATTCGCTGTGTTTGGCAACAAGCGTTAATGGAGCGTTTAGGAGCGATAAATGACAAGCGGTAGTTTGGCAACACCTCAACAAGCGTTTGAAACATGGCCAACCGCTCCAATCTTAAATGCTTCTTGAAGAAGCGACAAGCGATAAGCGGTAAGCATTTGTTTGTTTTTACACTTTATAATTTAGTTACAACTATGTTACCAAACACGTTTTTAAACAAACTACTAAGTACTATTAACTGCTACTCCTACTGCTAGTGCTACTGCTTATTGTTACTGCTACGTGTCGCCAAACATAGCCATTGTCAAAAGGATCTTTCTGAATGCTTTAGACGACAAACTATCCAACAACAGAAATGGTTAACAAGTAATGATGCAACTCACTTACTCACATGACAGTGGGAAAACTCGTAATAATGCAAATGCAATTGATAGTTGAACCCAAAAAATAAAAAAAGGAATTATGAACCAGTAATTAGAATCTAAACCAGACAAAGCGACAATACAAGAAGTGTATGTTAAATCATGTTTAAGGGTTTGTTGAGTGACTGACATACTTGGATAATATCTTTGAACCCTGTTTGAATCACTTTACGAATTTCGACCCTATAAAGTTTAGGCTGCATGAAATCAATAATGGGATAACTCAAATATCCGAAAGTACAAACTACAAAGATTTCTAATGCTATCAATTCCTATTTACAGACTAAACTAACTGTCATATTCTAATATTAATCGTAAACGGACTCGAATACAATCAAACAAAACTAATATCTATCCAAATCCAAATTTACCAAACAACCGAGTTTAAGTTACTTTCAACCAAAGGGATTAAGAACCTGAACCAAAGCATTATATATTAGCATAGAAGCTAAGTAGAAGTATAGATGTAAGTTATAACAGAATTTACCTTGTTGCCTCCATCAAAAAGAATTCCATTTTGAAGAAGAAAGTAAAGTTTCTTTTTGCTAGTCTTGCTTGGAAAAGAAATATCGAGCATCATCATCATTAATTTCCAATCTCGTGGTAGCTTTGACTCCCAATACGATTCAGGTTTTTGTGGTACCACATGACTCTTTAACTTTTTTTTCTTCTCAAGCTCATATTCTACCTATGGAAGGTACAACACTAAATATAAATATGACATATGATAACCGATTATAAATAAACAATGAAATTATCATTGTTGGTAATTGATGGATATGTTAAACTCATTTGAAATGGAACCAAAGGGTAAGAGCATCCAACATGTCTTATTAACAGGTTTGTAAAAGATGAAAAGGTTCAAGTATTTGTGAACAACATCTCCTTTTATGTTTATATCATATTTGATGATAACGTTAAATTCGTTCTTGAATTATTAGGTAAATGAGGATTAAAAATTCATTGAGTATTTGCAAGATCAAATTTAATCTGTAATCCGTAACGGGGTTAAGAAATTACCTGGTTCTTCAATATTTCCTCAAGCTCCTTCTTGACAACATCCATAGGAGGTCGTTGTTCTCGATCATCGTGCAAGCATCGATATGCGATTGCTGAAAAATTAGCCATGGAGTATTCGCTCATTTGTTCCCTTAGACCAGGATCAACAATGTCATCCAATTTATTTAGCTTGTAGTAGTCTTTGGCCAATTTGTCTGATAACAAGAAGCCATCATCCTCTTGAACGTTGCACAACCTCCCACAAAGAGCTTCAAATAGTACCATGCCGAATGAATAAACATCAGATTTTTTTGTCACGACCCCACTTGTTCTATACTCTGGTTCACAATAACCGGGTGTCCCACAAGCGTGGGAAATAACAGCGCTTCTATCTAAACCTGCTAAACTTAACCTGGACAAACCAAGATCAGAAATTTTGGCAACCCACTTCTTACTTATCAATATATTCGCACTTTTTATATCGCGATGGATTATGGATTGATGCTCTCCAACATGATTATGGAGATGATCCAGCCCACGAGCTGCACCAGCACATATTTTAAGTCTTTCCACCCAGGTAAGAGTAGGAGTAGTAGTATCATTATTGGTACGCTTAATATACTTATCAAAACTACCAAGTTCAGCATACTCGTAAACAATGATTTTCTCCTTTCCCTCGTCGCAGTAACCGATGAGAGAGATGAGATTTGGGTGGTGTTGACCAGAGAGTAAATCAATCTCTGTGAGAAACTCTTTTAACCCTTGTCCTAAATGCTCATTTAACCTCTTTACAGCAACAGTGGTAAGTTTTCCATGGATAGTGAGTTCTCCTTTGTACACAAGACCATATCCACCACGGCCAATACAATTTTTAAAGTTATTGGTTGCATCTTTTATCTCTTCAAATGGTATTTTAAGTTTGTCTTGTGACATTTTTATACCTTAACAACGATGAATGATCCAAGGGACAACTGCTATTCCTTAAATCACCTTGAACTTGCACGGATTTTGATGGAGGCGTAGTCAACGCTTAGAATTACTACACAATGAGAGACGAAAAAATTGATGGTTTTTATTTTTCGAGAAATGATCATCTTCCATCCTTTATCCTTTTAAATTTTTATGATTTAAAGAAAACCTTTAAAAAGTAAATGGTCAATTGTTGGGCTTATTTTAGTGGGCTTGCTAAACATATCTTTGTGTTTCCTACTTTCCATTTACAAACAAGTTAGTTCGACTTATTTATAAAGCAGAATCGAGTTGCAAATGAGCCGAACCGACAGAGCTTGAGACTGGCTCATTTATACACCCTTATCAGTTAGAGCTATACTATAATAACTTTGAGTTAAAACTTAACACATTCTCATGTCAGCGCCACATCAACTTTAACCTTTTCACCTTAACTCATAAAAAAACACCATTTAAAGAACAAGGAATCATAACATGTTATAACACCAACACACCCGTCACGTCAGCGCCACATTATTTCAACACCAAATAACATAACACTAAAAAACACCAGATAATCATAACACTCAATAACACCACCTTTTGAGACCCACATTTTTTTAAAATTACAATTTACAAATTCTACCATCAACAATTTCATTCATTAAACATTCAAACACTTCATTAATAAAATTTGAATTTTAAATATATCCCACTCTTATTTAAATTTGAATTTTAAATATATTTCGCTCTTATTGTTTCAAACGGCTATAAATATCATACCATTTTACAAAATTGTTTCAAACTTCAAACATTCGAAATGAATAATCGTTGATCAGTAGAAGAAGAAAACTTGCTAGCTCAAGTTTGGATTGCAGTTTCTGAAGACGTTGTCAACTACAATGCAAACTCCTTTGGAACCGGGTTGTAGCCATGTTCAACAATCTTTCTGACGGTGACAATCAAAACAATGTATGGTCTCGAGTAAATTGAGAAGACTCAACTGTGAATGTCACAAATTCAGTGCTATTTACAAACAGTTGCGGCTTACAACAGGGGACAATCACAGTGTTTGTCTCACGAATGCAATGGCAATTTTTAAAGAACGCTATGGTGGAAAAAGTTTCGAATATGTTCACGTGTGGGAGGCTTTGAGAAACCACCCCAAATGGGTCGAATAAATTACTTAACGGTATTTTTATTTTCGTATCGTATTGTAATGTTGTATAATTTGTTTTCGTATTGTATTGTAATGTATTTTTATTTTCAAGGAAATTAATTTATTTAAAAGAAACATACTTAAACGTTACATAAACATAAAATAAAAACGATACTAAATTAAAGCATCACATAAAAATAAACTTAAACTTCAATTGTAATCCGGGTGATCCCAGGTCTGAGAGTTGTCAGAGCGGTAACCGTCGTCGTAAGGATCAAAGCTCGCAAATAAACTTAAACTTCAATTGTAATCCGGGTGATCCCAGGTCTGAGAGTTGTCAGAGCGGTAACCGTCGTCGTAAGGATCAAAGCTCGCAAACATCTCTACTTCTAACTGAGCTTCCAACCTGCTCAGCTCCCGCTCCTTGTCAGAGTTCCAGTCACCATCATCAGTTGCCATATTTTCCTCAAAACTTAGTTGAAAGTGATCCAGATGAGGCAGCTGTTGTTGGTTCTCAACAACTCTTGGTGCCTCAGAAGAACTGGATGCACCTTGAACTCTTGGTGCACCTTGCACTCTTGGTGTTAGTTTTATAGACAAAATAATAATAGTTGTGTGTTAGGATCGAACTTGAGATCACGGGATTGCACACAATACGTATGAAGAGTAAAAGTAATAATTATTTATAAAATGTTATAATTAATTATTAAACACAAAATAAATAATAATAATTAGTATTATTGATTAATGACTAATTATTTATTAAACAAAGATTAGGAAAGTAATACTAGACAAAACATGGAAACAAGATAAGGTTCCGGAAACCCCTAGGGGCTCCAAAACCGATCGGCAAGGGGGGTTTACCCACCTCCTTTGTGCCTTGAGCTCCAAGTTTTGTGTAGTATATAAGCATACCCAAGATGCATGTTTTTCTCATAACTTGTACACACACATCTTGGTGTTTTTCTCTCCTCTCTTTTTCTTGGCCGATTTTATCAAAACAAACCCTAAGGGTTTCGATTTTCATAAGATCAAAACAAGTCTTGTGTTTATTACTTGCATAAACTTTTTCTTGAATTAGTACGTGTGTACAAGAACGTGAATCAAACACACTATTGTTTGATTCTTGGATTGAATTACAAAAGAGGTAAGGGATAATTCTTGTAATCCACATAAACACTAATTAGGGTTCTTGGTTCCGGAAGATTGCATTGATTCTTGTTCGGGCTAGAATCATAACGGTATGTTTACTATTTAATTATTGATTAATTAATTACATGTTATTCGATCTATTATAATTGCTTCCGCTATGCTCACTTTGATGTACTTGGTTTATTTATATGAAGGTCATGATATATTAATTCCAACAGTGGCATCTAGAGCCGTTATAATGTGTAATTAATTATCGAAACGCATAAAAATTGGATCTTGATTCGTTTAGTTACATGTTTTTAGGGTTTATATGTTAGATTCCTAACCCTAAAATATTTATGGGTCGATTGACCTATTTAGGGTTTTTAGGGTTTTGGTTTTTAATTTTTTAATATGATTAGAAACCCTAGGATGTCATGTAATTGTTATGCATTTTAGTAAACGATCTTGGTGCAATATGTTAATTGTTAAGCTAAATCCATGAAAAAGTGCATATTTGCATGGATTTTTATTGTTATCATTTAAATGGTTTAAATTGTTTATATGAGTTAATGTTTAAGTTATATCGAAACATGTAAATTTATTAATAGATGTCGAATTGGGGAAGACTCCAATATTAAGTAATCAATTATGTGCTATGTGGTATTTATTTAATTTTGGCTTACGCAATCGATTTATCGATGTATGTGGCTCTTTTTCCTAGAAGAAGAAAGCCTAATTGAATTAATACGTTATACACCTAGATTTGATTATTAATAGGACTATTGAATAAGATTTGCATGTGGCTACATGTTTTATACATATTTAATTGTTATGATTATGTATATTTATTTATTTAGTTGTTTTATTTTTTATTGTATATTACTTGTTTTTGTTTATTAATTGTGTTAGACATTTTTATAAACGAAAAGGGTAATTTTTTAAATAGAAAAATAATACGGACTAAATAATGGCGAAATTGTTTTGGTTTTTAAGAGTTTAAAATTTCAAAGGATTGGTTGATTGATGTTTTTGTACGTAATGGTTAAATAGGCTCGACCGAAGTTTACACACTATAAGATGGGTATAAGGATGGCAACGCATTAAATTGTGGCCTTAGAGAGACAACATTCTGTCTTAACGCTCGTTTGTGTGTAAATTAGACTTACCGAACAACCATTACATGTACATTGTCATCTTAAGGGTGAATAATCCACAATTCCACAATGATTATCCGAAACACTAAGCTTTCGGGCTTATGCAAAAGTACGATATAGTGGACGATAATTGATGGTTATTCTTTAATTGGTGAACCCGATACCTCAATCAAAACTTTGTTATTTTACTCTTAGTTAATTGGTAATAAAAATGTTTTGTAAAACCAATGTTATGAAGTTGTATGCATGCTTCTTCATACATTATTTTGATCACATCAAAATATTAATACCCTTATAAAATTAAGTCGAATGCCATCTAATTAAGAACACTTGAAGTTGTAATTTACGTCATGTGAGAACTTGGCGAGATTGCAATGGAGAGGTAAATTTCATAAATTCATTGCTAGCAGATCAACTGATGTGATGGATTTGTGAGTTTGCAGTTTTTAAGTTAGAAGACTTAAATTGGGTAGTAAGTGAGATCTTGGACTCAAGGCATTAAGATGGGGACTAAACATGCTTACAATACAAATGTTTTGTGATTGTAAATCCCATATATCTAGGAATTGGACAAATGTTATGCCAATTACTTGTACGACAAGTTACCTCATATTATACTTTCATTACTAGCAGATCAACTGATGTGATGAAACTATGTTTATGGAGGATCCTAGTTTTCAAGATTATTCTATGGATATTATTTCCTTGGGTATTTTAATTTTCTTGAAAAATTGTATTATCAAAAATACTAATGTTTTGAACTTTCTTTATCTGTAGAAATGGCTCAAACTGATAACACCAACTTTCATTCTGTGTTCAAAACTTATTTTGAACGAGAAAAATTGACTGGCTCGGAGAATTTCAATGATTGGTATCGTTCACTTAGGATTGTCCTGCGAGTGACTGGTCAACTTGAAATCTTGAAAACGCCTTGTCCTGATGAACCTGTTGGCGAGGCAGCTACTGATGTTGCTAAGGCCAAATGGAATCTTGATTGTAAGGAACATATTGATGTGGCCGCAATGATGTTAGGGGCAATGTCCACACCTCTTCAAAGGCAGTTTGAAGAGTATTTCCCCATGAACATGATTGATGAACTCAAGAAACTATATGAGAAACCATCAAATGTAGAGATTTACGATTTGATGGAGGCTCTACATGGTTGTAAGCAGGGTGATGGTGAACCTGTGAGTGCTCATGTGTTGAAGATGAAAGGTTTCATGGATCAACTACAAACACTTAAGAAACCCTATGACAATGATATGGCTGTGAACTTAATCAATAGATCCCTTAACAAGGATTTTAATGGTTTTGTGAGGAACTTCAATATGCATTGCGTGGGGAAGACAGTAAGTGAATTGCACGCACTGCTCATTGATTATGAGAAAGGGTTGACACCAAAGGCTCCTACGCCCCAAGTACTAGCAATATAAGGGGGTAGAATTAACAAGCCAAATGCAAACAAGAAGAAGGGTAAAGGAAAGAAGAAGACTGATAAGAATAAGCATGTTATGGCTTATCAACCACCTCAACCTAAGAAGAACCCTCCTGTCAAGAATAATCCAAAGAAGGATCAAGGATGCCATTACTGCAAAGTGATGGGTCACTGGAAAAGGAACTGTCCTCTTTATCTCGATGACTTGCGAAACAATAAGGTTAAGAAGACTGGGCACATGGGCGCCAGCACTTCAGGTAACTTATTTGTCATTGAATTATTTACTTTATCTCGTAAATTAAATTACTGGGTATATGATACTGGATGTGGTATTAATATTTGTAATACACTACAGGGGTTTAGAGAGGAAAGGAGACTAGCTTATGGGGAGCAATTTCTGCATGTGGGAAATGGAGCACAAGCAGCAGTTGAAGCCATAGGAATGTTTGATTTAGTTTTACCTTCGGGTTTAGTACTTTGTTTAAACAATTGTCATTATGCACCTTCTATAATTAGAGGCGTTGTTTCCTTTTCATGTTTGTTGGATCTTGGTTTTTCTCATACTATTGATGGCAATAAAATTTCTGTTTCTTTAAATGGTGTATTTTATTTTAATGATGTTGCTGTGAATGGTGTGTTTGAAATTGATATGAATAATTGTGTGACTTCCAACAATAATAATAATTCGATGTACAGCATAAGTAAGAGAATGAAGTATGACTTGAATTCGTCTTACCTTTGGCACTGTAGACTTGCCCATATAGGCAAGACTCGCATGCAAAAGCTGCAACGTGAAGGGCTTTTGAATAATATCAATGATGAGTCATTTGATAAATGTGAGTCTTGTATTTCTGGGAAGATGACGAAGAAACCTTTTCATAATAATTTGGAAAGAGCTTCAGATCTACTTGGTTTAATACACACGGATGTATGTGGACCACTTAGACATGTGTCAAGGAGAGGTGCTGTTTACTTCTTAACTTTTACAGATGATTTCAGCCGTTATGGTTATGTTTATTTACTTAAGCATAAACATGAGGTGTTTGAAACATTTAAAGTTTTCAAAGCAGAAGTAGAATTGCAAATGGGAAAGAAGATTAAAGCTCTTCGTTCTGATCGAGGTGGTGAATACCTTAGTCAAGATTTTAAAGATTTCTTAACTGAGAATGGAATTGTCCAGAATCTCACATCTCCATATACTCCACAACAAAATGGTGTATCTGAGAGAAGGAATCGTACATTGTTGGACATGGTTCGATCAATGTATAATCTTACCAATCTTCCTTTGTCTTTTTGGGATTATGCTCTTGAATCAGCTGTTCGTATTTTGAATATGGTTCCCACCAAGAAGGTTGATAAGACACCATATGAGATATTGACTGGAAAAGCTCCGAACTTGTCTTATTTAAAGGTCTGGGGTTGTGAGGCGTATGTTAAACGTGACTCACAAGATAAACTCCAACAAAGATCTGTAAAATGCATTTTTATAGGATACTCAAAGGAAACAATGGGTTACTATTTTTACTATCCACCTGAGAACAAAGTGTTTGTTGCTAGGTATGGTGATTTTCTTGAAAGTGAATTTGTAATTCAAGAAATCAGTGGGAGAGTATATGATCTAGAAGATGATCTAGATAATGCATTACCTTCAGAAAACACTAGCACACTTCCTATAGAACCGGAAAGTCTGGGTCCTCCCCCGGAAGTTGAAGTAGTTCCCATTCGCAGATCTTCAAGATCTGTGAAAGCTCCTGACCGTCTATGTCTTAATGTAGAGGTTGATGAGCATACACTAGGGGATCTTAATGAACCTACTAGTTATAGAGCTGCCATTAATAGTCCTCAAAAGGCTAAGTGGAAAGCTGCTATGGATGGGGAAATACAATCCATGCATGATAATGAAGTCTGGGAAGAAGTTGACTTACCTCCTGGTGCCAAGGTAGTTGGGAGTAAGTGGCTCTACAAAATTAAGACTGACATGGATGGATATGCACACATTTATAAGGCTCGTCTAGTTGCTAAAGGTTTTACTCGAACTTTTGGAATTGATTACGAGGAGACGTTTTCTCCTGTAGCAGACATAAGAGCTATAAGAATTCTCATAGCTATAGCAGCGTACTATGACTATGAGATTTGGCAAATGGATGTGAAAACCGCTTTCCTAAATGGTCATCTAGATGAAGACATCTATATGGCACAACCAGAAGGGTTTGAAAATCCAGAATTTCCAAATCGTGTATGCAAGCTTAAAAGATCCATTTATGGATTAAAGCAAGCATCACGACAATGGAACAAGAGGTTTGATGCTGAGATAAAAAAGTTTGGATTCACTCAAAATCTTGATGAGCCATGTGTGTATCACAAAGCTAGTGGGAGTGATAATGTAATTTTCCTAATTCTTTATGTTGATGACATATTGATCATGGGAAAAGACATTCCAAGTTTGCAAAAGGTTAAGGCATATCTTGGAAAGTGCTTTTCTATGAAAGATTTAGGAGAAGCTGCATACATTCTGGGAATCAAAATCTATAGAGATAGATCAAGGCGGTTAATTGGATTAAGTCAAAGTGCTTACATTGACAAAATATTGAAAAGATTCAATATGCAAAATTCCAAGAAAGGATATTTGCCGATGGAAGTAAAACATGGCTTATGTAATGAGTTTTGTGCTTCAACACCTGCTGAGGTGACTCGCATGAGTAAAGTTCCTTATGCTTCGGCTGTAGGATCTATTATGTATGCGGTTAAGTGCACAAGGCCAGATGTGGCGTTTGCTCAAAATATTACCAGTCAATTTCAACTGAATCCAGGTGAAAAAATTGGATTGCTGTTAAGCATATTCTTAAGTATTTGAGGAATACAAAAGATATGTTTTTGGTATATGGTGGAAATCCAGCTGCAGAACTTTGTGTTACAGGTTTCTATGATGCATCCTTTCAAAGTAATAAAGATGATTCGAAGTCTCAGACGGGTTATGTCTTTGTTATTAATGGAGGAGCTGTAGACTGGAGGAGCAAGAAGCAGAGTACAATTGCGATGTCTGCAATAGAAGCTGAATACATTGCTGCTTCAGAAGCTGCTATGGAGGCTGTTTGGATTAGGAAATTCGTTTCTGGGCTTGGTGTTATGCCTTCAATTGAATTACCTATTAATATGTATTCTGACATTTCTGCTGCAATCATATTTGCCAATGAACCTGGAGTCATGAGAGGCACCAGACATTTTCTACGGAAGTATCACTTTGTTCGTGAAAAGGTTAACGAAGGTGAAATAAATCTGCTGAAAGTTCACACAGATGATAACTTAGCTGATCCATTCACTAAGGCTTTGGCGAAAGAGAAGCTTAATGAATTATCCAATGGAATTGGACTTAAATTAGCTAGTAGTTTCATGCATAACTATGATTAGTATTTGGATCAAGGATATTGTAAACAATTATTATTTTAATGAAATAAAGTATGTTGGTATGTTTATTTCTGTTATTAATTATTGTTGTCCTATTTTTGCATGTTTAAATCCATGAATAAGAGTTATTCTAAATTGTTCGTTGTCAGTTAATAATATGGGAATATTATTAAATTAAGACAAATCTGAAGTTGGTATAATATACTTAAAGTATATTAATGCGTAGACATGCCATTTCAGATGATATTCGATGATACTGAATATAGGACTTATCCCAACTATATGATGTTACTTTACGGATCTTGTCATTAAGTAAATCATAAGAAGTTATCCTTAGACTTGAGATACAAGATAACGGTCATGAATGTAGTACATTTTTGTGGAACAACTTAACGCTATACGTAACTGGTAGTCATAAGGGTTGTTTTCGGAAGTGTTACAAAGTTTGTGTGTTTTGCTTGTAATCAATAAAGAATTTGTTCCTTCAAATTAATTTTTGGAGTTTAATACTGCTAGGCCCCTCGTAGGGTTGTCAAGGTGTTTGCGTGGCCACGCCCAAGGTCTTTCTTGAAAGGTTCAGAAGATTTGGTAATCTTGTCAATTTCTAACAACGAGAAACAGAATGGTTAATTAAGGAATGACCTAGATCCATATCCTTATTTAACATGGTATTAGAAACAAAGGGATAATAATAATGAGAAATCATTAAAAGGTTTTCCAGGAGCCTTACTCAAGTTGTACTAGAGGCATCGGCATGTTGCAAGACGCTAACCGATGTGATCACACTATTATGATATGTCTAAGTGGGAGCTGTTGCTTTTATAGACAAAATAATAATAGTCGTGTGTTAGGATCGAACTTGAGATCACGGGATTGCACACAATACGTATGAAGAGTAAAAGTAATAATTATTTATAAAATGTTATAATTAATTATTAAACACAAAATAAATAATAATAATTAGTATTATTGATTAATGACTAATTATTTATTAAACAAAGATTAGGAAAGTAATACTAGACAAAACATGGAAACAAGATAAGGTTCCGGAAACCCCTAGGGGCTCCAAAACCGATCGGCAAGAGGGGTTTACCCACCTACTTTGTGCCTTGAGCTCCAAGTTTTGTGTAGTATATAAGCAAACCCAAGATGCATGTTTTTCTCATAACTTGTACACACACATCTTGGTGTTTTTCTCTCCTCTCTTTTTCTTGGTCGATTTTATCAAAACAAGCCCTAAGGGTTTCGATTTTCATAAGATCAAAACAAGTCTTGTGTTTATTACTTGCATAAACTTTTTCTTAAATTAGTACGTGTGTACAAGAACGTGAATCAAACACACTATTGTTTGATTCTTGGATTGAATTACAAAAGAGGTAAGGGGTAATTCTTGTAATCGACATAAACCCTAATTAGGGTTCTTGCTTCCGGAAGATTGCATTGATTCTTGTTCGGGCTAGAATCATAACGGTATGTCTACTATTTAATTATTGATTAATTAATTACATGTTATTTGATCTATAATTGCTTCCGCTATGCTCACTTTGATGTACTTGGTTTATTTATATGAAGGTCATGATATATTAATTCCAACACTTGGTGCATCAAAAGCTTTCGCATTTTCTTCAAAACTCCAACGGATCTTGTTGGAGATTTGGGACTGTATCAAGTTGACACAAACCCACAGCGAATCAGCAACAACAGCGTCTTTACGATATTCATCGCACAAGAACTGGTCGATCACAAATTTCCTATCTTCGGAGATGTCTGTGCACGCTACGTAGCGTTCTCTAAGTCTTCCTTTCATTTGTTTCGCAAAACTTCTTGATGACTTCCACAATAGTATTTTGGCGATCCGTGTCGCTTTTTTCGGTTTCTTTTTTGATATATCGTTTCAGTTCTTCGACGGAATGTGGTAGTTTACAAGCCATAATTGTGTGTAAATAAGTTAAGTGTGAGAATGCAAGTGTGAAAATATTTGTAAATGATGTCTTGTATTTATAAGGTTTAAAAAAATTGAAATATAGCTAATACGCGGGATTGCGCCCTCGCAACAGGTTTTACCTCTCAAGGGATCTTGAGAAGCTTGCAATCCCCGCCAGGCAGTGTACCTGATCGTTGTAGTATAGTATAGTGACAAGTACCGGGGGATTGATCGTTCAACTCAGGAATAGTGTCGCTAGGATTAGAACGCCTACTAAACTAGGTCTAGAGGTGAGGGATGATTCTTTTTGTATTTTTTATATTTTATGAAAGCAAGTAAAATCTCGGGTTTTGAAGGAGTGGGCGGAATTAGTTGCTAGTCGACTAACCCAATTAACTAAAGATGTAATCAAAATAAAATAAAAAGAAATGGAAATAAACTAATGTAATTATGTTGTGAAAACAATAATGAGAAAAGATGTGTTTACTTAGATTTCATTACTCCCTAGATATCTTTTACCGGTTGATTAGCTTGTTACAATTGCATGGATGACGGGTTATATTCCTTAATACTAGTCGTAGGGCCGTGTACAATATTCCCTAACTCTATAAGCTCCTACTTCACTCTTATGTCGAGCCGACTAAAAGCTCCTAACATGGGATCACTAGAATTCACTTATGCATTAAATACAACCAAAAATCGTAGTACACCTCCGATCATGTTTCTTAAGACGTTCAAGCAAGTTACCAATGTTAGTCTGCCAGTTTTTTTAAGCCTAACATCGAATACAATCATCCACAATAATTATAAACAAACCATCAACCAATAATCAACATCTTGGTTTCACTACATCTAAGCAAACACAATAAAAACCCAGCCTAGCATGTTAAAAGAAAGACAAGCGTAAGATAGAATCACACAACACATAGACATATCGTATGATTATTGGAAAACTTATCTTCAATTAAGCATGGATAGAACAAGGGTTGAAACCCTTATCTTTACAGAAAATTCGTCTAGGGTTTTAGCTCTCCAAAGTTCTCCTTATGTTCCACCCCTAATGAATGAAAAATTGGAAAAATATATATAGAGAATAAATCCTAACGGCGTCACATTGTAGCTTCTGACACCGTCAACTCGCCGCCAAATTAAGGGTTGTATTTCCTAGATCCAGTCTTGCTGCTGTCATGTAGAAATTGAGCTCTGGGCCGTCACTTGCAAAATGACCCTGGCGGCCTTGGTGACGCCGTCAAGTCAATTACACTAAAAAATGTTCTGGGCCGTCACGTGTATTTTCCACTTCCACCTCTTTTTCCAAGCTTGACGCCGTCATGTGTGAAGTTTTGACGTCGTCATGTACTGTTCCCAGCAAGGATTTTGAGACTTTGCTGTTTTCTTCACTTTTATGCTCAAAAAACGTCCCAAATGCTTCCTTTTCCAGTTTTCTCCTCAAAAGTACCTAAAATGACAAAAGGAACGATTTAGGGCAGTAATTGATCAAATAACCACGAATTCGGGCTTAAATGACCCCTTAAAAGCGGTACACTTTTCACCTTATCAAATACCCTTACACTTGAGATTTGCTTGTCCTCAAGCAAATGCGCTTTTATTCTAATCAAAATACAAGTTAGGGGTCATTTAACACTAACATAAAAGTAATTATAACAAATAATCGTTCCACTAAAAACCAAAAATAAGCACGGAGGTCATACACTAGCACCTCACAAATAGTGTTTAGATACTCACATCTCTCGGGTGTAAGAAAGTATATATCACAATAAGGAAATGGAAAACGTCTCTCACTACCTATCATAGAAAATAGATTACCATAGGCTTGGGAAAGGATCAAACCTCCACCACTTGGCGTAAGCACCTAGGATAAACTATCAAAGAGGTCTTTTAAAGGGTTACAACGTTAGGTGTAGGGATATGGAAAACACGGTTTTGTTGGATAAAGGCAATATTTACTGGTGGCGAGTTAATCATCTTGGTTAATTACATATACAATATGGCGTTGCTAAGCCAAGACTCGACTCGACTTAAGCTAATCAAATACTAATAAAAACATAAAATAAACATAGAATGAAACGGGATGGTAGTCCGTATGTTTTTTCTCTTTTTCTTTTTCTTTTTCTTTTTTCTTTATTTTTTCATTTTTTCATTTTTTTTCATACACTTTTGCCCTACCATCCAAAATAATACATCATAGGGAAAATTGCATTCCCATTACTCTTGAATTTTTACATACTTTACAATAAACTACTCTAATGACTCGAATTAAGATAATCAAAACACTTGGAGTACTTTTTAAATATTAACGCACATACGGGGGTAATAAATTGATATCTTCCCCATTACTCCATAACACTAGTACTTTACCCATGAGTCCCAATCGTCTCAAAACAATATGTACAAGATATGACTCGACTTAGCAACCATGTAATCAATTAGATAATTAACTAAGGGTTTAAACATGTAACAATAATGCACTAAAGATGAGTGCATACAAGGAAGGCTAAGGCGATTTGGTTGCACATTTGGGTGGATTGTAAACAAATTCTTCCTTTAAGTAAGATGCTTAAAGTTAGAAACGAAAAGATAGGCTCGGAGGGGTGTACTAGGGGTTTCGTGTACTAAAAATGAGTACAACGCTAAGGTGTGGGAAAAATTAATTGACTTCGCTAGTCAAGTAATATGACTTAAATGGTCAAGTAATTATGATACGGGTTTTAACACAAGGGTAATCCTAATGCCTCTTATCGTGTAGTGAATCCTACTACACGAATGTAGTCTCACTAGCGGTCTCGGGATGTATCACTAACGCAAGTTCTAGAATCTAAATACTATCGGTACACTCATAAGCACTAATAATGAATGCTTTTCCTATCAAATCTAAAGACCAACCTCATATATTTGGGTGGAAAAAATTTTTAAGTGGTACAGTTTTGTGCTAGTCATACAACTCCTATCCATGAGACGCTTGTTAAGGCTAAAGTTTCACTCCTAAATGTTGTAAAAAAATTTTAATTTGGCGTTAAAATTGCCCTAACAAGTATTTCTCTTAGCTTTATTACACACCTACTATCAAACAAACAAACTCAAGTGCAATTATATCCTATAAGGTATCATCATTTACCCTCCCCTTACACTTAGGATGAACATTGTCCCCAATGTTCAATTAAAGGATGTAAAAGTAAAGCAGGTAAAAGAATAAAAACAAATACTCCCCTGATTCGTTCGGTGTGGATAGTGTGTCAACAAGGTTAGATCTTCTTCCAAGAAAATGAACTTTGAAAGCTTCCCTCCAGAAATATAAATCATCTTCTTGTCATATATAACCTGTTAAACCTGAGAAAATAATCAAGGCAAACCTCGCGTAAAATTGGCGGCAATCTATATATACTAGAAATCCTAGAAAACAAATTAAGATATAATGCTTGTGGAATGAATGTTTGCAGATTTCCTGGAGTTTATAAAACTAAAGAATCAACAAAAACTTTAAGACTCCTGTTTAAGCAAAACTCGCAAAATTTTTCAGAATTTTAGTACCTGACGCCGTCAGGTTGTAACTCCTAACGCCATCAGAATGTTCCTAGAAAAATCTTATGTTAAGTTTCCAGAAAATTTCTGGAAAAACTTATGCCTTATTTCCTGGAAAATCCTGCAAAACATCATTATGACTCGATACAAGCATTTGACTCAAACAATTACTAATATACATGCTCATTTAATATTGTAGTGAATCATGCTCATTTTCGTTCTTATAAACAAATTTGGATTTCCCTTACACTTAGCTTTTGCAAAATACCTTTATATGTAATTAAGACGAAGTTAAAAACAAAATAAAGCATTTTCACAATTTACTTTGAAACATTATTTACCAACAATAAAAATAAAACATGCATACGGAAACAAATAAAATCAAACAAATAAAAACACTAAACATGGTTTGCCTCCCAAGAAGCGCTTTTCTTTATTTACGAGTCTTGTAGCTAGACTCAAGGTCACGGGCTATCCTATACGTGTGAGCTCCTCGTCGAGGACATCCTTGGGATCAAACTTAGGTTTCAATTTCCTATCGGTTTTCTTGGTACGGTATGACTTCTCAAACTTTTCTCCATCCGAATCATATAGAATCATCTTCATATGCCATGATCCGTCACCTTCCTTAGGTGGCTTGTCCCAATTCCATTTACACTTATCCCCTTCCCTTTTCCACTTGTTCATTCCTAAATTGATAGGTGATGAGTGTGTAAATACTCATCATTTTTATCGTATCTGAACTGCCAAAACATCCAAAAACACTCAGAAATGCATCAAAATACAGAAATTATTCCAGGAATTGTGTTTTATATGTTTTAGATGTAAAATGTTTAAAAACAAATTTAAAACGAACAAAGTTTGCATAATTGGCAGTTTCAGTCCCTCAAGTTTCATAAATTGACAAAACTAGTCCCTATGTTTTAAAACGAAAGAAAAGTCAACCCAAGTCCTTTGGAATTTGAAAGTTGTCAAAACAAGTCCTTGGGTGAAAAGTTTGAGAAAATTACATGTTTGGTCCCTGTACTTTGCAAATTGGCAAAATCAACCCCTGGAATTTTAAAAATTGGAAAATAAATCAAATAAGGACTTAGGGAATTACAAAATGGCATGAATAGTCCTTGTGATATCTTGGGAAGTTGCATTTTCAGCCTTCGAGTTTCGGCAAAGTTTCAAAATTGGTCCTTGGGCTCAACACCATACCAAACCAAACGGATCCAAGTTTATTATTACCCTTTTTAATCCAAATACCACCCCAAGCCCACTTCCACTCACTCCTTTGGCCCATCCACTCCACCAGCCCAACTCCACCCAACGTTTTAATATCAAAAAGCCGGTCAACCTTCAGCTTTGACCTCTCCTTCCACCTCACCACCCACCATCCTGCAAACATCCAAACCTCCATTATCACACCTAAGCTTTCACCCCTGCAACACTCAAACCCACCCCCTTGCCTATCCAAACAAACACAACACTCCAAGAATACCTCCTGGCCTCAATTATCAAGGGAAACAGACAAAAACCATTTGGGCGCGAAAAAATTACAAACGGTCAAGATTGAATTATAGTAATCCTATGGTCAAGAAACAAGATGGGAAACACTGAGAGGGGTTCACAAACACTAGAAGACCCCTGTATAATGAAAGAGATGCAGTGGAGTGAGGAGTTAGTCAATTTTTAGTTTAATTTTTAGCCGTTGGTTATAATTTCCATTTTCTAGTTGTAAAATTTAATCCAAAGTTGTAATCCCTAGACTCTCAGAGTGTGTTGAAGTGATTTTAATAAGAAAAGCAAGCTGTTTTGTTCAATTTCCATTTGTACTAATTTTATTTCAAATTTCGTATTAAGTTATTTATGGGTGATAGTTGTTTTCTAGTGCTCATTTAAGCTCACTTTAGCATACTAATAAGGTTTCTGAAGCTTATCAAGCATGAAACCTTAGTTTAATATAAAATCTAAAAAATTCACAAAAATCAGTAAAAAATCAAAAATAAATAAAAAAGAGAAGAAAAGGAAAAGAAGATGGTGCAGAGCTAATTGGATTGGGTATATTAGAGGCTCCATGGGGAGTATAGGTTTGAGATTTGAATGCTTGGTCACCTTGTTTTCAGCTGGATATCATTTTGTAAGCCATAATCCCATTTTTGTGGCATTTTACTGTACAATAGCTTATTATTGCTGATTTGTGTGTTTTAATGCTTAGTTGGGGTTACTTAGTTGAGTTATTGTTTAATCTCACTTGCTTGTTCTTTAAAATCTTTTGTTATCACTTTTTCTTAGTTAACTGCCAAATAGCATAATAATTTATTCATGGTTTTTGTTATTTAAAATTGGAATTTCAGTGCAGCTTTTGTCTTACTACACCATTTTAGTTACTTATAACTGAGTCTCATGGTTTAAAGTAAGCAATTACTTTGAAAAACTCATCATCACAGTCCTAAAAGGGGTGTTTGGCTTTACTGGTTCAGTAGGGTTAGGGGGTGTTTTTGTTGGTAATTCTGGTTTTCACAATTCCCTTTAGGTTAATATTAGATAGTCATACCACAAAAACCTGTGCTCTTTCAAAGAAAAGTCAAAATTCAATTTAAACCCCATTTTAGCTTAGCTGTTAGTGTTTTAACATTGCATAATCACATAGTTAGTAACATAAGTTGTTAGTATAGCTTAAATTAACTTTCTTTTAACTTAATACAACTTATTTAGTCATTTAGGATAGATTAAAACTCATATAAGTCAACTTAGATAGATAATTAAAAAGTCAAATTTTCAGGTAATGGATTTTTGAATTAAATAGAGAATTTTCCCTAGGCTTTAATACTTAGTTTCAAGACTTGTGCTTTTAGGATCTTAATATTTAGCTGCTTATCTTTACTAGGTATTTTTGTTAATTTTTAGATAGCTTATTTAACTGCTTAATTAGTGCTCTACTTTAAGCACTTTTTAGAAAGTGTGCCCTGTGCACAGGATAATCACCATATTTCATAAGCTAGCACAGACTTCATTAGTGGGCCCCACCCTAAGCTTCTTAGCTTTTTGGAAACCCCATAAGCCCATCTATAAGGTTCTGAGCTTATTTGCTCATTCCTGGCTTATTTACTAGGGTTGCATGTCCCATAAAAGTTGTCCATTTCCTGAGTGTATGCTGGTTCATCAGCACAAACCTCCTTCCTCCCAAGCCCTCTCCTATACTCACTTGTGGGACCCAGAGGTGAAGCTTTGGCTTTTTGAAAAGCCAATCAGCTGAGCTTTTAGGATCCATAATTAGTTTGGGCTTCCAATCCCTCTTGTGGGCCCCACATGGCCTGGTAGTAACCCATTTTAACGTGTTTGGCACTCAGATTTTGGCCTAAGTGCTTATTGGCTTATAATAGCTTATATCTTGTGCTTTCCTGTTTCATTTGGCTTATTTTAAGTTTATCTATATCTGTTTTAGCTTATACATCATTGTGATAGCTTTTCATGTAGCTTTTTCAAATCAATAAATCCTAATAAAGCTTAAACATACCTACTGTTAAGCACTTGAGTTTCTTAAGTGCTTATTTTTAAGCTTCTTTCAAAGTGCTTTTGTTAAAGTTGCTTCTTTTTAGTGTAAAAATAGTTTTGTAAAAGAAAAATCCAGAAAAGACAAAATTAAAAATAGTGATAGCTTCTATTTAAACCATTTGGCTTATTTTTAGCTTATTTAATAAGCTATTCTCATTTTTAAATTTTTCATAGGTTTATTATAACTTAAAATAATTTTAAGAATTTTTTCAGATTTTTCTCATTTGATTTAGTACTTTTTATAATTTAATTTAGTTTAAATTAATTAAATAATTAGTTTTAATTAATAATAAATAATTAAAAAGTAGAAAAAAATAGGTTTTCTGTTTTAAAATTAGTTTTATAATATTTTAGATTTTCCTAAATTTATTTTTCATTTTTTTAGTTAATTTTCATAATTAATTAATAATTAGTATAATTTAGTTAATTAAAAAGTATTAATAATTAGTAATTAATTAATAGTAATTAATTAAATAGTGGTAAAAATAATTTTAATTTTCTAAAAATTTTCTTTTAACATTAGGATTGTAAAAATATAATTTTCACATTCGTAGGACTTTATTTGCTCACGTTTCACTTTTTATTTTGCGCGTTCGCGTTTATTTTAAATTCAAACGCGCGTTTTTAGGTTAACTTACGTTTTTAGGATATCTGTTCATCAGTAATTGTTAGAATAGTGTTTCTAAGCTATTTTCAATCATAATCCCGTAGTATAATCATTCAAATCAAATTCCTGATCCTCCTGTTAAATCACTCGATCACTTAAAACGTTTCTAAATACAATTGCTTACCTCGCTGGGACATAACGACCCGGGAATACACTGTACTCCTTGGTTAGTTGGTTTTAGACGTTTGACTTGGTTGACCATCACCTGGAAAACTTAGTTCACCATTTAGACTCAATCAAGATTTGGCGCCGCTGTCGGGGAGGTAGCTGCGTATTCAAAACGGTTTTTTTAGAGATTATTGGTTTTTCATTCATCACTGTATAAACATCACCACCTTTTTGTAAATCTTAATCATAAAACAAAAACGTCATAAACACTTTTCCTAAAGTGTTAACAACACCAAAAAAATAAAAAACAAACAAAACATATCGTTACGTTTTCTATATCACGTTTCTTTTAAGGTGATTCTTAAAGAGATACGATTTTGGTAAACGAAACGATATCAAATATATTGTCCAAAAGTTTTTAACCCATACACAAAAACCCAAAAACATTCATCTCTTTCTTGTGAATAATAAACTACATAAAAACAAACCGTCGCAAACCAAGGCAGAACACCTTCCAACTGGGGGTGTGGACATAATAAGTTCCCAAACCAAAGATTTAAAACTTGCCTTTGTATCCTTGTGAGTGGTGTACCTTTCTTAAAGAAGCCATTCATTCGTGATTATTGGTTTAAGTTCACTGTTGATTTGCCTCGATCTTGTTTGATTGAAATTTTGTGTTAGTGCATGCGCACTCGTTCACAAACGAAACGAAATCGTCAACTGATAAACGTAACTGAGTTATGTCCTATTGTTGAGGATCCAGTTCCGAAAATGGACGGTAATCAAGACCCACCCATCATAGATGATGCAGCTCCTGATCTCCGAACGATGGAGGAGTTGTGTCAACCCACAATGCTCGGAAGAGGCAGGCCCATTGCCCCTCTTAACATTGCTGCCACTGATTTTGGACATAAGCATCACATGATACAACAAGTCCAGAATTCGTGCCAATTTCATGGTTTACCTGGTGACGATGCAAATAAGCATCTTGATAAATTTCTTACCGTCACCCAAAGCATGAAGCAGAATGGTGTCTCCGATGATGCCCTTCGTCTATCTCTTTTCCCCTATTCTCTAACCCATCATGCCACTGCATGGGTTGATCGACTTCCTAAGAATTCGATTCACACTTTTAAAGAAATGGTGACTAAATTTTTAGCCAAATACTTTCCACCATCCATGGTTACCAAGTTACGAAATGACATTAGTAACATTCGTCAGCATCCCGATGAGTCTTTGTTTGAAGCATGGGAACGCTATAAGCTCTCAATTGATCGGTGTCCTAACCATGACATGTTACTTGTTACCCAAATAGATACTTTCTATAATGGGTTGACATTGAGACACCGTGATATTCTCAATGCTGCTGCTGGTGGGACCTTTATGAAAAGGCGCCCCGAAGAGTGCTATGATCTCATTGAAAACATGACTGCCCACCATAATTTCTGGGATTCCTCAGCTGAGAGGGAAGAGTCATGTAAGTCTGTCACTCCAGCATCTTCTGAAATAGCGGTCCTAACTAAAAAGATGGATGATTTCGCTACGGCTATGTTGAGGATGAACCAAAGTATCCAAAATCAACAAGCCAAAGCCGTTAATCAAAGTTGTAAAACTTGTGGAGGCCCACATGCATATTCCGAGTGTCCAGCCACTAGTGGCTACACTCATGAGGACGTATATACTGCTCAAGGTTCCTATAATTCGGGAGGTAATAACTACCAACCGCAAGGGGGCCGCAATCTTCTAAGCTATCGTTCTAACAATTTCCTTGGACCTCCCGGATTCAATCAAAACCCTAATGTCCAAAACCGTAACCAGAACCCAAATCAGAATCGAATGAACCAAGGTTACCAAAACCAAGGAAATGTCAATTCGAACCAAAACCAAGGTTTCCATCATAACCAAAACCAAAGTTTCCAAAATCAAGGAAACTACAATCGAAACCAAGGTCAAAACAACTATCAGGGAAACAATTCTCATGGACATGGCAACCAACATCAGGGAAATTTTCAAAACCACGGTTCCCATCAAAATAACCGGGCCCAAAATTTTCCCAATCAAAATCAAGCCATCACTCCAACTACTCAGAATTACCCTAACCAAGTTCCTCCTAACCATACTCAAGCAATTGTTCCAACGGGCCCATCATCTGATGAGTTGTTGAGACAATTCATGAAATCTCAAGAGGAAATGAATAGGGTAATGATGACTCAGATCACAGACCTTAAGAAGTCTTTAAATGATCGACCCTCGGGCTCAGGTACTACTTTACCTAGCAACACGATTGCTAATCCGAGGGGCGATGTTAAAGCGATCACAACGAGAAGTGGTGTTTCCTATGATGGACCCAAAGCTCCTACTACCTCTTCTTCTCCTCCCAAGGTAGTAGAACGTGAGCCTGAGGTGACAAAGGACAAGGTGCAATTTACTAGCCCACGAAGTACCGCACACGTCCATCCTCAGGTTGTACCAGAAACCGTACCAAAACCAGGAGTTGTCTTTGAACCACCAACAACTCTTGGAGAGAACCCTAAATCCAAACCTTCACTACCATATCCATCTCGGTTACAAGACCAGAAGCTCTGCGAAAAATCCAATCATCAAATGGAAAAGTTTTTTCAAATTTTCCGATATATTCATTTTGATATCAGTTTCGCGGATGCTCTCCTTTTAATGCCTAAATTCTCATCGACAATTAAAAATCTGTTGAACAATAAAGAGAAACTATTCGAAATGGCACGAACTCCACTCAATGAAAACTGTTCTGCAGTTCTTTTGAAACAGCTTCCCGAGAAGCTAGGAGATCCGGGAAAATTTCTCATTCCATGTGTTTTCCCCGGAATGGCTGAGTGCTTCGCCTTGGCCGATCTAGGTGCAAGCATCAACTTGATGCCTTATTCAATATGGAAAAAGCTCTCTCTTCCAGAACTCACCACCACCTGCATGACTCTCGAGCTTGCAGACCGCTCAACATCTCATCCCCTCGGCATTGCCGAGGATGTATTTGTAAAGGTGGGAAACTTCCACTTTCCGGCAGATTTTGTGATTGTTGATTTCGATGCTGACCCACGAGTTCCTCTCATTCTTGGGTGAGGATTCTTAAGGACGGGTCGTGCGTTAATCGATGTGCACGAAGAGGAAATAACTCTTCGTGTTGGTAATGAAGCAGTAACGTTTAACCTCGATCAAACTTCGAGGTACTCCTCTAATTATGACGCCGAATCGGTTAACCGAATTGATGTCATTGATGTTGCGTCTGAGGAGTACTCTCAAGAACTTCTTGGTTACCTTCCGAGTGGCAGTCCCACTCCATCTTCTGAGCCTATCATATCCGACTCTTCCCCTTCTCTCACTCCTTTTGAAGGAAGTGACTTCCTTTTGGAAGAAGTCGAGGCTTTTCTCGCCCAAGATAGTTCAATTTCGGGCAAATTTGATGAGGACTATCTTGGTCCTGAGGGGGATATTCTTTTTCTAGAAAAATTGTTAAATGAAGATCCATCTCCCCCTCTTCCTCCAAAAGTACTTCATAAAGAGGAAGTCAAAAATGTTGAAATAACTGATGACTTTCCTGTGGTTGAACTTAAGGACTTACTGCCTCATCTTGAATATGCATTTCTGGAGGCTGATGATAAATTACCCGTCATAATTGCTAAAAATTTAAGTGTTGAGGAAAAGGCTGCTCTAATAAAGGTTTTGAAGTCGCATAAACAAGCAATTCCTTGGAGACTCTCCGACATCAAGGGCATTGACCCTGAATTTTGTACCCACAAGATTTTAATGGAGGATGACTTCAAACCAGCAGTCCAACAACAAAGAAGGGTGAATCCCAAAATTCATGAGGTCATCAAATAAGAAGTTTTAAAACTCCTTGATGCCGGATTGATTTACCCTATCTCGGACTGTCCTTGGGTTAGCCCAATACATTGTGTTCCAAAAAAGGGTGGCATTATTGTTGTCACAAACGAGGAAAATGAGTTGATTCCAACTCGATTGGTTACGGGTTGGCGTGTGTGCATTGACTATCGCAAGTAAAATGACGCCACTCACAAAGATCATTTTCCTCTGCCCTTTATGGATCAGATGCTCGAGAGATTAGCGGGGAATGAGTACTATTGCTTCCTCGATGGTTTCTCGGGTTACTTTCAGATTCCCATTGATCCGCAAGATCAGGAAAAGACCACTTTCACGTGCCCCTATGGAACTTTTGCTTATAAACGTATGCCATTTGGTTTATGTAATGCTCCAGGCACGTTTCAAAGATGTATGATGTCCATATTTTCCGACATGATCGGGAAAACTATGGAGGTCTTTATGGACGATTTTTCGGTCATTGGGGATTCGTTTCAATCATGTCTCTCCCATTTAGACAACATGCTCAAACGTTGTGAAGACACAAAGTTATGTCTAAATTGGGAGAAGAGTCACTTTATGGTCAAAGAGGGCATTGTCCTCGGCCATAAAATTTCAAAGAATGGGATTGAGGTTGACAAAGCCAAAATCGATGTTATTGCAAAATTACCTCATCCCACTACCATCAAAGGTATTAGGAGCTTTTTGGGTCATACCGGTTTCTAGGGATGAGCACGGTACCGGTCCCGTACCGATCCCGTACCGAATTAGTGGTACCGATTTTTTTCCGAGCAAAATTAGTGGTACCGGTACCGTACCGAACGGGATTAGGATATCGGTACCGGGAAATCGGGTTTTTCCCTTTTTTTCGGGAATTTCCCGATTTGGTACCGGTCCCATACCGAATTATTGGTCCCGATTTTTTTTCCACCTTATTTCGTAGTCCCGGTACCATACCGTATATCAGGAATTGGTACCGTTTCGGTACGGTTCCGGTTCGGTTCCGGGATTCGGTTCGAAATGCTCATCCCTACCGGTTTCTATCGTAGGTTTATTCAAGATTTTTCCAAGATCGCCCAGCCTATGACCCATCTCCTCGAAAAGGATGCTCCTTTTATCTTCTCACCTGAGTGCGTAGAAGCTTTTGAAACTCTAAAATAAAAGCTTACTGAGGCACCAATTCTTGTTGCCCCCGATTGGGACTTGACCTTTGAACTTATGTGTGATGCTAGTGATTATGCAATAGGGGCAGTCTTGGGGCAACGCAGGTCTAAACACTTTCAGCCTATTGCAAGCAAAACAATGACCGAGGCTCAAAGTCATTACACCACCACTGAAAAAGAATTATTAGCTGTGGTGTATGCCTTTGAAAAATTCCGGTCATATTTAATCTTGACCAAAAGCATAGTGTATACGGATCACTCGGCTTTGAAGTACTTTTTTGCAAAACAAGATGCAAAGCCGAGACTACTTCGTTGGGTTCTCCTCCTGCAAGAATTTGATATCATCATTCGTGATAAAAAAAGGAGCTGAGAACCTAGCTACTGATCATCTCTCCCGTTTGGAAAACCCCCATCCAGTGTTGCAAAAATCGGCTGAGGCGGCCGATTAATCGGCGATTAATCGGCCTCGGCCTTGTAACTTGTAGACAATTCCAAGGTAATCGGCCGATTCAAGAAAATCGGCCGATTAATCGGCCAAAAATCGCAACTCGGGCCCCGACCGCCTCGGGACCGAGTTACGATTTTTGCAACATTGCCCCCATCAAGATGTCTTCGAAAAGAAGGAAATTAATGAAACCTTCCCCCTCGAGACACTCAATGCGGTTGCCTTTCGTGGAGATTCTGTTACCCCATGATTTGCCGATTTTGCAAACTACCATGCGGGTAACTTTGTTGTGAAAGGGATGTCATCCCAACAGAAAAATAAATTCTTTAAAGATGTGAAACATTATTTCTGGGACGACCCCTATCTTTTCAAAATCTGTGCGGATCAAGTCATCCGGCGGTGTGTTTATGGACAGGAAGCCAATGACATTCTCAAGGCTTGCCATGCTGGTCCCACGGGGGGCCACCACAATCCTAACTACACCGCCAAAAAGGTGTTTGACTCCGGTTTCTATTGGCCCTCGATTTACAAGGATGCCCAGGAATTAGTCAAATCCTGTGACGCGTGTCAACGTCACGGGGATATTTCACAAAAGAATGAAATGCCACAAAATGCAATCCAAGTTTGTGAAATCTTTGACGTAGGGGCATCGACTTTATGGGGCCATTTCCATCATCTCATGGAAATAAGTACATACTCGTGGCTGTTGACTATTTGTCAAAATGGGTTGAAGCGAAAGCTTTACCCACAAATGATGCCCGAATTGTTGTGAAGTTTTTGAAAGCTATTTTTGCTCGATTTGGAACTCCGCGTGCTATAATTAGTGATCGTGGTACACATTTTTGCAATGACAAATTCGATAAAGTCATGCAAAAGTATGGTGTAACTCACCGTCTCTCTACTACGTACCACCCTCAAACAAGTGGACAAGTAGAAGTTTCCAATCGAGGCACCAAGAGAATTTTGGAAAGAACCGTTGGTGAAAATCGTCCATCATGGTCGGATAAATTAGATGATGCACTTTGGGCTTTCCGTATGGCTTACAAAACACCCATCGGGTGTACGCCTTACAAGCTTGTGTACGGGAAAGCGTGCCATCTTCCGATCGAGCTTGAGCATAAAGTCTATTGGGCCCTCAAGCATGCAAATTTTGACCTGAAAACTGCGGGTGATAATCGGAAAGTTCAACTAAATGAATTAAATGAACTTCGTGATCAAGCTTACGAGAACTCTTTGATCTACAAAGAAAAGACAAAGAAGATTCATGACTCAAAAATCATAAACCGCGTTTTCAACGTTGGTGATCGAGTCCTTCTTTTCAACTCTAGACTCAAGATCTTCTCGGGAAAGCTCAAAACCCGATGGACTGGTCCATTCACTATCGTTAAGGTTTATCCTTATGGCACCGTCGAGTTATCTCAAAATGACGGACCTAATTTCAAAGTGAATGGACATCGTTTGAAACATTACTTTGGAGAGGACATATGATTCGCCTTAAACTAGTTATCTTTTATTTCTCAACCACTTGTGAATGGTCAATGGTAAAGTCAAACCAATCAAAGGCAAATGCTTCCGAGGAATACAGTGTTTTCCCGGGTCGTAAGTCCCAACGAGGTTGTGATGATTAAAAACGAATCTTGGATTAGTGAATGTGAACAGGTAAGGTATAAAAGTGTGTGTGTGTGATTAACTAGGGTTTTATAAAGTAAAGTGACTTAATTAAACTATTGGAATGATTACTTAAAAACCTAGGTATCTAAAACGTACACCAAATTAAAATCAGACGCGACTGCGTACTGAGAAAAGGGTGAGTTTTAAGAAAAATAAACTCTAAGGGTTAAAAATGAAAATTCTATAAACTTAAACTTAAAATAAAATTAAACTAAAAATAAAACTATTTTTTAGATTATTATATTATTTATTATTAATTATTTAATTAAAAACTTATTTAACTATTTAATTAAAACTAATTTAATTAAAAACTAAAAATAATAAACACTACAAATTAAACTAAAAACTTATAAAAATAATTTCTAAACTAAAATTAGAACTTGAAGAAAGTATAAAAAATAAAAATAAATCTTTTTGTCTTTTTGTAAGCTTTTTATTAATTAAAAACTATTTATATTAATTAAACTAATTAAACTATTTTAAATTACAAATAATACTAAATCAAACTAGAAAATTATGGAAAAATTTATAAATCTAATTAACCATCATGGGAATCCTAAAAAATTATAAAAACTTTATTTTATATATTTTTAAACTCGTTAACTAATTATTATTCTATTTATTAATTAATATCTAATTAAACTATTTAAATTATGAAAACTATTAAATGAACAGTAAAAATTCTAGAAAAATTTCTAAAATTATATTATGACTTATAAAAGCTAGGAAAAATATAAAATATAGGTGTTACTATATAAAAACTAATTATGCTATTTATAACTTACTTATTAATTAATTATTAATAAAACTATTTTTAATTCTAATTAATATCAAATGACAATATAAAAATCTAAGAAAATTATTTAAATTACTTTAATATATAAGGAATTTAATAAAAATATAAAAATACAGATTACTTAATAAAAATATAAAAATGAAAATTAAAATTAAATTGTATTAAATAGAAACTATCACTTATTTTTATGTTGTCTTTTCTTGATTTTTCTTTTACAAAACTAAATTATATATAAATATAAGCAACTTTTGTGAAAACAACTAATATACAACTTATTAATAAGCTCTGTGGAAAGCAATAAGCTCCACAGTTGACTTTGGTTGACTAAAATGGTAAATAAGCTCAAATGAGCTTATGTGGGGCCCACCTGGGTGTTTTCTGGTTCTAATAAGTTTGATGGACTTGTCAAAGCTTAATTTAACTAAATAAGCTCAGTAGATAAGCTAAAAAATCAAAATAAGCTAATCCAAAACTCCAAAGCAACACAAAATGGGGACAAAGTTTATGGGTCTGTCTAGGTGGGGTCCACTAAGGAACAGGTCAAACAAATGGTCAATCTAAGATCTATGGTAGGAGGGGGGTTGTATGGAACTGGTTTTATGGTGTGGGGCCCACTGGGTTGGTCACAAAACACCACCAAAGTGGTGGTGTTGGCCTGATAACTGGTGTGCAGGGGAGGTTATCCTCCCTGCAGTTGTGTTTGGAGGTGACTGGGGCCCACACTAAAATTCCTAAAAATATAAGCTTTATGGGATTCAAAAGATGAGCTGGTAGGGTGCTAATCCTAAAAAGATCAAAGCTTGAATCTTAATACACAAATCAACAAAATTCCTTGAAGTTTTGTGATTTTCTGGAATTGGAAATTTTGACTTTTTAAGAAAATAACCTAGGTTGACTAATATGAATTTCTAACACTCCCTACTGATTCAATATGTTATATTAAGTTGTAATAGACCTAAATTAAGCTAAAGCTTAAAGATATAAGCTTATGGGTGGGTCTGTGGGATTCTATTCCCTCACAGTCAACTGTGAGGAGGATTAGGGTATGATTTTGACTTTCTATTGTTTGAGACCTGGGTTTTAAACTTACTACAACCTATTATGACCTAAAGTAGTATAGTTAAACTAACCTAGATAACTAATACTACCTAATACACTCAGAAACAAGCTGAGCCAAACACCCCTATAAGTTACAGATTTCAAAGGAAATCAAAAGTTAAGCTTATACAGATTAAACTAAGACTCAAACTAAATTTAGTAAGCTAAAACAAGTATGTATAAAGAACAATTAAGCTATAATGAGCATTTCTATAGTAATATAGCAAAAATCCTAAGAGTGGCTTACAAATTGAGCAAACTGTGAACTGATAAACCAAGAACCATGAACAAGAAACCAACCTATTACCTCCCACAAGGTTCTAAACCAGAATCATTCCATATTCCATCATGCTCCATTCCCAATATGCTTGTAACATAAATTTTTTATTTATTTCCTATTTATTTGATTTTTTATGAATTTAAGAGTTTTAACTAATAAACTGAATTATAAGATGTCAAAAAGCTTTTGTAAACTTTGTCAGAGCTTAGATAAGCTTATGAGATCAGATAACAACAATAACTAACAACATACAACAACTTGAGATTTTTGAGAATTTAAGAAAAATGCATAAACTGAGAATCAACTTGAAACTTAAAATTACTTTTAATTAAAGATTGCAATACATGAATTTAACTGAGAACCAACTGTTTTAATTGAAATTACAACTAATTTTAATGAATTACAATACCTACGACCTAATTAAAACTAAACCTAATCTAATACTCTTTCTCTTCTGCCTTCTTTCCCTTTTGTAGCAATTTTCTGAGTCAAGTGGGACCCACTTGACCTTTCCCACCAATCCAGAACCATTGATAAGGTCCAATTGATCCAGGCCGTTTAAATATGCTTTTCGCGCCAAAAGTCCAAGGGGTAGCGTGTACGGGTTTTAAGGGCAATTAAATGAGTTAGGAGAGGCGTGGTGGACAAGGGGATAGTGGGTAGGACAGCTGGGGTGTGAGGTGGTGGCAAAACCAGGCAAGGTGGAAGGGTGGTTTTGGCTGTGAGGGAGATGAACAGTGTACATGGTTTGCCGGTTTTTATTTATTTAAAAGAAGGTGTGGACTGGGCTTGTGGAGATGGGCCTTGGGAGTTAAAAAGATGGGATGGGCTTGGTTTAAGTTTTGGGTTTAGTGTTTGGATTATTTATTAATAAGGATCCGTTTGGTATTTAAAGCATAGGGACCAAAAATGTAAAATCTGAATTTTTGAGGGATTGAAAGTGTAAGTTTTCCAAAGTTATCCAAGAGGTGTATTTTGTCATTAGTGAATAGTACAAGGGTAATAAAGATAAATTTCCATTTTGAACACCCAGGGACTGAAACTGTCAAGTTTGAAACTTTGAGGGACCTGTTTTGCCAAACTGTGAAACTTCAGGGACCAATCATGTAAATTCACCAAACTTATCACCCAAGGACCATTCCTGCAAAAGATTATTAGTATAAGGACCAAAATTGCTTTTCTCAAAGTTTTTACATCCCAGGGACCATTTCTGTCAATTTCCAAAGTACAGGGACTAAACTTGTAATTTTATGAAACTTTGCACCAAAGGACTAAATATGTAACTTTATGATTAAAAAGGACCTTTGATGACTTTTTCATGTTTTTAGAATTACCAGGGACTAGTTTTGCCAATTTATGAAACTTGAGGGACTGAAACTGCCAATTATGCAAACTTTATACGTTTTTCATCTGTTTTTGCATATTTTGCATTTGAAACATATAAAACACACCTTTAAGATATTTTAAGTATTTTAATACATATATTTGAGTGTTTTTGTATGTTTTGGCAGTTCAGATTAGTATAAAATGATGAGTATTTAGACACTCATCAACATACCATCCATGGTTGTCCCGGATCTCCAAACATTCCCCAAGGACAATTGAATTCGGGGATCGAGTCAAGCTAGCGACTCGATAAACAAAAACAGTAGCAACAACATGGGTTTTCACCCATGTCTCTGACTTCTTTCTACTTTCTAACACCCTAGTGAGGGGGAGTGGCCGTCCCCTGCAGTTATTTGAAATGTATATATCTTTGAAAAAAAAAATGTGATTGTATGTACATATAAATAAATTGAAAAATGCAAAACGATATTTCCACAGTTAGCTTATAATATTATCTTTTTACGTTCAAAGAGTCGGCATAATAGCCGGGACTTTGAATATTGAGGACAATATTCAATTCTAAGTGTTGGGGGGAAAATTCTAGCGAATTTTATCACATTATATCCTCTAATACCCCCGTTTTTGGCCCAAAATTTTCAAAATTTTTTCACTTTATTTCAAAATTTTTGTGGTAATCAGTCCACCATGTCTAAACGACAAAAGGATTGGCTAATCCAGGAGCAAACGGCTCTTGGTAAAGATATCTCAAACCCGTTGACGGCTTGCAATTTGCCCAAAATTGTATGGTATCTCAACTCGCCATATCCTAATAAGTGAAAGAGTTGGCTAGCCCGCAAGATTATGGCTTATGGTAAAGGCAGTGGAAAAACCATAATTGGTAATCAGCTCACCAAGATGTTGACTATTCCATCAAGAGTTGGCTAGTCCAGAAGCAAACGGCTTTTGGTAAAGACAAATCAAATCCGTTGACAGCTGGTGGGTTGCTCAAAATCACATGGTTATCAAGTGGACCATAGTTCTTACTTGAACTGATACATTTGGCTACTCCAGAAGTGATGGCTTTTGGTAAAGAGTTTCAAATCCATTAAGTTTTCTCAAAAGATTGCTAGGGACTAGCAATAGTTTAGTGTGGGGGATTGATGAGTGTGTAAATACTCATCATTTTTATCGTATCTAAACTGCCAAAACATCCAAAAACACACAGAAATGCATCAAAATACAGAAATTATTCCAGGAATTGTGTTTTATATGTTTTAGATGCAAAATGTTTAAAAACAAATTTAAAACGAACAAAGTTTGCATAATTGGCAGTTTCAGTCCCTCAAGTTTCATAAATTGACAAAACTAGTCCCTATGTTTTAAAACGAAAGAAAAGTCAACCCAAGTCCTTTGAAATTTAAAAGTTGTCAAAACAAGTCCTTGGGTGAAAAGTTTGAGAAAATTACATGTTTGGTCCCTGTACTTTGCAAATTGGCAAAATCAACCCCTGGAATTTTAAAAATTAGAAAATAAATCAAATAAGGACTTAGGGAATTACAATATGGCATGAATAGTCCTTGTGATATCTTGAGAAGTTGCATTTTCACCCCTCAAGTTTCGGCAAAGTTTCAAAATTGGTCCTTGGGCTCAACACCATACCAAACCAAACGGATCCAAGTTTATTATTACCCCTTTTAATCCAAATACCACCCCAAGCCCACTTCCACTCACTCCTTTGGCCCATCCACTCCACCAGCCTAACTCCACCCAACGTTTTAATATAAAAAAGCCGGTCAACCCTCAGCTTTGACCTCTCCTTCCACCTCACCACCCACCATCCTGCAAACATCCAAACCTCCATCATCACACCTAAGCTTTCACCCCTGCAACACTCAAACCCACCCCTTGCCAATCCAAACAAACACAACACTCCAAGAATACCTCCTGGCCTCAATTATCAAGGGAAACAGACAAAAACCATTTGGGCGCGAAAAAATTACAAACGGTCAAGATTGAATTATAGTAATCCTATGGTCAAGAAACAAGATGGGAAACACTGAGAGGGGTTCACAAACACTAGAAGACCCCTATATAATGAAAGAGATGCAGTGGAGTGAGGAGTTAGTCAATTTTTAGTTTAATTTTTAGCTGTTGGTTATAATTTCCATTTTCTAGTTGTAAAATTTAATCCCAAGTTGTAATCCCTAGACTCTCAAAGTGTGTTGAAGTGATTTTAATAAGAAAAGCAAGCTGTTTTGTTCAATTTCCATTTGTACTAATTTTATTTCAAATTTCGTATTAAGTTATTTATGGGTGATAGTTGTTTTCTAATGCTCATTTAAGCTCACTTTAGCATACTAATAAGGTTTCTAAAGCTTATCAAGCATGAAACCTTAGTTTAATATAAAATCTAAAAAATTCACAAAAATCAGTAAAAAATCAAAAATAAATAAAAAAGAGAAGAAAAGGAGAAGAAGATGGTGCAGAGCTAATTGGATTGGGTATATTAGAGGCTCCATGGGGAGTATAGGTTTGAGATTTGAATGCTTGGTCACCTTGTTTTCAGCTGGATATCATTTTGTAAGCCATAATCCCATTTTTGTGGCATTTTACTGTACAATAGCTTATTATTGCTGATTTGTGTATTTTAATGCTTAGTTGGGGTTACTTAGTTGAGTTATTGTTTAATCTCACTTGCTTGTTCTTTAAAATCCTTTGTGATCACTTTTTCTTAGTTAACTGCAAAATAGCATAATAATTGATTCATGGTTTTTGTTATTTAAAATTGGAATTTCAGTGCAGCTTCTGTCTAACTACACCATTTTAGTTACTTATAACTCAGTCTCATGGTTTAAAGTAAGCAATTACTTTGAAAAACTCATCATCATAGTCCTAAAAGGGGTGTTTGGCTTTACTGGTTCAGTAGGGTTAGGGGGTGTTTTTGTTGGTAATTCTGGTTTTCACAATTCCCTTTAGGTTAATATTAGATAGTCATACCACAAAAACCTGTGCTCTTTCAAAGAAAAGTCAAAATTCAATTTAAACCCCATTTTAGCTTAACTGTTAGTGTTTTAACATTGCATAATCACATAGTTAGTAGCATAAGTTGTTAGTATAGCTCAAATTAACTTTCTTTTAACTTAATACAACTTATTTAGTCATTTATGATAGATTAAAACTCATATAAGTCAACTTAGATAGGTAATTAAAAAGTCAAATTTTCAGGTAATGGATTTTTGAATTAAATAGAGAATTTTCCCTATGCTTTAATACTTAGTTTCAAGACTTGTGCTTTTAGGATCTTAATATTTAGCTGCTTATCTTTACTAGGTATTTTTGTTAATTTTTAGATAGCTTATTTAACTGCTTAATTAGTGCTCTACTTTAAGCACTTTTTAGAAAGTGTGCCCTGTGCACAGGATAATCACCATATTTCATAAGCTTGCACATACTTCATTAGTGGGCCTCACCCTAAGATTCTTAGCTTTTTGGAAACCCCATAAGCCCATCTATAAGGTTCTGAGCTTATTTGCTCATTCCTGGCTTATTTACTAGGGTTGCATGTCCCATAAAAGTTGTCCATTTCCTGAGTGTATGCTGGTTCATCAGCACAAACCTCCTTCCTCCCAAGCCCTCTCCTATACTCACTTGTGGGACCCAGAGGTGAATCTTTGGCTTTTTGAAAAGCCAATCAGCTGAGCTTTTAGGATCCATAATTAGTTTGGGCTTCCAATCCCTCTTGTGGGTCCCCACATGGCCTGGTAGTAGCCCATTTTAACCTGTTTGGCACTCAGATTTTGGCCTAAGTGCTTATTGGCTTATAATAGCTTATATCTTGTGCTTTCCTGTTTCATTTGGCTTATTTTAAGTTTATCTATATCTGTTTTAGCTTATACATCATTGTGATAGCTTTTCATGTAGCTTTTTCAAATCAATAAATCCTAATAAAGCTTAAACATACCGACTATTAAGCACTTGAGTTTCTCAAGTGCTTATTTTTAAGCTTCTTTCAAAGTGCTTTTATTAAAGTTGCTTCTTTTTAGTGTAAAAATAGTTTTGTAAAAGAAAAATCCAGAAAAGACAAAATTAAAAATAGTGATAGCTTCTATTTAAGCCATTTGGCTTATTTTCAGCTTATTTAATAAGCTATTCTCATTTTTAAATTTTTCTTAGGTTTATTATAACTTAAAATAATTTTAGGAATTTTTTCAGATTTTTCTCATTTGATTTAGTACTTTTTATAATTTAATTTAGTTTAAATTAATTAAATAATTAGTTTTAATTAATAATAAATAATTAAAAAGTAGAAAAAAATAGGTTTTCTGTTTTAAAATTAGTTTTATAATATTTTAGATTTTTCTAAATTTAATTTTCATTTTTTTAGTTAATTTTCATTATTAATTAATAATTAGTATAATTTAATTAATTAAAAAGTAATTAATAATTAGTAATTAATTAATAGTAATTAATTAAATAGTGGTAAAAATAATTTTAATTTTCTAAAAATTTTCTTATAACATTAGGATTGTAAAAATATAATTTTCACATTCGTATGACTTTATTTGCTCACGTTTCACTTTTTATTTTGCGCGTTCGCGTTTATTTTAAATTCAAACGCGCGTTTTTAGGTTAACTTACGTTTTTAGGATATCTGTTCATCAGTAATTGTTAGAATAGTGTTTCTAAGCTATTTTCAATCATAATCCCGTAGTATAATCATTCAAATCAAATTCCTGATCCTCCTGTTAAATCACCCGATCACTTAAAACGTTTCTGAATACAATTGCTTACCTCGCTGGGACATAACGACCCGGGAATACACTGTACTCCTTGGTTAGTTGGTTTTAGACGTTTGACTTGGTTGACCATCACCTGGAAAACTTAGTTGACCGTTTAGACTCAATCAATAGGCATCACTCCTAGGAATTCAATCATTTTCCTAAAGATTAAGGGATCCTCAAAAGGGTTTAGTTCTTCATCTCTAGCTATGAGTTGCTCTACCGAATGCGTTTTATTTATAAACTCCTCTTCTAAATAAAATGGGCGCTGAGGTCCTATAAAGTCTCCATTAACCCAAGGTCCGTATCTAGATTGTCTCCTATTCAAATCTACCTAATGAGGTGTTGGTTCCTCATTAGTATCATAAGCATGCTTCTTAACATCATAGACCGACCAAGTGTCTCCTTCTCCTACCGCTATCCTAGATTCATTACAATCGATCATCGCACTTGCGGTAGCTAAGAATCCTCTTCCTATTAACAAAGGGCATGTAGTGTCACTAACCATATCAAGGACGTGGAAATCGGCTAGTATAGTTAATTTCCCTATATGCACTAGTACGTCCTTCACTACCCCTACCGGATATGCTACACTACCATCCGCAAGACCTATAATTACCTCCGTGTCATCTAATTTTCCCGGCTTAAGAGTGGTGTAAAGGGACAAAGGAAGTAAATTAAGGCTTGACCCAAGATCGGCTAGTGTGTCGAAAGTTTCGGAGTTCCCGATCCTACAAGGTAAAACAAATATGCCCGGATCATCTAATTTCTTAGGCAACTTATTCCGAACGAAGGCGGTCCCATTCTTACCCAACTTAAGTTTCTCCTCATATTTCTCTAAAAGGGCGTTGTAGTAGGGAGCTCTTGCTAAAACTTCAATAACCGGACGTTCAAGGCGAAGTTCCTTGAATTCATCGTCAAGGTTTTGTGTAGGAGGTGTTTCAATTATGCTTTTGACCGGTTTAATATCGGATGTTTTATTCGATTGGTCTTCTTGAAGAAATTGGGTTTGCTTGAAACACGTGTTCATTGCTTTAACCGAATAGTATTGTGGACAAGAAGTAGGTGACGAAACCGATGATATGGCATTAACGTTTAGTTTCGAGTTCTTGACCGTGTCGCTTGGGAGTGCTCCCATTTCTTGGTTATTGAGAGCTTTCAACAATGTGTCAATTTTATTGGTCATCTCACTTTGCTTTTGTTTGAAATCGGCTTCAAACTTAGCTATGTGAGCTTCTTGAGATGCCATAAACTTTGACATCAATCCTTCAAGATTATTGGTACTACCATAGTTATTGGAAGGATTGTTTTTGAAAGTAGGGTTAGAGGGTGGACCGTTTGGTTGGTAACGATTAGGTGGATTGGAAGAATTGTTTTGGGGCATGTTTTGGTTTTGTTTCCACCTAAGGTTCGGGTGATTTTTCCAAGAAGGATTATAGGAATCACCGTAAGGGTTTGGCTCGGGTTTGAAAGTGTACCACTTGTCTCCCGCTTCGTCGGTACGTGAGGATGCGTAATCCGCAAAAGCTTGTCTGGGGAGTTCCACGCAATCACGAGTGTCATGGGGCCCACTACAAAATTCGCATGAAGAAGTGATTTTGTTCACTTGGCTTGAAGGCTTAGGAGTTTCATAGGATTTCATGAGAAACTTGACATGGTCCTCAAGTTCCATGATCCTACGGTCGGGAGTGCTAGAAGTGTTCGAAGGTAAAGATATTGCCTTGACCGTTTGGTTCAAATCACGGGGATCATTCCAACTTTCGTTGTCATAGAGAGCAAGATCTTCTATGAGTTCCCATGATTCTTCCGCACTTAGATCACGTATCTTGCCACCGGCCGATTGGTCAATGGTTAGCCTTGTGGAAAGATCAATATGGTCATAGAAGATTTGGACTTGAAGCAAAAGATCTATGCCATGATGAGGGACTTTTTGGAGTAAGTCCTTGAAACGAGTCCATGCTTCATAGAGAGTTTCACCTTGACGTTGTTGGAACATCAAGATATTATTTCTAGGCTTAGTAGTTCTCCCCGGTGGGAAAAATTGAGCAAGGAAACGAGTGGTGAGATCATCCCAAGAGGTGATGGATCTCGCGGGTAAACGTTCAAGCCATTGACTAGCTTGGTCACGTAGAGAGAATTGGAATAGACGTAACCGGGTCGTCTCTCTAGTTGCAACATCAAGGTCTATGGAACCTACGATTTTTAGGAAATCCTTGAGATGTTGATTAGGATCTTCGGAACGAAGTCCATGGAATGCACATCCGCTTTGCACCAACCGGATGGTGTCGGATCGCAAGGGAGACACATTGGCTCCTTGAGTGAGCTCAATGGTGTTCCGATAGCCTTGGTGGCTAGGACGGGAATACTCTCCTAAAGTTCGGGGTCTAGGAGGTTGGTTTGGTTGTGGTTGGTTTGGTGGGCGGTTTTGTTGTGGTGGGTTGATGGGTTCAAAGATATTACCACCTTCCATGATAGCGGATGGTAAAAGTTACAAACAATGAAACAAAGAAATGAGATAGACTAAAGAAACCTAAAAATAAAAATAAAGATCTTACTAGAAAGGAATCTAGCAAGTAGATCTAATAAAAATAAATTATAACCTAGACAATAACTATTCCCCGGGCTGCGGCGCCAAAAACTTGATACGCGGGATTGCGCCCTCGCAACAGGTTTTACCTCTCAAGGGATCTTGAGAAGCTTGCAATCCCCGCCAGGCAGTGTACCTGATCGTTGTTGTATAGTATAGTGACAAGTGCCGGGGGATTGATCGTTCAACTCATGAATAGTGTCGCTAGGATTAGAACGCCTACTAAACTAGGTCTAGAGGTGAGGGATGATTCTTTTTGTATTTTTTATATTTTATGAAAGCAAGTAAAATCTCGGGTTTTGAAGGAGTAGGCGGAATTAGTTGCTAGTCAACTAACCCAATTAACTAAAGATGTAATCAAAATAAAATAAAAAGAAATGAAAATAAACTAATGTAATTATGTGGTGAAAACAATAATGAGAAAAGATGTGTTTACTTAGATTTCATTACTCCCTATATATCTTTTACCGGTTGATTAGCTTGTTACAATTGTAAGGATGACGGGTTATATTCCTTAATACTAGTCGTAGGGCCGTGTACAATATTCCCTAACTATATAAGCTCCTACTTCACTCCTATGTCGAGCCGACTAAAAGCTCCTAACATGGGATCACTAGAATTCACTTATGCATTAAATACAACTAAAAATCGTAGTACACCTCCGATCATGTTTCTTAAGACGTTCAAGCAAGTTACCAATGTTAGTCTGCCAGTTTTCTTAAGCCTAACATCGAATACAATCATCCACAACAATTATGAACAAACCATCAACCAATAATCAACCTCTAGGTTTCACTACATCTAAGCAAACACAATAAAAACCCAGCCTAGCATGTTAAATGAAAGACAAGCATAAGATAGAATCACACAACACATAGACATATCGTATGATTATTGGAAAAATTATCTTCAATTAAGCATGGATGGAACAAGGGTTGAAACCCTTATCTTTACAGAAAATTCGTCTAGGGTTTTAGCTCTCCAAAGTTCTCCTTATGTTCCACCCCTAATGAATGAAAAATTGGAAA